>QXTE01000140.1:3390184-3425030 GCA_003942145.1 Platysternon megacephalum
GTGCCAGTAATACATTTTAACATTTTTAGAAGGTCTCTTTCTATAAGTCTATAATATATAACTAAACTATTGTTGTATGTAAAGTAAATAAGGTTTTTAAAATGTTTAAGAAGCTTCATTTAAAATTAAATTAAAATGCAGAGCCCCCCGGACCGGTGGCCAGGACCCGGGCAGTGTGAGTGCCACTGAAAATCAGCTCGCGTGCCGCCTTCGGCACCCGTGCCATAGGTTGCCTACTCCTGTTCTACCTAAAGAACATTAGCTTGCCTCTCCCCAACAATCTTTTAGACTAAGTTTCCAACAGCAATGATCTACCTACATCTCTTTAGGAAAACATTGGTCACTTATGGAAACAGGACACCATTGCTCCAAAATGGCAAGTCATATGCTCGCTCCTAAGGCCTTGCATTCACTGTTGAAGGCTTTTGTTTTTTTACCCAGAGATAAGAATCAAAAACATGTGAGCTATCCCAAGGTACAGACACAGTGAAGACAAGGCATTTTACTTTTACCTGAGGTAAAATAGAAGAGGTCAGCATTGTACTGTAATACTTACTTAAAACAGGGATTTATTATAACACTGCAAGCACACACAGGAAACTGAACTTCCTGCTACACCTCCCCACCAATCAGATAACACATTGTCCAAGTTTAGTAGTTATTAGATTTTGTAATCGATAAGTGTCAATAAATATCAATTTAATCAGAAACACACAGACTAAAAAAATACTTCCATCTATAATCATCAAAATTTACAGATAGGCAAAGAAAAAAATGCTGCCTGAAAACTGTTTGATTTAAGACTATTTACTATGTATATTTTGACATGTGATGTTGACAATGTGTTTTAACAGTATAAAGCTTTAACTTTTTGAATCAACATCTGTCATTAAATAATTGTCTGACCAGCTCCCCATAATTTCCTGCAATTGTGAAAATTTAGATAATAAACGCTTAAAAATAAACATTATATATTTTGGCAAATATGATATATATATATCAAATTCTGCAAAGCCTAATAACAGAGAAATTAATAATTAATAAATAAAAATATTTTCAGAACCCCCTCTTCTGGTCTTCAAACAACCCCCAACCTCATCATCACAAATAAGTTACCCACACACCCCAGGACTCACCAACTCAAAGCAGTAACAGAACCTGCCATAACGACAGATGCAAAAGCTGCAGACATATCTCCACTGTTACGAACATCAATAACCCCACATCAAACCTTTCAAGATCCATGGGTCCTACACATGCCTATCACAACATGTGATGTACCTGATCCAGTGCACTAAATGCCCCCAGTAAAAATTATGTGGGTGAAAACAGACAATCACTAACTACGCTCTCAAATGACATACCAAAAAAAGATAAGAGACAAACACACTATATCACCCAAGGGCAAACATTTTTCACAATACAATCCCTCATCCTCAAAGGAAACCGGCACAACGCCTTCTAAGACAAGTCTGGGAGTTTAAATTCATAACTTTGCTAGACACTAAAAATCGCAGTCTTAATAAGGATACTGGATTTATGACTTATTACTGCAATCTGTAACTCACTAACCCCCCTTTTTTGTCTTATGCCTCCAGTGGTGTTAATGGCCACTTCACCTTGAATGGTCCCTTACAATGTGTAACTACTTATGATAAACAATCTGTTCCACAAAGTATTTAGTTGTGACACTAAGTACTTTTCCCAGACCAGATGAAGAGCTCTGTGTAGCTGGAAAGCTTGTCTCTCACACCAATAGAAGCTGGCCCAGTAAAAGATAATCTCTCGCCCACCTTGTCACTCTAAGGTCTGGTCTATACTAGGGGGAGGGAGGGATTGATCTAAGTTACGCAACTTCAGCTATGTGAATAACATAGCTGAAGTCGACGTACTTAGACCTACTCACCGTGGTGAGTCGACTGCGGCCGCTCCCCCATTGACTGTGCCTGCGCCTCCCGCGGCGGTGGAGTACAGGTGTCGACGGGAGAGCGCTCAGGGGTCGATTTATCACATCTAGACTAGACGCGATAAATCGACCCCCCCGCCCCCCGCTGGATCGATCGCTGCCCGCCAATCGGGCAGGTAGCGTAGACATACCCTAAGGCTTGGTCTACACTACAGAGTTAGGTCAACATAAGGCAGCTTACGTTGACCTAATTAGGTCAGTGTACACACTCCAGCCTTGCTCCCGCCAATGTAAGTGCCCTACTACACTGACATTATAACTCCACGAGAGGTGCAGGGCTTATGTCGGTGTAGTTAGGGCGACTAGACGTCTGTGTAGACACGGCGTTACTTACATCCGCTGGTGGCGGTCAGGTCATTCATGCAGGAGCCGTGAAACTGCTAAGCAAGCCGGGCTCCCGGCCACGGGGGAGCTGCCTGTGGGGCTGAGCGCCAGGGCTCTCAGCCCCCCACGCTGCCCCTGTTCGGTCAGTAGACGGGCTCCTGGTGAGGATGTGCCCCACGGACGTGACCCACGGCAGCGATCACTGTGACGGTTGCAAGTCGACCTAACACCGGTCAACTTTTACNCGGGCTCTCAGCCCCCCACGCTGCCCCTGTTCGGTCAGTAGACGCGCTCCTGGTTGTGCCCCACGGACATGACCCACGGCAGCGATCACTGTGACGGTTGCAAGTCGACCTAACACCGGTCAACTTTTACCTTCCTAGGCTAGACCTACCCCGGGGCCAACCCACAAAGAAGCCTCGTAATAGAGACAAGGCGGGTGAGGTAATGGGCTGCCCGCCCTGATCACCGCACTGCCCGCACGGGGCTGGCCTGGCTGTAACACCGCAACGCCGGCTGGGCCCGGGGGGGGGGGGGGGGGCCCCGGCCCGGNCCCACCCCGGGGCCAACCCACAAAGAAGCCTCGTAATAGAGACAAGGCGGGTGAGGTCATGGGCTGTCCGCCCTGATCATCGCACTGCCCGCACGGGGCTGGCCTGGCTGTAACACCGCAACGCCGGCTGGGCCGGGGGGGGGGGGGGGGCGCCGGCCCGGNTGGATCGGGGCCTCGGCGAGCGGCCCAACCCACCGGCAGCCCCGCCCCCTTCGGGCGCGCCGGGCGCTGCTACCCGCCGCCGGCCTCGAGCGGGGCAAGAGGGCTGGGCGGGCCGGGGGAGGGCGGTGACCCCGAGAGCCCCGGCCGTAGGGCCGGGCCTGTGGGGGGGTCCCGCGCCCCATACTCACGCCGCCTTCATGGTGCTGCTTCCTCGCTGCGGGGCCGCTCTCTCGGGTCCCGGGACGGTGGCCGGGCGGGCTGGGGTCGGGTCCCGGGACGGTGGCCGGGCGGGGCCGCTGTATCGAGGCCGGGGCGGTGCTGGCAGGAGGGTCTCTCTCTCTCTCTCTCTCACTTTAGTGATCATTCGATTTGAACGTTCCCTCCGCTCCCATCGGCCCGCGCGCTGCTGTGATTCAAATCCGGCCAATCAGAGGGCGCCGTTCGGCGAGCGTCGCCACGCAACGCGTATTGCGTGCCGGAGCCTCACGGACAATCGTCACCATAGAGACGCCGACAATAACGCCCAAGCTCCACGTCGGTGGACAAGGCCCGAGGGGAGGAGGAGGCCGGGTCCCAGAGGGGCCTGTGCAGCGGAGCGGGGACTCAGGGTAGCCGGGCCGGCAGACCCTCGGGTGACCAGACAGCAAGTGTGAAAAATCAGGACATGGGGTGGGGGGGTAATAGGAGCCGATATTGAAAAAAAGCCCCAAATATTGGGACTGTCCCTATAAAATCGGGACATCCGGTCACACTAGCAGACCCGCAGGAGGACGGGACGGGGGTACCTGCGCTGCAGGCCTCGGGGGCAGGACCCCGGGCTCTAGCCTCACTGCGACCCGGTGTAGGGCGAGTGAGCCCCGGGTCGCGCTCGGGGCAGGCACAGGGGGTAGAGATCCACCCGTGTGGGTTGGGGAATCGCTGCCTGGGTGGGTTTTCGGTTTCAGGGCTGTTTATTTTCCTTCCCTGTTGGATGCAGGGTAGCTGGAGCCGGGTCGCTCCGGTCCCGGGATAGGAGCGAGACAAGGTGGGGGAGGTAATAGCTTGTATTTACTTATTTGTTTTATTTATAACAGCAGTTGGCCCAATAAAAGATGTTACCTCACCCACCTTGTCTCTACTTCCCTCCAGTTGCGGGCAGGCGAGAAGGTGCAATCCCACCAGAGTGCCTGAGGCCTGAGCCTCTGCATGTGCCTTCCTGGTGGTTAAATGGCTACGCCTTGAAGTTACTGAAGACAGTAGTAAATTGTTAATTTCTTTTGGCAATGGAATATCCATTAGGGAAGTATCCTTAGTGCTGAAACCTAAAGTGTGGTAGTTAGGACATGTGACAACATCCAGCAAGCTAACAAGCCCAATGAGGGACCCAAAGGAGGTAGATGATGGGCCAAATGCCCTAACTTCATGTTATTTACTATAGTAGTTGTCCATCATTTATTTAGATTGTATGCAAACTATAAGAATAGTCCATCTGTGCTCTAGGCACCCTCGATATAAATATATCTATATTTAAATACACAAAAATAAGCAGATGTATCAGTTTCCCTAGATCAACTTAATTACACAGCAACACTATGAATATAGCTGAAATTAATCAATCCCCTGAGTCCCACCCTCTGCCCTACTTGTTTCCTCTGGAGCTAGGGAGAAAAGGTGGCCCCTGTAGTAGGCCCTGAAGGCTGACAAAGTTGGGCTGTTTAAGACCTGGAGAGGAAGCAAGTTCCAAAGACCCAGTGCCCTCATAGAGAATATCCTGCCTGCTAGCCAGCCAGAACCTCCTCTCTTATATTGAAAGCACTACAGGTGCTTTCACTGACAAGAGCTGCGGCAGTATGTCATAGGGACAGCAGAATTTCTTAGGTAGGTCCCAGGAAGTTTAGGGCATTATAGGTCAAAACTAACCTCAGAAAAATGAGAAAATAGGCTGTCAGTGGAGGTCATAGAGCACAATTTAATATGCTCATGAGAGAGAGATTGCTTAAAAAGAGAGCTGCCAAATCCTGCATCAACTGCAGTTTCCAAATAGATTTAATATGTAGCGCGTACTCCAGTGTCTAATCTCAAGGTGACAAAGGCATGGGGGACAGTTGCATGGCCTGCATCCAAAAATAAAAAAGGGTGGGGGGCATTACCTCCTAGTTCTCCATAGATGGAAAAAAGGCTAACTTGGCTATAGCAGCTACCTGATCTTCTTAGCAACAGCCAGAACCACATCTCAGTCAGTGGGCAGAAATAACCCACCCATCTCTTCTGATTGCTTCTGTCAATCAACCAACATCACCTCAGTCTTATGTGAACTGAGTCTCGGCCAGTTAGCCCTCATTTATGCCCCAGTTTCCCTCAACATTAAGTAATACATTCAATAGCTCCTGATAATCCGTAGGGTGGAGATGGAGAACATTGGACCTAAGAGGTGGACGAATGTAATTCTCAGACTAATGATGGGATTAGGGCTAGGTATAATATCATGGGAAGCGAGTTAGTGTTGGGGGCCTGGGGCTGAGGTAAAATAAAGATGGGTTAAAAGTAAGGTAGAGGTTAAATCCAAGAGAATGTTCCCTCTAATTTTTTACATCCATGTGCAGAATGAATTTTGTTATATGCACCAATATGGAGGTGATGTGTGGCGGGGATGGGGCTGAGGGGTTTGGAGTGTGGGAGGGGGCTAAGGGCTGGGATGCAGGGCAGCGAGGGCTCTGGCTGGGGGTGCAGGCTCTGGGATTGGGCTGGGAATGAGGCATTTGGGGTGCAGGAGGGGGCTAGGGCAGAGGGTTGGGGTGTGTGGGGGGGTGATGGCTCTGACTGAGGGTGTGGGCTCTGGGGTTCGGCCAGGGATGTGGGGTTTGGGGTGCAGGCTGCCCCAGGGCTGCGTCAGGGAGAGAGGATTCTCCCCCCCCCCCGCCCTCTCTCACCCACAGCAGCCCAAGGCTGGGGAGAGTGCCTCTCCCCGATGGCGGCGGCAGCTTCAGAGGGGGCGGGGCCAAGGCACCTCTCCCCGCTGTGCGGCTGCACAGCTTAGAAGGAACTTAGAGCCTGGCACTGGGTCAGGAATGGATAGAAATGACAGACATGGGATCATATCCCAAACAGTGTTTAACTTTATCCTGGACAGATACCTGCCATGTCTGTCTCTTTTTTACACTTTGGCAACATTGGTATAGCTTGCCATGCCAATAAAGTACCACTGAATTGAAATATATAACTGAAATAATGTTCTAGATTTGGTCTTAAAGTTGAAGGGCTTTGCCTATTTCTTGGTTGGGGGTCTGATGAAGAGGATGCAAATTAAGGTCAGTGTTTGGGATAGGATAGGCCAAAGATTGCCCTTCAGTTTGCAGGACTCTGTTTGGAATACTGTACAGACATGGTAGAGAGGCTGAAGGAAAACAGTTATTCTGGCATTCTTCACATGTAATAATATGACAAGACCAATTCTTCATAAATAGACTTTATTTCTTTACATCTGTATAGCTTAATTCATCGTATGGTTTTGAATGTGTATCTCACATTATAATGAATCTGGCTTCTCTTTCCATATAATGTTTCAAGATCAGAAAATGTTGGAATGACACTCAACTAATTTGCTCTATTAAAATGTGTAAGTGTCAGACCAGATCCCCATGTGACCCTGCTGTAGGGTCTAGAAGGATCAAGGAGCAGACTACCATGTCGAACAGAAACGTGTTGTTTTACAGGTAGTTCTCCTATGAACCACTGCATATTTGAAGTTACCTAATTGTGGATGTGTAATAGTCACAGAACATGGGACTTATTGAATCTGAAAAGTTAGACTACCAACTGAGAAAGAAGTTATAACAGATTAATTAATTAATGCTGTAGAATCTTAAATCACTTCTTGCAACCAAAGCCAGACTCTTTCCCAGTTATACTAAAAGACAAGATAGATAAACAGATCAGCAGCACATATTAGCGCTTTTCTTGTCATAGTTATGATTTTTTTAATTAAATAAAATGTTGGATAAAAACGTTATGTTCCAGTGCTAATAAATGTTAATAAAAATCTTGATCAGCTTTCAGAAGAAAGTAAGATCATTTCCAAGTTGTGTTTTTCCCAGAATATATTTAAAGATTTTGTTGTACTGTCAACCCAAAGTGCATCTATTACACCTCGATGGAGGCTACTATTTACAAAACATATAATAAACCCATAGAGTTATCAGGGAGCTTGATAATCTCATTGGAATTTTCTGCATTACATGTTTATGTACCTAATAAAAATATCATATTCCAAGGTATTAGATAATCCAATATGCAATCAAGTCACAGATAACCTCAAAGCCTGAGACATTTGGGTACCACTCCTATGTATAAAAAACAGTAGTGAAATACTCTAACGGACATTATAACCTGGCCCAGTACCTCTCTGGTCACCAGCTAAGTGCAAGTCGGTCCAATCGCAGGGTGCCACCTGCTTCCAAGCCAAAATGTATGACCCCAGACTGCAATTTTGAAGGCTTCTCAGTGATAGTCTTTCAATGAGGTGTCTGCTACAGCAGGTGCATACTGGGGGGAGGTTTAATGAGGAGCAATGGAGGCTTGATTCTCCTCTCATTCACATTACTGTAAATCAGGAGTGTAACTGCTGAAGTCAGTGGAACTACCCAACGTAAGACTGATATAAGGGCCTGAATTACAACTCATTGTACTCAATGGAAAACACCCACCGACCGATCAGGCCGTAAACAAGTGCAGAATCAGGCCAAGGAAATTTAGACTGAATATCGGAAAAACATACTAACAGTGAACTCAGACTGGAATAATCTCCCTAGGGAAGAACTGAAAGGTCCAATCCTAGGGACATTTCAACTAGGATTCTAGGGTGAAATCCTGGCTCTTATTGAAATCTGTTGCAAAAGTGCCATTTATTTCAGTAGGCTCAAGATGTTACCCCACGTATTAAATATATAAAATATAGACACTTATGCCTATGAACTGACATAAGCACAATGTACCATCATGTTATAATCAAAATAATCAAGTTTCCTGGTTCCTCCCTAAAGCAGTCAACTGAAATCAACACAGATAAATGGCCATTGACTTAGAAGATGGTATCACAGTGAGTTTCATCATTTGGATTAAATCTGCCCTCAAATACTGGCTTGCAAAATATGACACTCCTCCCTTTTACAGTGTTTTCATTTTTTTCTAAATAATTTCATGCTAAAATATCAACTTGACCCGATTTTAAACCATTTCACAATCTGTCTCCAACTTTAAAGTCATATGTACAAAAAGCAGTGCAATATAAAATGGTTCACTCTTGAAAACCCCTTGAGTGAGTATCTTCCCCAAGAAAAACATTCATCAAAATATCTCATCACCTTCGTTGATCCAGGACTAAAGTTACTTGGTATTTCTCATTTGCAGCAATGTAACTAAAACCCAATCTCTACTTAAAGTTTAATGCCTATGTAGTTTTTCTTTCCTAGAGGACTTTGGTGTTGAATAGAGAGCCAGTGAGAAAGCCCCAATGATAGTTAGGCTAATGATAATGGAGATACCAATTGAACCAACTGTTTGAGAGAAAGAGAGAAGAGGTGAGGAAGCTAAGAGCCAGTCACGGCGAGCATTCATGTCTATAAAGATGGCCTCCATTTGGAAGTGTGTGCCAATGATCCCACATACATGGAAAAGCTGGTGGCTGTGCCCTGCAACAGAGTCAAAAATATTTAACAAGAAATGTCTCTAGGTTTCATTAAAATACACCTCTGACAGCTTAGCAAGTCTTATGTGCAAAAATTCAATTTATTTATTTACTAATTTATATGGCTCTTATTGTGATGCTGCTAAACTAAGGCAATTGTCCATTTGGAAACCCACTGAATCTCTGCCTACAATAAACTGAAGCTCTGGATATACTGCTTTGTGCTATGATTCTGCCAGAGACTACAAGCTAAGTAGAGCTTGGCTGGATCACTGCTTGGATGGGAGACCACCAAGAAACACTTATGTGCTGAAAGAAGTGGTATTGGTGAGTCAGTCTTTCTTCCAACTCAGTACTGTATAGCATGGCACGATGGTGTAGATCAGGGGTCGACAACTTTTCAGAAGTGTTGTGCTGAGTCATTTATTCACTCTAATTTAAGGTTTCACGTGCCAGTAATACATTTTAACGTTTTTTAGAAGATCTCTTTCTACAAGTCTATAATATAGAACTAAACTATTGTTGTATGTAAAGTAAATAAGGTTTTTAAAATGTTTAAGAAGCATCATTTAAAATTAAATTAAAATGCAGAGCCCCCCGGACCGGTGGCCAGGACCTGGGCAGTGTGAGTGCCACTGAAAATCAGCTCGTGCGCTGCCTTCGGCACGCGAGCCATAGGTTGCCTACCCCCGGTATAGATTTTTGGATGGCAAAGGACCACTCTGTGGTCATTAAAGATTCTATGATACTTCTTGAAACAACAGGTCATTGGAGATGGCTTCTTGCACAACTATGCATGGCTACTCTAACCATGAGTGTGAAACAATGAATGCATTTTCCTGATATGAACCATTTACTCTGCTCCGGATATATTATATCCCTCATGAGATGCCCAAGCTTCTGTGCTCTTAAATGCTGGAAATAAAAAATAGTAAAGACGAGAATCACAGTGTTCTGCACTCACCAATATAGTCAAAGCGTCCCGGTGCAAGTCTCTCAGGCAGATGTGCAGCAAAAATGAAACAAGTGAGGAAGGCAAACACACAGTGCCTGTAGTGGACTGGGATTACGCTTTCCATGCAGCTTTCCCCAGTACACAGATAGAGCTGTGATATCAAAAGGAAAAATTACACATGGGGTACCAAGAAAAGGAAAGTTAGAGAACTACTGAAGAATACCTCTAGATTGGGGCCAGATTTGCTGCTATGCTAAGGTCCCCATGCCTCATAAAACAGCTGGAGGTGGCTTGTGGAGTAGTCACCCCGCACACCAGAATGCTCCACTAGCAGAAAGCTTGCATAGGCAGTTCCCCTGCCCCCTGTGCTAGCCACTTCTTCACTTCCAGTGTAAGCTGAGAGTGGGGCTGGGGCAGGGGCATTCATACATTGGGGCATGGGTGGGATCAACAATGAAGTGGGCGTGGTTATATCTGAGTCTTATTTGCCACTGGTGTAAGGGCCCTTATGCCAGTGTTGTAAGTTAAAGCCTTTTTCCTGGAGCTTCAGTTTAGACTGTGGCTGGGAATCAGATAGCCTCAGTCAGCTCCTGTGTCCTCCCTGCTGGGACACAGCAGAGAATCAAGCCCAAGCTGTCTATATATAACAGGGCTTTCTTGTCTGTCTGTTGCATGTTTCCAAAGAACACACCACCTATCCCTGTAGCCCTATACACCAAGATGATGAGGCTTTGCCATCTTTGACTACTAGCCATCTTAGTATGAGGACTAAAAGTGGCCACTTAGACTGGATTATTGTACACTGGGATCTGGAACACTGTGGGCAGAACCCAGTACTAGATATGAGAGCAGATGCAATCATCTCTATTTTATGCAAATTATGGTCCAAATACTGATGACCTTACTCAGATTTTGCTCAGGCAGAACTCCCACTGACATCCAAGAATTGGGCCTAGGGGCAGCTTTTGGGCTCATGGTAAATTGCCAATATGTTTGATTGCCCCTGTGCTGAGCACAAAATAATCTGTACATCAACAAATATTTGCTAAAAATAGCCAAACACTGTTTTCTAGCTCATATAGTTTTCCTTTAAAAAAAATAGTCTGTATATTTTCCTAAATACGCTCAGTCTCATGTTAATAGCCGATAGTTACTTCACTGCAGGAAGCCAATGTATTTTATGGCATCTTAATAAAAGCTGAATGTTCAGCGCATACCCTGTAGAAGAGAGGGGTGCTGTCGAACAGGTACGGATATGCAAAAGCCAGCGTGCGAAGAGTCTTACTGAGCCTGGGCTGCTGTATCTCGGTGAACCTACATAAAAAAGCATTTCAAATTACAAAATCAAGGCAAATAAGGATTGTGCAACTGCCAGGGATATTTTCGAAGGAACTGTGGCTTGCAGAACATGCTTTTTATGTAAATTTTTTGCACAAGCCATATTCTCAAAGCTGTTGTAATCTATACTAGCATACAAAAAGCTGTCTAAATCCAGAAGTGGGGCTGGAGAAATTAAAGTCAAATTACAGCCACCCTCAATTTGTTTTTGCAACTAATTATTGTAAAACGTGGTAGACAAACAAGCCACATAAATGTCCAGGTTTGTTCTAACAATGGCCTTGTTTATAATGTATCAATCAGCTGAATTATGCAAAGACTGGTTAAAACTGTGGGCCTGGCCCAACTCTACTGAAGTCAATGGAAAGACTCCCATTGCCTTTTACCGTGCATGGATCAGACCTTTTGAGACAGGGCACTCACAATCATTCCCCACTAAACTCCATCGATTCCCCACTTCCTCGGCTCTCATGTTGTAGATAAGACAATTAACAAATTGAAAATAGCTGAATCTTGCACGAATACAGGAGCATAGCAGGCCAGTCATCATTAATAATAAGGAATGATGAATGGAGCAGAGGGATATCTTGATTCTACAATTCAGCAAACTTCCATGTTGGCTCTCCAGCCTGATTGCTAGTATTGTGGTGTGCTGCAGTGTCATTGAGGTGACAGAGTCCAGCATAAACAGACACTGGGAGCAGTGTTGGAATTGCTGGTTATTTGTGTGGTTCACTATAACAATCTTTCCAATTGTTTTCTGCAGACCACAGTGGAATTAGCAGCATATTGAGGAGTCTGTAGCCATTTCCATGATGGCTGAATCACACAAATTTATTTCCCAGATTACAAGATTCTTACCATTGTGTAAAATCACTGAACAGCAAACAAATCAGACACAATTTTCTAAGCTCTGATTGACTAAAATGGATGTCTCTTCTAGATGTAGATTAGCATGCACCGGGCTCTTCAACACAGACTCAGAGCAGCTTTGAAAGTATGAAATCTTTTTACATCATCTTGGCACACATTTCAAAGCAGTATTAATGGCCTAAGGGAAAACACTGAGAAAGTGCTTCCTTTAAAATTTAGCAACATCTATCATACATCAGTTGGAAAAAACAGAGTTTACTTCTTTAAATAGTTGCCAAAGTTATAGTTATTTTGACCTCTGAGTTTTTGTACTGCTTCATCACAGGGGCTAGATATTGAACTCAGTGTTGTCATAGAAAGAGATCTATTTATATTGGATTACAAGGCCTTGTAAGTAAAGCAGCATTCATGCCATGGTCACGAATATTGATTCATTAAGCTGAATCACAGTTTCAGTTTACAATGCATGACACGTGTCTCAGAATACTTATATTTTACATCCAGCCAAGATTTTGTAAATGCAGCATTTCAGGGAATACAAACATATCAGCTAAAACTCAAAATAAAATAAAATAAAATAAATCTGGCCCTTATTACCTTTCTATGACATCACTGTTATAATGGCGGTATGGAGCACCAAGCCTGCTGGTTACAATCATATAGTAAATGAGAAGGAAAGAGTATGTTTGGGTGGAGAAATATATGCTGGAATTTGTTAGCACTACAAAGAAAATTGTTTAGATGCACTTTATACTTTGTTGGTCCAAAGTCTAAACATAATTTAACAGTCCTCAGCAAATGTGCAAAGAGCTGAAAGAAGTGGTAATTGTGCCAAAGAGGAGAGTTAGAAAGACCACACCACACCTTTCAGCAGAAAAGACATGTTCATAGGTGACTTTCATTTACTCAAATGAAGAGCTTGAGATTCCAAACCAAGACAGAACCAGAGAGAGAGACATTATTGCTCAGTGGTACACATACAAAGTTCATAATAAATACAGTTGTGACAGTGTACCCCATAAGGCTTTATGGGGGCGGGGGGATCATAAATGTATGTATGATATAACTGGAATGGGTTTTGCTACATAGGCCATGTAACATATCTATGTAAAGGTTATGATCTACTGGTTATGTTCATACTAGTTGTATGCAGGCACCATTTGTGTGTTCAAAGTTATGAACATCGGCTATATAATTGCTTGATTTCTAAGTGGCCTTAGTTAGAACATTTGATCACTTCTTGGGAAAGAAATGTGCAAATTAAGTGTTCAATCAGGGAGCACTTAACAGACAAAAGAACTTGGAAGACTCCAATCCACATAAGAAGTCTACCTGTGGACGTTCAAGGTAGCATGTGGGTAATGGCTGCTACCTGCAAGTCCTGAGTCATGCATGGGCATGTGACCTGCCCATGTGCTTCCGAATCTCCATTTTGTAACTGGATTCTACAGAGGGTGAGAAGGGGGTCTCCACCCACAAGAGAAAGTCTATTTAAACCCGTGGGAGACCCCTCCATTTTGTCTTCAGCTAGCTAAAGAAGGAGCCTCTCCACCCCCTCAGGATATTTAAAGGAAACTGGAACAAAGGACAGTAACTACAGGGGGTGTGAGTGATTGCTGGACCCAGGCTAAAAGGATATTGGCCTGTAAAAGGGAACATACTGGAACTGGTGAAGATTTTATCTGTATTTAGTTTGATTAGACATAGATTTGCGCATTTTATTTTATTTTGCTTGGTAACTTACTTTGTTCTGTCTGTTACTACTTGGAATCACTTAAATCCTACTTTCTGTATTTAATAAAATCACTTTTCACTTATTAATTAACTCAGAGTATGTATTAATACCTGGGGGAGCAAACAGCTGTGCATATCTCTCTATCAGTGTTATAGAGGGTGAACAATTTATGAGTTTACCCTGTATAAAGCTTATACAGGGTAAAACGGATTTATTTGGGTTTAGACCCCATTGGGAGTTGGGCATCTGAGTGCTAAAGACAAGCACACTTCTGTGAGCTGTTTTCAGGTAAACCTGCAGCTTTGGGACAGGTAATTCAGACCCTGGGTCTGTGTTGGAGCAGACGGGTGTGTCTGGCTTCAGCAAGACAGGGTGCTGAAGCCACTGAGCTGGCAGGGAAAACAGGAATAGAATTAGTCTTTGCACATCAGGTGGCAGCTCCCAAGGGGGTTTCTGTGATCCAACCCGTCACAGTGGCGTAGTCAAGCAGGGTCTGTGCACAGCTGATTGCTTTGAGATACTGGTGGTGATTTTAAGTGAGTTTTAAGTGTGGTGGCTGGAGAACAGATGAAGTGGTTACTGGTTTGTTATTTTCTGTTTGCTTATTTCGGGAAAGGGAAGTAGGGACAGAAAAGGAAGCAAAATAAGTAAGGAAGATCAGAAGAAGCTAAAAATGCACAGGGTGCAAATTGCCCAGAAAGGCTGAACCCTGGGGACTGTGAAAGTCTCTGTTAACTAAGAATCCCCTGAGCTGAGTGCATCCCAGTTTCAGTGCACTGCAGGAGGGTGTGGCCCAGCAGAAGAAAGCAGAAAAATGACTACCAGTGAAGCAGCCAACAGACTAGAGCTGGCTAGACTGGAAGCAACAGAGAAAGAAGATGAACATAAGAGACGGCTAGAACTAAGACAATTAGAAATTAGTGCTGTGGAGGCAGAAAAAGCAAGGGGAGAGGCTGCCCACAAGAGAGCTATGGAGGCAGAGACAGCAAGGGTGGAGGCAGAGGTAGCTGCCCACAAGAGAGCTATGGAGGCCCAGTGGGAGGCCCAGAAACATGAACTGGCTGTTATGGAGTTAAAGAGACAAGATCCTCCACCTGCTGGCTCCACTTCCCCAAAAATCCATAAATGGGAGCGACTGTGTCCAAAGTATGACGAGTCCAGTGATATTGCCGAGTATTTCATCACCTTTGAGAGACTGTGCACCCTCCATGCCATCCCTGAAGATCAGAAGATGACCACATTGATAGCAAAATTGACTGGCAGAGCTCTGGACATGTTCAATAAGATGCCTATTGATGATGCTTCAAACTATGGTAAATTTAAGGAACTGGTTTTGAAACAGTTTCAGGTTACACCTGAAACCTACAGGGTTAAATTCAGGAGTCTTAAGAGGGGATCTGGATTAAGTAATCTGGCTTATGCCAATGAAATGAGAGATTTGGTAGATAAGTGGGTGCGGGGGAAAGGCATTACAAGCTTCGAAGGGATGTGTGATCTGGTTACTCAGGAACAATTCCTGAATATGGGCAGTGATGATGTAAAACAGTATGTGTGGGACAAAAAGGTAAATGCACTGGGTGAATTGGCTGGGTATGCAGACTCTTATGATCAAGCACAAGCTGCAATCAAACATAAACCACTGGCAAAGGGGTATAAGGTTGGGGGAAAGCAGAATCACCGTTTTACCCCTGGGTCTGGGAAAAAAGAGGCTGGGCGGTCACCTCCCCATTCCCCTGGTACTCGTCCCAAATTTCCTGTGCAAGCAGAGGAGCCCAGGAGGTGCTATCATTGTAAGTCCACTGAGCACCTGAGGAATAAGTGTCCCTTGCTGAGTGAAAACAGGCAGCAAGTTACACAGGAAGCTGCAGCTTCTCAGAGCCAGGCTGTGGCCTCTTTCCACACAGGATTTGTAAAGCTTGCTTCCACACAACCAAGCAATAAGCATATGCATGCTGTCGAAATTAATGGAGAGGTGGTTATGGGATTAAGGGACACGGGTGCAGAAATTTCTGTGATCAGGAGGGACCTGATTCAGGAGAAGGATTTGTTGCCAGGTAAAATGGCAGAATTAGAGCTGGTTGGGGGTTACAAAGTCCTTGCACCTTTAGCTAAAGTTCACATGCAAACTCGGGATTTGCAGGCTGAACTGACAGTTGCAACGGTGGCACACAATTTTGCACCGTTTCTACTGGGAAATGATTTCTTTAATGTGGCAGAATCTGTCCCAGGGTTGGTTAGCAGGGAGAAGGAATCTTGTGCTAAAAGCCCCGGAGGGGAGGGTGAAGTCACATGGACTGCTGGGGGAATAGGAGAGTGTCTCTTAGATTCCTCTGCAGCAGTACAGGGAGCAGCTGCGGGGGCAGGGATGGTTGTAGCCAGTTCCTGTGGCCCCAGGGCTCAAGGGAAGTTCCAGAGGGAGGGGCTGGACGAAGCCAGCTCCTGTCCCGTAATCATNTAAAAGCAGCAAAGAATCCTGTGGCACCTTATAGACTAACAGACGTTTTGCAGCATGAGCTTTCGTGGGTGAATACCCACTACTTGCATCCGAAGAAGTGGGTATTCACCCATGAAAGCTCATGCTGCAAAACATCTGTTAGTCTATAAGGTGCCACAGGATTCTTTGCTGCTTTTAGAAGGAAGTGAAGAGTTCAGATAGGGCAGGGCTACTCACGACCTAACGAGCCCAGGCCTGTTCCCCCGACCTCAGTAGGAATTTTGCCACCAAGTTCAGTGCAAGTAGGATATGGCCCAGTTTCTTTTTCATGCCATTCATTTGTAAACTGCATGTGCATTTGTATGACAATTACTGCTGGGCACACCCCACAGCCCTGATCTGATACTCACTAATCAAGGAATGAACACAGCATCCATTGGTTTTGTATTTGCATTTTATTTATTTTAAAACTAAAACCAAAAAAACAAAGATGGGGAGTGGACAATACCAGATGAAACCAGATCATTTCCAACCTCAAAATTCCTGGAAGAGAAAAATGGAAGCCTCAGTTAAAACGATTGTTTTCAACTCTCTTGGTACTCTGGGATATTTAGTTGTGTGAGTGGTTTCTCATGGCAGACTCAACTGTGTTTTTCTACCTTTCATTTCTTTTAGCATCCTAAAAAGAGAGAGACAGGCCTTGATCCTGTAAATCCTTGAGCGGTGTAGCACAAGTGGAGGCTACATGTGAGGGAAAGGAAAGATAAGCATGGGGTGTAGTATGGCGAAAGTAAGCCTCAAATCTCCTTCATCCCTGCTCCCAGTGTGGTTACATACAGTGTATTGAATGGGTGTGTCTTGATGCTAATTTGGGTCGTCTTAACTCTGCACTTCTTCCTTAGGTCTTATTCTTGCTATCAAGGAGAACTAACTTGGTAGCTACACAGCAGCTGTTTCATTACTCACTGCTCCTTGTCCTTGCACCTTCTACATGCAGCATTCTGTGCTCAGGTCATCTAAGGCTCCCTGCCAACTTCTCAGCTCATTTAACATCCTGTCCCTGCAAAACAATTCTTTGTAACTATCCAGACTTTCTGAGCAATGAACTAGATCAGTGTTTCTCAAACTTTTGTACTGGTGACCCCTTTCACACAGCAAACCTATGAGTGCGACCCCCCCTTATAAATTAAAAACACTTTTTTTGTATTTAAACACAATTATAAATGCTGGAGGCAAAGCGGGGTTTGGAGGTGGAGGCTGACAGCTCGCGACCCCCCATGTAATAACCTGGTGACCCCCTGAGGGTTACGACCCCCAGTTTGAGAACCCCATGACTAGATACTTACTAGTGCTCTTCAAATCAGATGTGAAGCTGGCTCCCAACAAAGCTCTGACACAATTTGGACCTCTGTGAAAGCCTGTTGTAAGCTCTGCAGACTTTGGGTATGGAAAACGATGATGAAGATGATGAACCTATTGGCTCTCTTTTTATCCTCCTTGTAGGGTGCTGAGCTTCAGGTGCAAGTGTAGATTCCATCCCATCCTTCATGTCCTCATGCCACCCATTCAAATACTGCTGTGCTACTATTTGCCCCGCATTTTGCTACTTCTTTTTAGCAATGTACAAATCTACATTTACTTCCATTTCTGAAACACACCACCAATTCTTCAGCCCAGGTGCGCAATAATCCATGGGAGTTTATGTTCTGCAATAAGAGTTTAAGTGAGATGCACCAAATCCCAGAAATACTTCTCTGTTTTCTTCCATATGTCCAGTCTTTATTCTAGATCCACGTGGGAATCTGAAGGGAGATATCCAAGTTCTCAAGCATGCGAGAGCTCTTGAGATGCGACTGCTGCACAGATGTTGATTCAGTGGGTGAGAAGAAGTAGGAAGTTCTCAGTGAGAGAGCAATGGAGGCATCCTGCTTCCCCTAAAAGTGAAAAATAAGTTCATTTTCAGCCATTTTTATACACTTTCACATTTGACAATTCAGTATTCGTAAAGTACATAAAAGGAAAAAATGCTTTATTTTGACTCACCAATCAACTATCCAGTATTGGAAGAAATTCCTGAGAAGCTGGTAAGAGATGGTACGGTAGGTTTATAGAAACACATTAACTTTTTTCTGATGACCATGATAAAAGTTCCTGCCTTCATCAAGAAGTTCCATCTTCATGCTGATAAACTGATTCATATTCCTGTTGATCTTCATGAGGAATAGTATGAAGTGATTAAGATGGATGGGTACATAGAATCATAGAAATGTAGGTCTGGAAGGGATCTTGAGAGGTCATCTAGTCTAATCCCCTGTGCTGAGGCAGGACCAAGTAAACCTTGTTCTGCTGCTCTCACTTTCCTTTCCTTAGAAATCATGAAATCTATCATTTCATGGTCACTTTCACCCAAATTGCCTTCCACCTTCAGATTCGCTACCAATTCCTCCCTGTTGGTCAGAATCAAATCTAAAATGGCTCTCGCCCTGGTTATTTCCTCCACTTTCTGAAATAAAAAGTTGTCCCCAACACATTCCAAGAATTTATTGGACATTTTGTATTTTGCTGCATTATTTTCCCAACAGTTGTCTGGATAGTTAAAGTGCCCCATTACTACCAGATCTTCTGTTTTGAATATTTCTGTTATTTGTTCTAGAAATGTCTCATCCACTTATTCTTCCTGATCTCATGGTCTATAGTAGCCCGATACCATGATGTCACCCCTATTTTTTCCCCTTTTATCTTTACCCAGGGATTTTCAACTGGTATGCTTCTCACCTCCTTCTAGACCTCAAAACAAGTGTATATATTCTTGATATATAATGCAACATCTCCTGCCTTTTTCCCTGCTGGTCCTTTCTACACAATCTCTACCAATATTCCAATCATGAGATTTATCCCACCAAGTCTCTGTGATGCCAATTAAGTCATAATTTAGCTTATGTACTAATACTTGCAGTCCCTCCTGTTTATTCCCCATACTTCTTACATTTATGTATAGGCATGCTTGTTGTTAAAGGCTCCAAGTACCCGGAGGAATCCTACCAGGACCCATGAATCTTTCTCCATTTTTAGTTATTGTAGAGCAAGTAAAAATAGTTGCCAACTGCTTGATGTCCCATCCAGACAGGTTAATACTGAGCTGACTGTAATCTGGAGCTGCAGGCTGTTTGATGGTAGTGGCTACAGACTTAGTTTTGTTGGGATTAATAACTAGACCCATGCAAGCTACTTTGCTGTTTACAACCAGCTCAATATTAACCTGTCCGAATGGGACATGGAGCAGCTGCCAGCTGTCAGATACTTGAGTAGCATCAAAGACAATGCTGAACAATGCCTGAAAAATGTGGACGCTTGTATAGCAGCATCCATGGTTCAGGCCCTTCAGCGGCCTCTGTGGGGACCTCATGACATCAAGCTTTCTACGAAGCTGCAGGTCTATAGAATGACAGTTACACCAACACTGTTGCACGGAAATGAAATGTGGGCGCATCGGAGGGCTGAAGATCACTGGACTGATGGTTCTAATTTTCATTGTCTCCGTCAGCTGCTCCATATGAAGTGTCAAGACAAGATCAGAAATGAAGATATTCGAAGCCAAATCCAACAATCGTCTCCATCAGGACTGGATCAGTCGTAGCAGCTTTGTTGGTATGGATATATTATAAAAATGGAAGACCAATGAGTTCCGATGCATGCTTACCAATGAATGCTGCTACCCCGCCGGTGACCATGTGGGTGCCAAATGCTTCGGTGGCATGACAAGGTTGCCAGTGATGGACAGAAACCTCAATAGACAACCAGACACCCTTAAGCACCATGCCAAAGATCGAGCCGGATGGCGATGGCTTTACAAGAAGGCCACGTCCCTTTGGGATTTGCCAAGATGTTGATGAAGTGCAAATGGCCTCAGCATTAACCTGAAATCGTTATACCGTATTGTTGCAACTACATCATCTTTTACTCACTAAAATAATCTACATGCCTATGAAAGTTAGTGCCCAGTACTTTTGGAGGAGTGGAAATATACCTGCTTATTGGTAGATGTGGTTGTGACGGGATCCCCCCAGGGTGCAGCCTGGGACTGTGGGACCGCTGTGCTCCCTTAACTCTCTCCAGCCTGGGCTGTCTCTCGCAATGCCTTGCTAGTGACCAGCAGCAAACCCCTCCAGGCACTGTGATCACTCAGCACAACAGCATGTGGAGCCCCACACCCAGCTAGATTGCATGAATGCTCCCAGAGCCACTCATGAATCACACAGAGAAAGGCACCAGAGCCAAGTTCCCAGCACTGTACCCCAGGAATATACCATCTTGCACTGCTCAAGACGAGCAATACAGATTTATTAATTGGTTCACCACTTCATCAATGGAACGTGGACATACACCAACCTTTGTCAAACCTGAGCAGATTTGCCACACACTTCATACAAATTTATTGACTATAAAAAGTAGATTTTAAGTGATATTAAGTGATAGGCAAAAAGTCAGAGTTAGTTACCAAAAGAAATAAAATATGACCACGCACTCTAAACTCTCAACCCTATTAGACTGGGCAACAACAACTAGATTAAGCAGTTTTTCTCACCCCACTGGATATTGCAGTCCTTAGTATACAGATTTCCCCCTTGAAATCTGGGCCAATCTCCTCTGTTGGAGTCTTGTCTTCTTCTCAGTGTTTTAGTTGCTTGCAGCGTAGGTGGGGGAAGGAGAAAGGCCAAGCATATGGCCACTCTGTCTGTTTTATACCCTCAGTCCATGTGCTTGGAAAACACAAATCCAGGAATGTCTGGGTGGGCATTGCTGAGTCTCTAGGCAAGGCTGAGTGATTCCCCTGGTGTGGCCTCATGCAGGTGAATCACTGCATCATAGCTCCCTTGCTGGACAATGGTTGTTGATGGGTTGATTGACACCCCGCCCGGGTGTTGGTTACTTTCCTTGCTGTTGCCTCTGGGGAGCGAATATCTGGCTGATTCCCCAATTTACAGCATGTTTTAGTGACAACCACACAACACAATTCTCATAACTCCATATGCATTCATGATATACACATATGGACAGAGAAATGACTTTCAGCAGGTCATAACCTTTCCCCTGATACATAAAAAGCATGCCTTGTAAGGTAAGATCACAATCATATATAATTGAGGAATATGGGGGTTCCAGGACACTCCCCCAAGATATAGAATGTCACAGTGGTTTTTCTGTGAATGGTCATAAAAGCTATGGTAGATGTGGATGGCCCAAGATTGCATTGGCCTACTACTGAGAGTGTTTTTTTAAAAAGACAAGAGAGAGATTCATGGGTGGCTGCACTTCTAAACGTGTTAGACTGCATTGCTTCCAATATTGTCCATTCCGCAGCTTGGACCAAATTTTGCTCTAACTCACATTGATTTTGAGGAAGAGTTGCACTGGCGTAACTCAGCAGAATCTGGTCCTTTAGCTATAGCAATTAAGATTACGGAAGGATTCTGTGTTGTATGAAAGCAAATGAGATTTACTGCTGTCACTGAGCACTAAATTTCCTGCATGGTGCTGAATGCCTTAAACTCCCAGGGACTCAGTCAGGCCCCTAGATTCTCTCCCATTTTTTCTCCAACCTTTTCCTGTTGAAGCAGGCTCTCTGCCCCTTGCGTGGCTCATGCACCCTTTGGGGATGCAATCATGAGTTAGCCACTTACATAAACAAGGAAGAGGACTTTGGCGAAGAGACATTCACAAAACTATGGATTTTACGGATTGTGCACTCCTAGTGTATTTCACTGAACATCAAGCCCCCCTGGGGAAAGTGATTCCGTGCCACAGGGTGGCATTGCTCTTCCTCTGCAGCTGCAGGCCTGAGCCTAAAAGAAAAAAAGAAAGGAGAGAGACAGACAAAAAGAAAAGAATAGATGGAGAGTCTGGTAGCTAACAAAGTCATTGCTGGCACAGCATAAGCGGAAGCTCCATGCTACTGCAGTTCATTTGACAGGGAAGCTCCATTTTGCATGAATGAAGTTAGGGAAATATATAAAAGCTTCCGATAAGAGTTTAACGTCAACTGCACAGCGATATTCTCTGATTTTATTATATGCTTATTATCAATAATAGAGAAGTTAGCTACTCACAGGGGACAACATTGCACCGCTGATTGTGAAGCAACAGGATGGTCTGGTAGGAAGAGGAAGATGTCTCTAGGATTCAAGAATGATAACTAGGGCAAGAGCTATTATCCCATCAGAGATGGCAATTAGAAATCAGTGGGCCTGATTCTCCACTCAGACTGGTGTAAATCAGGAATAATATTATTTGAGTCAATGGAATCACCCTGGTGTAAAGTTAGAGCAGAATCAGGCCCACTAGCCACAATTTCTGCTTACTTGGGAACCTTTTTTTGACTTGTTAAAATGGTGACCTTTTGACACTTCAGCATTGCTGAGACAACAATGTTACACTGTCTTATCTGATCTATTTAGTGCTGTAAAAATTGTACATGACCATATCTACAGTTCTGCAATTGGGTGATGCTGGCATTTCAATTTGTAAATTAAAAAGAATTTAAAATAGGTTAAAAAGCTACACTTGGACTGGTGAAACTCATTGACATTTCATAACTGTGTTAGCCTGGTAATACTTGACATTGTCAAAGCTTGAGTGAACCCATTGTCACCTGTCTTCATTTGTCTAACCAGACAACAGAATTCAAAAGTCAACCAACACAAAAGAGGAGGGAAAAACAAACAAAAGAAGAGAGAAACAGAGGGAAAAAAAGAAAAAAGGAGAGGGGGAAAAAAAAAAGGCAAGACAAGTGGGATGGTCTAAAAATATCAGTTCCTAATTCTGCAGTTCACATAATACTTGGTACTAAAATTAAAACGATGGAGGCAAACCTGCAGCCCTGACTCTAGTGAGTAGTCGTCTGCAAATACCCTACAGAACTCAGTAGAGCTACTTCTGTGAGTAAGTGGCTGGATCAGGACCCATCTGGGACACCCAAGCTTTGCAGCATGATTTTTGGTAGACCCATATACTGCTATGCTATCAATTTGTTCCCCCCTGGAGTTGCTTCTTTTCTCTGCTACAGCAGAATCACCTCTGCTGCTGTTCCATTTTGTTTTGGTGTTTTACCTTTGGGAATTCAGCTCTCCCTGTTCTGTGGCAATATCATTTCAAACATATTTACATGCCAGCGAAGGCCCCGGGTCAGAAGTGTATTTAGAGCCATTAAAGCTGATAGGGAAGCACTCCTCAATAAGCAGAAGCTATTGTGGGTGCTATCGTGGTGCTTTGTCCTGTAATGGACACACATGCTAATAGGAAAAACTGGGATCACTCCTCCAATAAAAGGACAATTGACTAATTACAGGGCCGGCGCAACTCATTAGGCGACCTAGGCGGTCGCCTAGGGCGCTACTATTTTGGGGGTGCTGGCGCCCCGGTCGTCAGCGGCATTTCGGGGGCGGGACCTTCCGCTGCCGCTGTCGGGGGCGGCATTTCGGGGGCGGGACCTTCCGCCGCCTAGGGCGCCGAAAAACCTGGCGGCGCTCCTGACTAATTACACTGAACTATTCATGCAGCTCCAAAACCAAAAATCAGTTATCAGTTGCAGAGGCAAACTGTGTGTCATCCTAACGGTAGAGATTAACCTTCTACAAAGAAGGCTTTAAAGAGGATTTCCATCATGAATTAAGATTAAAAAGATCCTTTTTGAGATTTGGTAGGTAATTCATAACCAGAAGCTAGCTGAGTACTATGGAAGTTTTTAGAAATGTTGCTCAAATCCAAATTCCATGCCAGGATAACTTTCAGTTTATAATAAAGTCAGATTTTCAGGGCAGTGAGATTGGAATGATTCTCTCATGGTAAGCATACAGTACACGTCATGTTTATTACCCTTTACAAAGGAGGCAATTGGGTGTGAGGCCCCAATCCTGCAAACCCTTACGCACGTTCCTAACTTTATGCCCATGAGCAGTCCCCTTGACTTCAACAGGACTATCTGGGTGCTTAAAATTAAACCCATGCTTAAGTGTTTGCAGCACAGGGGCCCAAATTTATTTACCCCATATATCAGGCACACTGTAGTTAAAGAAAAAAACAAGTTACTTTAGGCAGACGTATTAAACATAGTAAGATATCAAGCTAGCTTTCAGCAACTCTAAAAATAAAGCTTTACCGATAAGTTATTTCACATGCTTTCTTGTGAAGCTGCTCTAGCTTCACTGTCTGACATGGTTCTAAAATTAAACGTCCTTTCCCCTTTCCTTTCCCCAGTGCACACAACGTTACATATTCCAAAGCTACATTTGTAAATAAACCTGCCTGAGCAGTCACAGTGGGATAATCAGGAGGTAACTGTACCTGGAGTAGCAGGAAAGACCAGTGCTAATGACCGAGTTAAGCACAGCAATGGGTACATAACAGTGATGGAAAGTGCTATCGATCCATTCTTCTGGGAAAACATATGTTGAATAAGCAATCGCAGAACCTGAAAATAAAATCAGTGCCCAGGTTAGTTTTGAATGTTATTAGTGCCCTTCAGTAACCTCCTGGGTAATTTGGTGATCTTGCAGGTTTCAAACAAGCAAACATATGTTATCCTGTGTTTCTTGTAGGCAGATCCTAAATATATTTCAGAGGTGATGAGCACTTGTAGCTCCCTCTGCAATTAAAGAAAGCTGCAAGGAAGGACAGGATTTCAGCACCTTGGAAAATGAAACCATTGATTTTTAAATAAGCCTCCAGATTCAGGGGCAAGACTATCAGAAAAAGTCCAGTGTTGTTTGAAGCTGACTGATATTGGATATGTAGTGTTGTTGTAGCTGTGCTGGTCTAGAGACAAGGTGGTTGAAGTGATATCTTTTATTGGACCAACTTCAGTTGCTGAGAGAGGTGTCTGTCTCTCTCATCAACAGGAGTTGGTCCAGTAAAAGAGATTACTTCACCTACCTTTGTCTCTCTGATAGTAATCTGCCATGGACTTGATCAGAGGTGTCTGCGAGTGGACTAGGGACCTTAATTTAACACGTGAAAGACAAAATAAGGAAAAAAGTTTCATCATTTCAGATACTAGGTTAAACACTTCATTAATTAGAGCTTTAAAACTGGTCTGTATCACACAGGAGAGAAACAAATTGACTTAGGACAATAGCATTCCCCTATTTATTGGCAGCCCAGCCTGATAACATTCTATTCCAGCTATGTTTATCCATCTTTTTCTGTTAGAAAAAATTAAGGCAAATTATGTAGCCCTGGGCTGATTCTGTTCTCACTCACATTGGGTTTTATGCCTGTGCAACACCATTGACTTCAGCGGAGTCCCTCTTGATTGACCCCAGCGTAAGCAAGAGAAGAATCTGGCCCAGAACCTTTTGTTTTTCCTGTTGTAAAGTGACAGAATTGTAGTTTGCTTCAGCCTGCTCCTTTCAGGTATTTTACAAAAAACGAAGAGCCCGACCCTGCAACCAGTCCTAACTCAGGCATTTCCCCTCTCAGTGACTGCTAGGGCTAAGTCAGGACTGCAAGATCGGACCCTTCAATGGATTTTTTTTAAATTGCAGTGGAGATGTTCGTACATTTCTGTTGTATTTATGAGGTTGCCAGCGTATATGCTTTCTTTAGTGTCATTCATATTTATGCTTGAATTATTTCATTAAGTGCTGAAGATAAAGTTATCATTCCAGTTGCTGTCAGCAGGACTTCCTTGTAACAGAGATGACACATCCCACGGGGCCCATTCCTTTACAAATATAATAAATAAACCCAAAGGCAGTAACTTCATGTCAGGATATCTCTGATTTATAAGCAAGACAGCCAGGTCCCTCTGGATCCTTATGTAATGCAGATTAGACACATCACAGAGGGGAAACTCCGACTCAGAGCAGGGTACTTTCAGCAACCCGTTGCATGACTGTGCACTGATAAGAATTACCAGCAACTTCAAAGGAGGCTGGACATGTCCCGTGATAATAGATAAAACATGCTATGTTGGCACTGCAGGAATGCAGAACATCTGAACCAGCAGGTTAGGGCTAATTTACCTTACTTAGTTTTTTGGGGGGCTATGGAGCTATTTGGATTGTGCGATTTCATCCTTTTACTCTGGGCATTAGCAAAATGGCAAAATCTAAAAATGTTGGTGACACGTGTGTTTTACAAGCCATGGGCCACTCCAAACCGAAACAGCAGGTGTAATCCACTGTAGACAAAAGCATGGAATTAATTCACAAATGGTGAGATGGCCTGCATCTCCCTTGATGGTATCAGTAAAAAAAATCAGAGCTATTCTCACACAGGTTGCATGTACTCAGCATTCTTTCTATAGAGCAATAACAGTGTCAGGCCACCGCTTTGGTCCCCTCTACCCCCAAGATTAATCATTAACACACAGCACAGATTCATGATAGAAAAAAGTCACAGTTTTACTTCAACGCTCCCAGACAGAGTGACTTTACCAAATGTTAACATGCAGGACTGTATTCAACATTCTGTGGATGGTAGTACAAGTATCTAGCAAGCCACGTCTTTGACTTCGGCAGCCATCAGAGTTGGATTAAGTGTGTGTGTCTGTCTGTCTCAAGCCCTGGGTGTGTCTTCAACACAGTCATGTTGCAATAGTTAAGGACAAGAGGTCCTCCAATCTCCCCTTGCTAATCAGTGGAGCAGGATTTCAAGGTGGCATGTGAAGGAAGCACTAGTGAGATGGACCCAACAGCTCCAGGGAGATGTCGTCCGCCAGGCAGGCAGCGGGATACGTCCCCCAGCTGGCTGGCCGCAGCATGCACCAGCCAGGGCAAATGCCATGTCTTTCCAAAGGAACAACTGTCCCTCCCATAGTCACCCCAGAGAACCCAGCCCTGGGCGTCAGGATTCAAACAGCAGAGAATGAACCATCAGAGCCCATGCTCCTCCTCTCACTTCCAGCCCAGGTAGCATTTTGTCCCAAATCTTGCTGTGGTTGCATAAAGGGAAAGGACCCCAATTCTTGGGTTGATGCAGGACTTGACTGGGGGGGAACAAAAGTAGTTTTAAGCCACTTTTCAGCTGTCAATCTCTTGGTTCCTGGCATAAATACCAGCAGCCTCGGGACTTCCTGTGTGACTTCAGACAAGGCATTTAAACTCTCTGTGCTTTAGTTTCTGTAACATGGGTATGACAATACTTCCGTACCTCATGAAGGTGTTGTGAGCCTTACTTCATTAATGTTCATAAAGTGATTGGAGATCCTTGAATGGACGGTGCAAAGCATGCATTATTAACAACTGAAAAACCCCCACAGCAATCCTAAAATACTTAAGGCATTAAAGACGAATGAGAAAAAAAAAAAGAGAGACATTGGGCAACTTTTTCAAAAGTGCCTAAATGACAGACTTTTAAGTCCTATTTTCAAAAGTGAATTAGGAGCCCATGTTCCATTGACCTTTAATTAGATTTAGGCTCCTAAATACCAAAGTCACTTTTGAAAATGGGGCTTAGGCCCAGATCTTTAAAGGTGTTTAGGTGCATAATTCTTACTGATATCAATGGGAGCTAGGGGCCTAAATAGCTTTGAGGATCTGGGCCCTAAGTCATTTGGATGCTTCTGAAGATGTTGCCAATTATTCTGTTACATATTTAGCAAAACAATGTTTGGAGACTCTTACCTAAGCTGTACATACTAAGGGCACCATAATCAAAGAAATAACAAATATGTCTCGCCTGGATGGACATCGTACTGAATGTGTGGGCACAGCTGGATGTGAAAGGATAAATACAGCACGTGAGCATGTAGGCAAGAAAGGGCCAGGCATACATGTCGTTCCAGATATCCAGCGAATAGGCCAAGGCAAACAACTTCCATAGGAAGTACCTGAAATACAAAATACTGAGTTAGTACCTTGTGAGTTACTAGTGAAATCCCACCCCAATGAAATCAGTGGCAAAACTCCCATTCTCGAGGATTTCACCCTCACTGATTATTGTTATTTTGTCAGAACTACAATGAATGCATTGATTATTATTTGAGTTCTCAGTTATATTGTCCTTGTCCCTCCATTAGAACACAGTACATTTCCCACCCAGGTCCCCAAATCCTTCAGTCATCCCCCATCACAAACAGTCATCTACTTAGGGTGATTTTAAACATTTGAGAATACAGCAGTTAATAAAAACCAGCTCAAGTACCAGGCAGGCAAAAAATGTGTCCATATATTTAGTGTTTCATTTGTCATCTGGAAGACACTGAGGAGACAGTCTGCTGCAGAACTTCTTGGATGGCGATACCCAAACAGGATGCCCTGCTCTCGAAACACCTGCAAGGGGATGATTAGAAGCGCGTCGTTTAGCTGGACTGTACAGTCTGTATATTTCACACTGTGTCACAGGAATTGGAGCATGAGGTGCCCAGTCCTGCAGCAAAACTCCCACTAAACATCTCCCTGTAAAAAGAGAACTTTATCAAGCTGCAGTGCAGAATATTGGTAACTATTTAATTCAGAAAGCATGCTACAAAGGAAGGAGAACACATGTTAACAGTGCAGTAGGGGTGTTGCAGAAACATGGTTACATGGGCTCAGGGGGTGAGGAACAATCGAGGTAATAGCTGCTAAATAGGGGCATAAGAACAGCCAGACTGGGTCAGACCAAAGGTCCATCTAGCCCAGTATCCTGTCTTCTAACAGTGGCCAATGCCAGGTGCCCCAGAGGGCATGAACAGAACAGGGAATCATCAAGTGATCCATCCCCTGTCGCCCATTCCCAGCTTCTGGCAAAAGTGAGAGGATCATGGGGAAATTCTTGATTAGGACCATGAGCTCAAAGGACATCTACATATAGGAGCTGACCCTCTGCCTGCGAGCCTGCAGCAGAACTGTTGGCAATGGCTGGTCCCCCAGCTGCTGACTGCTCCTAGCCTCGGTCCCCTCAGTGGCATGTGGAAGCTAGGCTGCAGCTCAGCTCCAGCCCAGCCCATTTCTGCAAAATTCGGTCATTCCAAAAATGGTCACTGATTTGCAGTGCCTCCATCTGGGAGCCAGACGAGAGACACTTTGGGCCTGACTTTCAGAGTTGTTGAAGAAAATAGCAGCTGTTGGGTCCTCAGCAATTCCGAAAATGAGCCCACTTAGTTAGGTGCCCACATCTGGACTAAGGGTATGTCTACACTGCAGCTGGGCGGGAGCCTACCAGCCCGAGTCCCCAGACCTGTGCTGGCAGGGTTTGCGCCAGCGCATTATAAAGAGCAGTAGGGCTGGTGCAGCTTGGGCTGGAGCTGGCTCTCACACCGGCGTGGTGAGGGAGACTTGAGAACCCAAGCTCCAGCCCCAGCCCCAATGTCTACACAGCTCTTTTTAGCGTGTTAGCCCAAAGGGGGGAGGGATAGCTCAGTGGTTTGAGCATTGGCCTGCTAAACCCAGGGTTGTGAGTTCAATCCTTGAGGGGGCTACTTAGGGATCTGGGGCAAAATTGGTCCTGCTAGTGAAGGCAGGGGGCTGGACTCGATGACCTTTCAGGGTCCCTTCCAGCTCTATGAGATAGGGATATCTCCATATATATTATATTATTATTATAAGCCCCGCCAGCACAGCTCTGGGAGGCGCATTCCCAGAAGGGGCCTGGCTTCCGGCACCCGTTTCTGAAAATCTTGTCCTTTAAGTTCAGACTCTTCCAAAAATTAAAACTTGTTGCAGCACTGGCACTCCGCTATCACAGTGAAGAGCAAGCAATGTCCACCTAGACAGCTCAGAGACCAGTGTATGATAGTCTCCTTTCCAAAGGCTAGATTATGCCATCTTTATGCAGCAAGTCGTCTATTGAAGTCAGTAGGACTCCTGTCTGGATAAGGTGTTATTTAACATGAGCAATGATGGCAGAACGTGGCACGAAGAAGTAGTAGCTAATGTTCCAGACAGACTTCAAGTGTCTCCAGTAACTTTATATTTCCTAACATTTTAAGATCAGGAAGGAACATATAATTGAATTGCATCTCAGTGAAGTGGGTTATAAATGTGGCACAACTCTGAAGACAGCTGGGTGCTGCTATTGTTTTAACAGAGATCTTACCTTATGTTAATGAGCCCATTACCGCAAATAATTCCCCTCAATATCCTCCCAGTGTCCTTAAATAACAGAGCTTGCTAGATGTGAGACTTTCTAACATTACCATGCCTAGGTCAGAGCGCTGAGCTTGCTTTTGAGATACTCAGACAGTTCCTAAAATGAATCTGATTCTTCTTTATCTGAAATTCAGGGTCTGACACTGATTCTCTAACCTAAGCGAGTGAAATACCTTCCCTGTGCAAGAACAGATGTTTTCTTTACCTTGATGTGACCAAAATCAAGTCAACATTAAACTGCAGCGTCTCCTCAGTTTTTCTTTTAAATCTAAAGTAATCATGGTAAAAGCCAAATCTGTGTGTCTTCTTCTTCTAAATAGTTCTACTATCCTCAATGGGAAGATGGGCCAAATTTAATTCTCCACCTCTTTTCTGAATAATTAGGCCAATTTTTTTTTTTAAATGGTCATGATAATGTATCAACATTTTTTTAACTAAAAATATTTTCATCCAATAAATGGCTCTCTTGTGAAAACAAAATTTTATGCAACAAAACTCAACATTTTTCCTTTTTCACAAAAAAATTCTTGCTTTTAGTGTGTGTGCATACAGGTATTTAAATGAATTCAAAATATTATTGATCAAAATCATTATCAAAATATTTGATCAAAAACCTGGTTTTTGGTGAATGTAAGTTTTATAACCATTTTATAATGTTTTCAATTAAAAAAATTTAAAATACGCTGAAAAAAATTCTCTGCACTGTTTTTTCAATGCCTCTCTTTCAAACTCTTCAAAACAAAAAATTACGCAAAACAAAACAACCTTCACCATTTCAAAAATTTTCCACAAAAATAGGTTTTTTTCCCAGCCAGGTCGAGGACCACTGATTTGGACATAGGGTTTGGCCAACATGCTTTAATCAAAAGATTCACATGTAGAGCTTTAGAAGAAAGTTATAATTAAAAAGAGAAGTTGTAGCTGAGGTTTTATTAGGCTACTGAGCCCACACAGATCAGCAGCCAAATAGGAGATACGTTTAACAAAACCTTACTTACTTGCGGCACTTGATTAATACTGAGTTGCCTGGGCAACTTCCAACTCAGCATTGTGTGTTGGGCGAGGTGGAGTTGATTTTGGCTCGGAATGCTTGATAACTCTTCACCTCCTGCGTCGGCTTCATCTATGGCCTCAGGCCAAACTCATCGGTATTTACACCTTCCTGTCTCCTCGCCCGGCTTGTTGACAAGACCCCCCAAGCGCTTTGGTGCTAGGGAGAGCAAGAGAACAATACAAGGGAGATTGCTATGCAAGAGAAACAAACAAGGATAGGGCCCCGGGCCAGTTAACTGGATTCAAACCGTCATTGGCAGCTCTAGCCTGTGCACATCCCTATCAGCTGCTCTCTTTTCTGTTTCTATACCAAGTTAGGGTGCCAGTTTGGGATTCTTGGGTTTAGTGAAGGCAGGTGTGATGTGCAAGGCAAGACAGTGACATTCACCCCTGTGCAAAGCTTATGCACAGATTATGTCGCACACAGGCCATCAAAATGGGCTGACGTGAAACCTATGCTCTGTGATGACCTTTTGCACGAGGGAACGAGTACAGAGAGAGACTCGGAACTCAGCACCAGACGCTGCAGGCCTTACTCAGGGCTTGATCGGTCCCGCTGCTTTTGAGAGCAGAGGGTACCCAGAGCTGGAAGAACCAGCTTTAAGGCACAGAAAGGAGAACGGCGTCTCCATGGCAATGCCCTTCCTCCTAATCCCAGGGAAGCCTCTTCATTGGATGAGGTACTACCAGGCTAGGCCCAGCGTGTACTTTGTGAGACCCCAGCCCTCTGGAAACTACCCGGGGTCTCCAAGGAGGAAAGCAGGATGTTGTGTAACACAGATCCCCTGCAGCGAGTGAAATCCCTGCAATATGGGCCAATCGGCAGGCCTCTACAGCACTGGCACAGGCTGGGAAACAGGGTAGAGGTATTGGATTTCTGCCTGGGTGACCCTTGAATACTGCGTGCAGATGTGGTAATTAATCCCAGATATATTGGAATTGGAAAAGGTACACAAAAGGGCAACAAAAATGATTAGGGGTATGCAACAGCTTCCATATGAGGAGAGATTAACAAGACTGGGACTTTTCAGCTTGGAAAAGAAACGACTAAGGGGGCATATGATAGAGGTCTATAAAATCATGACTGGTGTGGAGAAAGTAAATAAGGAAGTGTTATTTATTCCTTCTCACAACACATAACATAAGAACTAGGGGTCACCAAATGAAATTAACAGGCAGCAGGTTTAAAACAAACAAAAAGAAGTACTTGTTCACACAACACACAGTCAACCTGTGGAACTCATTGCCAGAGGATGTTGTGAAGGCCAAGATTATAATAGGGTTCAAAAAAGAACTAGATAAATTCATGGAGGATAGGTCCATCAATGGCTATTAGCCAGGATGGGCAGGGATGGTGTCCCTAGCCTCTGTTTGCCAGAAGCTGGGAATAAGCGACAGGGAATAGATCACTTGATGATTACCTGTTCTGTTCACTCCCTCTGGGGCACCCGGCATTGGCCACTGTTGGTAGACAGGATACTGGACTAGACGGACCTTTGGTCTGTCCCAGTCTGGCCGTTCTTATGCCTATGTGGACGTTGGGAGACCTGTACGTTTGGGCTAGAGCTGAGCGAATAACCAGTATTTCAGTTTGGTGGCCGAGCTGAAAAAAACAGAAAAAAAGTATTATGGATCACACCAAAATGAAAACATCTCTGATTTCCTGGCAAAATTAAAAAATTGAAATAATTCATTTTGTTTCATTCTGATGGGTTTTAAAACATAATTTAGGGAAATTCAAAACTGGAACATCTTTCCAAAACAAAAAATCAAAATGTTTCATTCTGGAACATTTCTGAAACTTTTTGCCCCCTCCTCCCCCCCCCCCTTTTTTTTTTTTTTTGGACTGAGACTATTTGCCGAAATCTAGCCGAATTCGCAGATTTTTGTGGTCACCCCACAACTGCATTTTTTGGTGGAAAAAAAACTAGTCTCATGAAAAATTTTACCCAAGTCTAGTTTGGGCCCTGCCTATTCGGCCACGGGGGTCGAAACTCCCCACCGTCGATGGAAATATTGGGAGGCAGCTCAGATGCCCACTTGTCTTGACATTCTGGGGCCTGATGCAGCCAATCAAGCCACACTGAAAGCTCCCATCGGCATTGACGTGTGCTCCATTCAAGGCAGGATTGGCCCCTTTGCAGAATGTCATTTGTTTCCCATATTCTTCTGGGGTGGTTCCCGTTATGACTGGGTGTCAAGGGGAATATGCTGCGTGAGTGGCATTTATGTCCTTAATACTCCATCTAGCGGTGTCTGAAATTTCCATTTATCATCACACACAAAAAATCACTCAAGAGAGAACCGGCGAAATGGCAAGAGGACCAGCCTTGTATGCGCAGTACTGTGCTACCATGCAGATGGTCTCTGCTCAGTTATGTCCTTGGACATCAATAGACTGGGGAGGTGAGATGAGGGGCAGGCGGGCTCTCCTTAAAGGAGTGGGGAGATGGGGGGGATCCAGGCAATGCTGCCAAACCTGCAGCTGTTTGGGGTAGTCTCAGTCATGGGGGCCCCTCCTCGTTCCAGCCAGTATCAGCCAAAATACTAGTTTAAGTGCTTATTGCTCCCGGTCCAATGCCACAAGGTGTGGAGTACAAACTCCTCCATGCCCAGTGACAGCTCAGTGGTGTTAATAACGTGCAGCCCCTGGGAAATCAGTATGTCTCCCCCTTTATCTCAACCCCTACTGGCAACTTTCCCTAACAGTAAAACTCCGTCTGTCCGGCCCTCTGGCCCCAGCTGGCATTGCTGAGGTTGGGAGGTGGGTGGGAGACTGTCAGATGCTGAATCCTGCGCATTGGCAGCTAAGGGCTAGGTTGAATGCCCTGGCAGGGAGGCCCAGATGTGTTGGAATAGGTCCTGGGGGAAGAGATACAAGCTGCCGGCTTCTACAGCAGCCAAAAGGGGCCACGCTGCACTCCTGATGTCGGAAAATGCAAACGGATAAAGGGTGGGTGTTGCAATAGTCTGCAGTTGTTAGAGGCGCAAACTCAGGACTCCTGGGTTCTAATCCCAAGTTTCCCACTGACTCACTTTGTGAGCTTGGACATCTCCCTTCACCACGCTGAGCCTTAGTGTCTCAGCTGTGCGATGAGGGTAACAAAACCTGCCACACCAGGGTGCTGTGATGCTGAATAAGCTAGTGTATTTAAACCTGTGTGGGACGGAGGCAGGGGAAAGGAGAGCCCCTTTCCATGGTTTCATCAAACTCCCAGCCTTTAACAGGTGCAGTGATGGTCAAAAGTGCTCCTTAGCTCAGGGCTGCCCGGGGGGGGGGGGGGTGGGGCAAGTGGGGCAATTTGCCCCAGGCCCCGCAGGGGCCCCCGGTCCCACGAGAATGTCTGAGGCTCCCCCGCCCCCGCCTTCCCCATCCCCCGGCGCCTTAGCGCGCCGCATCAGGAGCGGCCCTGGACAGGGCCTGAGCTCCTCCCACTGAGTCAGAGCCGCGTGGTAAGGGGGCGGGGCTGCGAGCTCTGGTCCCGCTGGAACCACGCCGCTGCAGCGCTGTCCAGGGGCCAGGGCAGCTCCTGGACGCGGCGCGCTGAGGCTCTGAGAGAGGGGAGAGGCGGCGGTAACCCAGGAGCGGCCCTGGACAGTGCTGGTGGGGGGGTTGGTGGTCAGGGGATGGGGAACGGGGCATTGGATCGTGGGCGTTCCGGGGTCTGTCAGGACTCGGCGGGGGGGTGGATAGGGGTCGGGGCAGTCAGGGAACGGGGGGG
>QXTE01000140.1:3425547-3516041 GCA_003942145.1 Platysternon megacephalum
CAGCTTGCGACCCCCAGTAATAACCTCGTGACCCCCTGAGGGGTCCCAACCCCCAGTTTGAGAACCCCTGGGTTAATTTAATTTTAGCACCCTGTGTCCATTCACATGCATGTGCTATTTTGAGCATTTCATTTTTCACAACATAGGCTCATCCCAGATTCTGGAACAAGCTCAAATGCTCAGTTCGTGGAGTATGTACATAAGCTATACTAAAGACAAACCCACAGTAACCGTCTCCAGTTTGTGAGGGACCCCATGGAGCCAGTCTCTAGGAAACAACCTCCATGAATTTATCTAAGTCCATTAATGGCTATTAGCCAGGATGGGTAAGGAATGGTGTCCCTAGCCTCTGTTTGTCAGGGGGTGGAGATGGATGGCAGGAGAGAGATCACTTGATCATTACCTGTTAGGTTCACTCCCTCTGGGGCACCTGGCATTGGCCACTGTCGGCAGACAGGATAGTGGGCTGGATGGACCTTTGATCTGACCCAGTATGGCCATTCTTATGTTCTTACCTAAATGAACCCAAAGTTATGGAGACAGATATGAGTCAAGGAAGCCAGCAGAGTATCAGAAACCTGGAAAAATCTCTGACTGGATGCGCTCAGGTGTTTGGTCACAAGCTGAGGTGGTTCAAAAGTTTTGGATTTTTTTTAAGCAGAATTTTTTTATTGTTTCTTTAAACAATCAAACACAGCAAGCAGCAAATATTTGGCCACATACTTCTGAAACCCCAAACCATGTTCAGGTTTTGGCAGACTAATTTCAGCTTTTCAATTAAAAAAACCACAATAAATTTTGAAGGAAAGCAGACATTGTGTGTGATTTTTTCTGCTTTTTAAAAACCCCTAGTTTTCGATCCAAAAAAAGGTTTGATGGAAAATATTTGTCCAACCCTTTTAATGAGCTTTAGTGCCTTTTAGCACTAGCTGATGCTGAGAACCAGCGATACCTTGTAAAGGTGACTTGAAAAGAAGTTCTCAAAACTGGGTTTGTGCCGAGATGCGGAAGGTTTTTAAATGTTTATTTTTCCCAAGGCCGCCCGTGGGGGAGAGGGGGGCGCAAGTGGGGCAATTTTCCCAGGGCCCCGCAGGGGCCCCCATGAGAATATAGTATTCTATAGTATTGCAACTTTTTTTTTATGGAAGGGGCCCCCGAAATTGCTTTGCCCCAGGCCCCCTGAATCCTCTGGGCAGCCCTGTCTTAGCTTTTCAGAATTAAGCAACATTGCTGTCAGCTTCGCTTAGGCTACAACAGAAACAGAGCATTGAAAGTGAACACCCATGGAAAGGTGTGCGTAGCGCCATCTACAGGACACTCCTTGGCACAGAAAGGGACTGAGGTTTCCCATACTGTCCCATAACTTGCCAACTCACAGATAAATGAAGTGAGTTCATTAAAACAAACATTCTGCTGAAACCATTTCAGAGAACACTCGGTTTTCAAACCGTCTCCTTTTTTAATTTGTTGGCTCACAATTGGCATGTTGCTGTTACTCCTGGCATGGGAATGATTTTCTGACAGCATTTACAATCACGTTCATTTATTCCCAAGCACCTATTTCAAGCCTACCCGCACAGGGTTAGGTTGGCAGACTAATTCCTGAGGTTTCCTCTGAGGGGGTGGTCATGCTGGGAACGCATCCAGGGCCTGGGGATGCCCCTCTTTGGAATGGCAGGGGAACGGTGAAATGTCTGTGCACTGCTCACAGTTCCCCAGAGCTTTTTTGGTGTATGTTTCTGCAAAACCTTTTCAAACATCTAACTCAAGCAGCCTCTTCCAATTCCTGACAGCTTTCTTTCTGCATTAGAGAGACCGCTTTCTTTCCTTTTTTGACCACTTCTCCCAGCATGCAACTGCAGAGCCCTATTTCCATGCTCTGTGCTAACCTATTGCAGGCTGCCCGGAATTGAATCAGCAGGCTCATTAACTCCAGGTCCCCAGACTTCTTACAGCCTGAACATATGTCCTACTGTGTAGTCAAAGATTGTGGAGACGGGTCATTTAAGGGTGAGTATCCAAACGTATATTTTATCAGCTTGCCTCGCCTTCCAGTAGGCCTGTAGCCAAGTGTTACTAACACAGTCACATACCAATCGCAGTGCCTGGACAATATTTAAAACAGTATTATCCAAGTGACAGACAAACTGGCACCACAAACTTAGATTTGAAAATGGCAGTTTCATTATTTTCTATATCAATACACACTTCTTGTGACAGACAGCCCAATGATTCCATCTTCCCCTTTTCTCTTGTGCATAACGTCCCCGTCACAACTTCTCTAAGAGCTGAGGGGCATCAGCCCAGTACAGGATCAGACTTTAAGTGCGGGACTGATTCCACATAGAGACACAGCACCAGTGGTAGAGAAACTCCACATCAAGCAAAGCCTTTGATATCCTTTTCCACCCTATAATTATTCTCTACCCAGAGAAGTAAACACACTCCCCTTTTATTTTCCTGCAAATGCCCCACACCTTATCATTAGAGTTTGCCTCACTCTCTCATATCCAACCTTCCAACACTATTAAACACAGTTTGTGGCTGTGCAACTCCCAAGCTGCACTGTATAATGGGAGTCCTCCGTGCAAAGCTACTTCCCAGAAAAAAGGGTTAGATGTTCACTCATCTATTTTAAAAGAAAATGAACATACCCCAGAAATGTAATACGTGACATAAAAACAATCAGAAATGCTTTTGAAGTTTACACGTCACGTCTGATTTTTTCCATGATCTGTAATTACTTTACTTCTTTCAGATTTACGACAAGGGTCCTACAGGCTCAGAGTTTTGTCTTGTTACATGCAGTGTCTGGTCTGTTAAGGTCCCCTTTTTAGTTAAGCATTTTTCTCACTGCAGTACAAGCGATGGGCCGAATCCTGGGGGGGGAATGCTCCAAATCCCCATTGAAAACATTCCCCTCCATGCAGAACTGGGCCCTCCAGTGCTCACCCGGATTCTCAAGGTCTGGAACAAGCCCTACCCGTTCCTATCCTTTGCCAGAACACATTTGCTATGAACACAACTGAAGGGAGCCATGGGACAGAAAAAATACAAACTCTTATTTTAGTGAAACTGGAAAAGTCATGTGAGCTGCTCAACATGTTTGTTACCCGGCGACGTGGTTTACATGTTGGATCATTGATCAGCACATGACCCATATTTTTAGTCTCAGACAAAGCCGAGTATCTGATACGCTGGGTTACCACGATTGCCAGTCAGGTAACTGGGCATACAAATGACTAGTCACTGACTCTCACTCTGTGTATCTAGGTTCTTGCATCGGCATCCATCAGTGTAGTATCTAAGAGCAGCTGATAGTACATTTCAGAAATGTGTCCTGGATGAGCAATATGCCCTCGCTAGTAAATTACTGTGTTGTGTATCAATATATTACAAATTTACATAGGATTGAAAGGGACCTCCCGGGTCACCATGTCCAGGCCTGTACTTTTCCAGGCAGCCCCCTCATATAATTCCCTTCTGAAATTTATCAAGCTCCATCTTCAAACTAGTTCGTTTGTTTGCCTGTATTAGGGCTAATGGGAGGCTGTTCCAAAACGTCACTCCTCCGATAGTTGGGAACCTTCTCATTTCCGGCCTTGATTTCGTCATGGCAAACCGTTCTCCCTTGTGCACCACTAGCTTGCCTGTTCGCCCTCCAAGCTGGCATTCACTGCTGACCAGAGAGAGTCAAAGTACCCAAAAAGCTGTGTTGATATGAATACATCTCATTAATTACACATGACTGAAACAGCTAAAATGTCTTCTGGTCTCACTGTCCAAGTGTCAGAAATATAGTCCCCTCTCTAAAGCTCAGAGTCAACTATGCACAACTCTAGAACCGATGAAAAGACTAGCAAGGGCAGACAACCAACCCTATGGTCCCACTTCTCTCTGCTCCCACAGCAAGACCCCTGTGGCCTCTGGGACACTGCCAGTGGTGCTAGTAGAAATCATTTCTTGCCGGTACTCCACTCATGGGAGGAACATAAGGGGGAGGCACGTGACCTCCCCATGTGACCCTCCATGTGACTCCTCCCCATCCTGCCCCCAGCCCAGGGCCCCCACCCTCTCCCTGTCCCCTCTGACGCCCCCCTTCATATATATAAACATCAGCGTGCTTAACTACTCACTTTCCCCCCAAATATGTAGTATTCAGTCTGTTTATATGGAATAGAGGAGTTGGGTGAGGAGCCATTTCAGCATATGGCTGACTTATTAAAAGACAAATTTTAAATAGAACTGTATCCTAAACTGCTTTATGGTATTGTACCCAAACATTGCATTTCAATGGGGGATTCAACTTCCTTAATAGGAGCAGACTCCTGAAATGCTTACCAGTCCACAAGAGTGGCCCATAGTCATGCAAATAATCCCATTGTCTTCAATGGGATTGATCAAATGATTAAGGGTTTATAGGATTAGGTTCCAAGTTTGTAAATTGTTCTGGATGAAACTGACAATGCCTGAGCTGTCAGATCAGAAGAAGCTTCATTAGAATAAAGGTGGGCAGATGTGTGATAAGTCTTAGCTCCATTGCTAAGATGAGGAACATATTTTCAGCAAAGTTCTTGGCAGATTCCTCAGGCAGCTGGTTTAAGGCCATCAGTGTCCGGCATTATAATCTTCACTTATAGTTCTCTCACCCACAAAGCTGGAAAATGAGGCATTTGTTTTCTTTCTTCGGTGCCAGTTAACAAAATGGGAGAGCTCTCCCAGCACTGTAAAAAACCCACCCCCATGAGGGGAGTAGGTCCCAGTGCTGTAGCACTATCTACACTGCCACTTTGCAGATCTGAAACTTGCATCTCTCAGGGGAGGGGTGTTTTTTCACACCCCTGAGTGAGGAAAGTTTCAGAGCTGTAAGTGGCAGTGTAGACAAACCGTTAGACTAGTTTGGCTGCAAAGAAGAATTCTACGTACACGGGGGACAAGACCTGATTCCCGTCAGGCTGCAGAACTGGGCTGACATCAGAACCCAAACATCCTCTGGTCAGTGCAAGCAGAGGCATTCCTCTACTGATTTGGACTTGATGGGATGCAGTATGGATGTCATGGATAATTCAGACCAATGGGGAGAAACAGAATAAAAAACACTGTTTAAAGACCTTCCGTCCCCCCCACGCCTCCCCTCTTGAGGACTCCTGACCAATGTAACAGCACAATACATAGGCTAACAAACTTAAACAAAGCCTTTGTTTAAGTTTGTTAGCCTATGTATTGTGCTGTTAAAGCCATATAAAGAATGAATGCCCTCCCTAGCTGTGTTCTGCTCCTTTAAGGAGCAGAGTGCAGCCCCTCCCCCCAAGTCTTTCCGGTACCCCGTACCCACTAACAATCTCTTGCCGGTACTGCGCACTGGAGGGTACCACTCTACTTGCACTCCTGGACGCTGCACTAATTTGAATAAGGGGAACATTAACAAGCGGCCAGAAAGTGGCATATGAAGGGTGGTGAGGTGCACATGCAGGTGAGTGCTGCATGCAGTCACGAGGATAGAGAGTTCTTTGCAAAACTTACAACCTCCCTCCCCAAAAACAGAGACACAAACTTTCTCACAGTTCGTCCAATTCCCTTTAACACAACTTCCCCTTGTGCAAGCCTCATGTTACTCTCCATTGAGTTCCATGGGAGCAACATGCACCTAAGGGCTTCAAGGTCCTGGTCCAAATTTGGCTTTGAAGCTTGAATACAGAGAAGCCTCTTCCTGCTTATCTTGCAAACTCAGCAAAGCATATGTCCACACATGCCGAGTAGACTTTTTACAAAACACACTACATACAGTGCACGCCCACATCTCCAAGGGCGGGAGCCAGCCGTTCTTTTGCTGTTAAGTTTACACAGGAATATTTCAGCCTGACAGTTTAACTTCCAGTTTTTCAAGATGGGTTTCTGTAAATGAGAAGCCCTGACATTCCCCTATAGAATCACCTCTCTTACAAGGGCGTGCTTTTATTCAGGAAAATATGGGCCTCGGGTAAACAGGTCTGCCTGAAGCACAACCACAACCTTCCATTGTAGAGTTTCTATAGTTACATTTATTAGCACTGGCTGCATGGCAGACACAATCAGAGTTAAAATACAACAGTGCACACAGGATGATTTAAATTCAAGAGAAATATTTTAGCTGTTAATTATTAACTTTTATGATTTACTCTGTACAGCACAAGAGAGAATTGTTAAACTATAAAACCAGTGACTGAGCCATCCCGCATAATCACCACTAAAGGGAACAACATAAGAAATGCCAAAACCTTGTAGGCAGAACGGTGAGGAATTTATAATAGGTTTGTTATATCACTTATTACTTGTTTAGGGCCCAACACAGCAAAGCATTTATACACAAAGAAAAAGTTTTAAGTGTTTGCTTAAGTCCCATTGAAGTCACTTTCAAGCAGACTTAAGCATGTGCTAAGGTGCTTTGTTGAATCCAGGGGGATCAGATTTCTACTGCACCCCAGAGATGGCTGCATTTCAGTGACATATATGTCTGCTTGTAAAGTGTTTTGGAATGACAGCGCAAATGCTATTATACACTTAAGATATTATTGTTACAGTATGAATGCACAAAGGAAGCAACTTCTTAAAATAAACTAATTGTTCTTATGACACACAAAATACATACTAATTTTCCATTGTGCGTGTGCTCTCTCTCTCTCTCTCTCTCTCTCTCTCTCTCTCTCTCTCTCTCTCTCTCTCTCTCTCTCTCTCTCTCTCTATATATATATATATATATATACACATATATATATACACATATATATATACACACACACATACACACACACACACAGAGCACGAGCGAGAGAGAGTGTGTGGGCATGAGAAAGTTCAAACTTTCTCTTGCAGATCGCATATAGTTGGGCTTGGCAGAATTTGATTTTTTAAAAATAATTTTGACAGATAATATTGAGGTTTATTTTTAAAGTTATTTATTGGTTTAAATTTTCACAGTTGTGTAAAACTATGGGTTTTAAGCATTTTTTTTTGTTTATTTACATTTTCACAGTTGTATGAAATTATGGGGTGGTCAGACAAGGGGTGGTTAAACAATTATTGTCTAACGATAAATGTGGATATTCAAAAAGTTAAAGCTTTATAACCATTAAAACACAACTTCCCAATATCACATGTCAAAATATACACAGGGACTATCCTGACATTAAACTCGAATAAGTACTCATGCAGCATTTTTCTTACTTTGCCTAGCTGTAAATTTTGATTATTTTCAATGGAAATATTTTTACGTTGGTTTCTGTGTACAGTGAAATCAACATGTACCAGTCTAATCCTTCCACGCCTAGTTACAGTCAAAAGTGCTGTTTGCATTTATTATATAAACATTCAGAATATTTCACTACAAGCAACATAAAAGATCATCAAAAAAGCTGCATAAAAACCAGAAGAGCTGCTGGGAAGCAAATATGCCCTGTACTTACATCTCTGCCTCTGGGAGCCGGGATGCACTCGCTGATGCCCTAGGATGTCAGTACTATTCTTCTTTGTACAATGGAAAATGCACAGATCAGCCCTGTGCTAGAAATGTGGTAAGTAGCAGAATTGTTTGGGGCTGAGCTGGCGTGTAGACAGCAGCTCAGTGAGAGTAAGTGGGCTGACAGGTTTGCAAAAGAAACAAAAACAACCTGTTGACCTCTTAAGGGCAGGGCAACAGAAGCAGAGAAGCTCTGAGTGAGATATGCTTGCAGCAGCCACTTGGCCAGGCAGTACATACACATTAGCCAGCTGTGGGGTGGCGCGCAGCATGCTGGCGCAGGGTAGGGGACGGCGGTTAAGCATGCATGCTGCTCTCTGGGATTAGGAGCAAATTCATTCTGACTCACGTTTTATTGGAAATAACTGAGTCCAAAATAATATCAGATTCTGTTCTGGATTCAGTTTACTGAGACCTACAGGAAGCAGAATACAGGTACATCGTGTATAAACCCACAGGCCTCTTTAGTGTCCCAAGTCCTATCTCTCTGTCCCTCAGTTTCCCCACCTCTGAAATGGAGATAAAAACACACGCCTGCCTGCCTTCAAGGGTCTGGAAATCTGAAATCATTCGTGTCAAACAGCTTTACGAAATCAAATACTGTAGAAACAGATGGGAATATTGGGCCCAATCCCGCCACATCTATACACGAATCGTACCATGCTTCACACGTGGATCCACGGATTTCAGTGGAGCTAGCTGTGGAGTAAGGGATTGTACAGTGTGAGTAAGGGGGGCAGAATCTGTCTCATTGTGATCATCATTCAAACAGAAAGAACGGGGGAAAGAGCCCTGCATATCTCAAAAACTGGTCCAACAAATGGAAATCGTTCATTTTGAATTAAAATGTGCTTACGACAAACTCAGCTGCTGGGATCAACCAGAGCCTAAATTGTCCCTTTGCACGGAGGACTAAGCTTCCCGAGAACAGCAGGGAGGGGAACACAGGGCAGCACATGGTCACGGCTCCCTTTTGTAACATCCAAAGAGGTTACAAAACGGGGATTGCTTAAAAGTGCAGTTATGGGCAGGAAAGTGACTATGTGAAAATGGCACCTTCTTACTCAACAGACCGGCTCCCTGAGCTTTTGAGTCACAATCGCTTGTTTTATACCCCAGTCAGCCATCGGAGAGTGAGCTAGATTCTGTTCTAGGGCTGCCCATGCTGTATTTCAATATCATCACCACCATGATTAATAACAATAAGCAGGAGTCACGTGCATTCGCCAGGAGTATTTCTTGCTGCTTTTTGCACCACTCAGCAACTCCCGATCTTGTTGTACAGAGAAGAAAAAATAATGGAGGTCCCTTGTAATTAGGGACTGTTGGCAGCCCTAATTCTGACTCACGCACCATCAACAGAATTGTTAACTAGGCACCAGCCTCAACATCCTTCTTTGACAGGTAGCAACGGCAGGTGAGCCAGAGACCCCAGCTTGCGTCTCAGAGCCGGCATGGGGTCTGCAGAGCCGGCAGTTAGGGGGCCACTGAGACGCAATCGATAGGAGATCTCCCATCACGGTTCTTCAGAGTAAAACCACACAGTCCGGCCTCGACCCTGCTCCTATAGAAGTAAATGGCAAAACTTCCTGTGACTTTAATGGGACAGGATCGAGCCCTTAAAAAAGATAAACATAAAATGCCAGAAAAGAGATGGATGAGGCAAAAAAGGGTGGGCAGGAGGCAGGGTCACAGCCTCCCTCCCCACTGACCGGGGCAGGGGGTGGAGATAGGACACCGGGGGGGAGGAGAGTAATCAATCCCATCTGAACGGCTGGAACAGCTCATATGCCCAATGTGCACAAGCAGCGCCGGCTCCAGGGTTTTTGCTGCCCCAGGCAGCAAAAAAAAAAAAAAAAAAAGCCGCGATCGCGATCTGCAGCGGCACTTCGGCGGGAGGTCCTTCGCTCCGAGCGGCAGTGAGGGACCCTCCGCCCAATTGCCGCCGAATAGCTGGACGTGCCGCCCCTCTCCCGAGGGGCCGCCCCAAGCACCTGCTTGGTCAGCTGGTGCCTGGAGCCAGCCCTGTGCACAAGGAAACTCTGGAAGAGCGGTACCTGCCTGCAAAGCAAGGTCCCTGGCAGTTCTGTCCCATCTAGCCCTCCATGCTCGCAGCGTTGCTGGTTACAGTTCTTTTGACTAGTCAAAGTTACTGTATGCAAAACCAAGCGTATTCTTCTTCTCCTCTTTGATAAGGCCCCTATATTTACTTTAGCCCTCCCAGCCATGAGTAACATATTTCACAATATTTGAATATAACAACACACTAAGAGCCTTGAATCACTGAAGTGTGATACAAGGTCATTGCTCTAGTATTATTAAGTAGTTAAAAAACTATATCGAGGCACAATGCATTATTCACAGATCACGAAGAGCAGAAATAATGGTCATTTTAAATCAGGCCTTGTGAATATGCAACAATATCCCAGGTTTTAATCACAAGGGGGAAAAAGAATCTTGACATAAATTTAAAGTCTGGGCATGTTAACCCTCCCTTTCCCAGCTCCAGAATTTTAATCCTAGCTTTCCCTTGGCTGAGAATTACCTAGTGCTCTTATTGCTGCTTTGAAAACCTTTTTCTTTTTAACCTCAAACTGAAATATATAAACCTGCATCTGTTCTGCAATCTCTTTTCAGCGTCATTTCCTTCGGTTGGACTATAAAGTTATCCGCACAAGGCAGCAATTTCAGATACAATGCCAGCAAAGTGCTGAGGACAATACAATAGACACATTATTGGTACCAGCGTGTACCATGCAAAAACAAAAAGCAATATTCTTCAGGGTCTTGCTGGCTCCGAATTTGTACAAGAACTCACACTGAAGATTAGCTAGCTAAGTATTCCAGACCTCCTGCTAAAGGCCTCTGTCATATTGATGACCTAGATCTAGTAAAATCACAACAAACCAGATCTATGGATACAACAAACAGCTCACATTCGGTTCCGTGCTGCTTGGGGGGGTCATGCTGGTCGGTATTTCTGAACATTCAGGTGATCCCTGGAACTTTCAGAAAACGTTTCCCGAACCCTGGAGGTTTCGCACACTCATGCCAGAAGCACATTTTTTGGCATTTGATGTTGTCCTGCTAAAAAGTTTGTCATCCACTCAGGGAGCAGAACCAAATGTCACGTGACCAGCGACACACTACAAAGAGTCCAAATGCACAATTTACGAACAACCCCCCATTGTTACAGTTATTCATACAAACCATTTCGTGCTAATACTTACACCTTGGCCCGGACTAGCGCCAACAACTGCTGACTGCATCCACAGCTAACAGGACTGGCTCCCACATGACTCACAACACTCATATCAGAAAAGGCAAAACCCTCTGATTTCCAGCTGTGTGACTACAACACGACCAGCGTTGGTATCACGGAGCGATTGAAGAAGCTTGGTCAATCACAGCAGTGAACGCTCGCCTTTGCTATCAAGAATAAATGAAAAAAAATTCCAGACATACCAAATGCTCCACCAGTCAAACATTGAGAACTGGGTGTGTCTCCAAGGTGCTTATTGTTAGCTCAGCATTGGGGAAGTACTTGCAGCGCAGCAGATCAGTACCCAGGAAAGGCAACTGGAGTGGGTGTAGGGAAAGAATGCAGAATCCGGCCCATTATGTGGTTAACATTGCACACACACCCTGCGCCGAGGGCACAGAAAAGCCCGACTGCTGAGAAATCAGCGCAGGTAGTTTCCACTACATGGAAACAGTAAGCATGCAAAAGCAGATGCCAGGCTGTAAATACGGCCTGTGAAGCAACAGTGGGCCTCGTGACACAACCGGACAGGATCCTGGCCAAGTTACAGAGTCACGTAAAGCATTTTTTTTCAAAACCCTGGGAAATGAATTTTCCAACTGGAGGTGAGTCACTGATCCCATTAGACAGACGGAGGTCTCTGGATAAAGGTCAGGCATGGGCCTCCTTTGGTACAATCCGTAAACAGCTGATTTATTTGGATTAACAAACTCAATTTATCCCCCATGACACACACACCAACATTACACCACAACATCCTCTGATTCTGGAACACGGTCCCAGAGAACAACGAAATGCTCTTCGGCTGCACAAAGCCGATGCAGTTTTTTTCCCCCATTGGCCAGCAAATTGGCACAAAATACTGATTTGCTAGGAAGCAAATTGATGGGTAAACACGTCATTGGTGAACTGGACATTTGGCCAGCGCATCTGCATCCAGCTGTGGTTCAGAGGCCACATGTCTACTACCAGGAAAGCCAGTGGGGACGCTGCCATTAACTTCACTCAGTGGGAGCAGGATTGGGGCCCAGCTTTGTAAGCACTTTATATTCTTCAGCCCCAAGTTATATCGCCCAAGAATGCAGAGAGCAAAGGAAAGACGCTGGCTTTCTGCCCGCTCCTTGTGGTCAGTGTGGACTGTATATGTCAAATCCATTTCCTGTACTTCTGTCTATGTTCAGCCATGCTCTCCTCTGAACCATTTCCTGACCATTCATCAGACCTCTGGGTCTTTTGCCCCACAGCTGCAGCTTGAAACTGGGGGCGCTCCATGCCTTACAGGGAAGGGCACAACGTCCCAGAAGCCATCATCTGTGCAATCACATTTTAATATCAGCAGACTGGACTCTCCCAGACACAGCTAAGAGAGCCCCCTAGGTAAAATATGCTCCGAGTCCACTTCCCTCTCATGCAGGCACGGGATAAATGACATTGCACATAGTTACACTAAATCTAGCCTGGGCCCTGGGAGCTGATAAACATACGCACCATATTTCTGAACCAGATGATAACTACACTGAAAGGGACACGGAACAGGTGTTATCCATTCATTATTGTGGGGCAGGTCTCTGGCCTGTGTTATGCAGGAGGTCAGACTAGATCATCACAACGGCCCCTTCTGGCCTTGAAATCTATGGGTCCATCTGCACTGCAATAAAAAAAAACCCTGGCACCGAGTCTCTGACTGCCGGGCCGAAAACAGCAGGGGAGACGTTCCGGTTCGGGCTGCAGCCCAGGCTCGGAGACCCCTGGTGGAGTGTCAGAGCCCTGGCTCCAATCCAAGTGTTACACTATTTTTAGCCTTGCAGCCTGAGCCCACGTCAGTTGGCCCAATGTGGTGCCGCAGGGTTTTGTTTTTTCCCCCCGTGTAGACAGACCCTCTGAATCGATGAATCCGCTCACGTTGTAGGTAGCTCTCTGATTCGACTGTTCCTCTCTCTGAAAATTTAGGTGTAGATTTATGCAACCTACTTCCATCTAGTCTATCACGGCCCATCAAACAAGCTGGAAAGAATAAAACCTGGTGCTGTTATCGTGATAAACTAACTAACCACTTACAAATGATTCCTGGCGATTTTTACACAATAGTTGACACAAATAATTCAGGCCAGTGATTCCCAGTTACTAAAGCTGGCTCACTAGTGGAGCAGCAGCAGTTGTTCATGTTGCACTGCCAAGAATGAATAGATTTATAACAGACTGCGAGATCCAGCTCAGCTGGTAACAGAAAGACTCCTCATTGGCTTCAATGGGAGTCCCAGATCTAGGCACTTGCAGAGCCCTTACCGCTGTAGGAATGAGTAAGTCAGTCATTAACGGATTGTTTGCCTTACACATTCCTGTAAGGCAGGGAAGAATTATCCTCCTTTTCCAAAGGGGAAACTGAGGCACAAAGACAATTAAGTGACATGCCCAATGTCACACAAGCTCCATGGGTGAGCTGAGACTAGAACGCAGGTCTTCTGAGTCCCAGTCCAGTGCATTATCCACGAGACCCTCTTTTCTACCCTGGGATCTATTGCGCCCTTTTAACGATCCCATACCTAGGGTCTAGTCATGTGCCTGTGACAGTTCATATTTCCAAATCAACTGGACACACATGCGTGTGTGGGGAGAGAGAGAACTAGTATCTCGTGTAACCAGAAGAGGCTGTGAAAGGTATCAAAGGCATGCCTTGCGAACTAGGAACTGGTCTAACAAGTTTTGATTCAGTGGAAATTTACCAGTTAAACATTGTTTTCAGATGTTGATAGTAAACTTTTGGCACAACCTTAGCTACAGTTTTTGCGAAAGCAATGCTGTGGTCAAATTAAGACTCGAAAGAAAACCATGTTAGCAGGAAGTTCTAGGGACTTGTAAAATAGGAACAAAAGCAAAAGAACTTGGAGTTCAGGCTCTCTCTTGCCTCAGGGGAAATTGCAAACTGTCCTGGGATTTCCACACATTAAACACCTCCCAATGCTATTACCTTCATGTTACAACCCTTTTCAGACACAATACAACTTCAGTGGCCATGGAGAAATAGCGCTTTCAACCCATGTCCTGACGTATCTGGGCTGGCTTATGGATACTGGAATGAAACGGTATCTGTATGTCATAATTGCTCAGATAGCGTCACAGCATCATCTAGGCAATCTTTCATTACGCTTAGATCCAGTAGGTCAACGTGATACACAGAGAGCGAAAGAGCGAGCGCTTTTATTCCAGGAACCCATTCACATTAACTCTGCACCTTTAAACTTAAAGACGCTTTGACGTGGTGCAGCTTCTTTTGTGCCCCACTGCTGGCAAAATCTGCCCCTAAAAAGGCAACTGACCCAGCCCTGGAGGGGTTGTCTCCAGTGCCCGAGATGACCCTCCAGTAGTATAGATCTGGCAGAGGGTCCCTGACGCTATTCCTCTCCCTAAGGCCTGCAGAACAGGCCCCGGGCGGAGGGGCAGAGGCAGCAGCTTCAAGGCGAGGGCTGGGGCTACGCAGCCCGGAAGCTGCCAGCAGGGGCGCTCTGGGGTCACGGGGGCAGCGGCCAGGTTTGTGCTGCGGTGGAAGTAGGGTTGCCAACCCTCCAGGATTGTCCTGGAGTCTCCAGGAATTAAAGGTTAACCTTTAATTAAAGATTATGTCATGTGATGAAATCAACAGGAATTTTCCCAACCAAAGCTGGCAACCCTAGGTGGTGGAGCGGCAGGCACCGGCTGTCACAGGCTCCCCATGGCGGGTGTGGAGCCAGCAAGGTTGGGGCGGCTCCAGCTGGGACAGATCAGTCTGGTGGAGCCATGTGCTGGGGCCTGGGACAGAGCCCGGGAGCAGGCACTGCTCACACCCAGCTGTGGGCCAGGAGGGGAGGGGCTGGGAGACAGACAAAGGGGGAAGCGCAGACACCCACAGACAGACAGACAAAGGAGGGGACCAGACAGACAGACACGGGGAAAGAGAGACAGACAGACAAAGGGGGAAGAGAGACAGAAGAGCTGGGCTGAGACAGGCAATGACACAAACATGGCGCCCGCCCCCAAAGACTTGGGAAGAAGAAGAATTCATGATAAAAACACCTAACTCTTAGATTGAGCTTTGCCACGGGAGAACATTCCAGCGGTGCCTCCCCCACCCTGAGCTGCCAGGGACTCGGCTGGGTGGGACTGTTTGTGGGGAGAAGGCACGCTCCGACATGAATAAGGGGGCCAGAACCTGGCCTTAAAGGCCTTTTTGGAGCTTCTGCACAGCTTCCAGAAAACAAAGTCTGGCTGGATGGTATCATTATGGCTTGGAGTTTTTTAATGGAAAAGGAGGGAAGGGAGGAGGGGTGCAGCTCCTTTGTTTTGACTCTGAAGTACATAGAAATTACCAGATTGACAACAACACAAGGAGCCTTTTCAACCAGAATCTTGCCTCTGCTAGTGGCCGGCACCAGATGCTTCAGAGAAAGGTACAAGGGATCCTGCAGCGAGCAGTTCTGGGGTAAGCTGCCCCCGGGGAAAGTTGCCTCTAACCCACAACACAGTAGCATTTTTAAGTGCAAACTTGCAACCTCTCAATACCGAGGGGCACGTAGAGCAGTCGCTGTGACTTTTATAGAACATGTGATAGCGTGACCTAGGCCTGACCGTTCCAACACCATCTAATCGCTTTCTGTCTGCACATGCCGCTGTGGGATCTGGGTCTCGCTTTACCTTTGCAGGCATCAGGCTGCACGCTGGATTTAAAAGAGCGCACACAAATTATGCTAAACAAAAGGCAGCAGCACCTAGTACACGGGCACTTGTATTAAGTGGCTGCAAATGAGAGGCATCCACTTTTGCCAAAGATCCAACCTGAGGTAGAGACCCAGTGTGGAAAATTTCAGCCTGAAGTTATAAAGAACCAAAAATCAGGGTTAATAATGGAAAAGTGTTGCACTGTCTTAACTATAGGTGTCACTGCTGCTCCTTCTATGTGTGTGTGGACTCCGGGGTTATTTTCAAAAGCACCTAACAGACTCAGGAGCACAAGACCTAGTGAAAGTCAGTCGGACATGTGCTCCTAACCCCTTTGGCACTTTTGACAATCTCAGACCCTGAAAAGGGAAAAGTCCCCAGCATTCCTTGCCACTTTCACATTGCCTGTAACAACCCTGTTGATCACACCCTTCTTCAGGAGACTTTCGGTTCCACCGCCGACAGATATCAAAAAGCAATAGGTGCCCCAGCTTCAGCGAACTCTCAATCTATGCAAAACCTTAGCAGCAGCCTCAGACCTTCTTGTACCAGCAGATCTGCACATCTGTCACGCATTCCATGCATTATCCTGCCGTAACATTGCTGAGGTCACCGTTGTGCAAGCTTGATGAAGGTGGTTGTGACAATCAGGGTCCAGATGCCCCAAGGGGAGAACAGAAGGTTTAAACCCCCAAAAAGCAAGATGTTAAACCAACTGATTGCATCCGAAGAAGTGGGTATTCACCCACGAAAGCTCATGCTGCAAAACCTCTGTTAGTCTATAAGGTGCCACAGGATTCTTTGCTGCTTTTACAGATCCAGACTAACACGGCTACCCCTCTGATGATTGCATACTGTTATTTTACTGTAAGAACATACTGAGTAAGATCTTTTATAAAAGCTTTTAATGCACAGAACTTAAAAATCATTACGAGATCCATATACAGATGATAGCTATGAAGGGCCAGGGGTGTATACATAGAAAATTGTAACTGTGATACAACTTCAGCATCGCCTCACAAAAAGACACTGAAGCAATCAGGCAGGGAGGGGCTACATTCCCAGCCACAGGAGACTGGCTTCAAACACCATTGTCCAGCCAGAGGAACCATGAAAGCAAACGGAAACCAAGAAAGGAGGGAGTTTTCCCCACTTTGAATGTCTGTAGTGAATGAAGAAGAAAAGAAAAGAAACTGCAAACCCTTTTAAATGGAAGGGGTTTGAACTGGAGACCAGACAGAACTTGGGGGCCAGTCCCGGGGCAGGAGACTGTCCGTGAACACTGGATCTCTCCTATCGCTAGGGAAGCTATCTGAAGGCAACGGGTAACTCTGATTAGAGAAGGGATTTTATCTAATATGGAAGTGTAAAGCTTGAGGTTGTCTCTTTATGTTCATTTTCTGTGTGACTCGTATTTTGTTTGCTCTCCCCAGACTATTCAGTCTTCGCATCTGTGGTTTTAATGTATGTTTATTTTTATTGCCAGCAGGTCCCTGGTGTGCAAATGGTGTGGCGTGAGTGTGCCAGGAGAGAGTTGGTAACTTGGGGGGGGAGCGGGGGCTGGTTTCACACCTTCAGGAGTGCTAAACCACAGGGGATTGGTCTGAGTGTCTGGTAATTAAGAACTTGGGGAGGACGGATTAGGGAAGCCTGGGCCCGGAAGGGATGTTGGTGTCAGCCTGTTTAAGCTGGTGAGAGCTGTGGTCTGGCTGCTGGTGTCAAGGATCTGAACCGGAGCCGCACAGTACACAGGCCCCCTTACTCTCTGGGTGGATCCCAAAAGGTCACAGTGGTAAGAACCCTCGTCACCTAACCCTGCTTGGATCCAGTCTAGACAACATGGCGGTGCAAATACCACAGGCTGCTGGCACTTTGTCCATCAGGAAGCTTCCACTGACTTCAGTGGAAGATGGATCAGGCCAATTATTATTTCAAGTAACGGAGCGCAGAGCCCCACTGAGTGAGGCACAATACCAACACGTAATGCGAAACAGATCCTGCCCTGCGGGCTCTCAGTATAAATAGACAAGGCAGACAAAGTGGGAGAAAAGGATTATGATCATCCTCCATTTTATAGCCGGATAACAGGGCACAGTAAAATTAAGTGAGATTTAGAAGTATTTTATGTTTGTTTTAATTGAATCACCACACTCCATAAACCCTCCATTGCATACACTACATGAGTACACTAGATTGCTCCTGTGCTATTAATAGTAATTCAGTGTGTTGCTATGTATTTCTCTAATTAAACTAGTTTTTTTAAATATTGCAAATGGATTTTCTTGGCTGTCAACGAAAGGCAGCTGAGTTCTTCTTGTTTACCAATGTCTAAGCACCTTCTGATCCATCTGGCATGTTTCTAGCCCTGCTGTGTTGATACATGGATGCTGCTAAAGCAAGTCAGGTGCAAAGTAATGATTGTGTAGATGCTAGGTGAGTAACAAAATGTTGCTGCTACCGGTATGGTCAGGAATGTAGCAATCCTGGCTCAAATTTTGTGGAATGAGCTTCTGATCCCCCACAAGTGTAGCTAGGCATACGGACTAGATAAAGCCAGCACAGCCAGAACGAATGAAGTGCATATGGGGCCACATTTTCCTGAGTCATCTTACACTTTGCAAACTGTGCTTGCTCCCTTTGCAGAACGTACGGAAAAGGTGCTTCCCAGATAAACTGCCAGGTACTTGCAGATGGCAGCGTTTTTGCTCAGTTAAAGGGAGGAACTCAGTGAAAAAAATTTCCCAGACAAAAACCACTTTCAGACAGTTAGTCGGACACACAGATCACAGAACGATGGGAAAGTCGGGTCAACCAGCCCGACTCCCCGTCAATACAGCACTGTCCCTGCAGGACAAGGGCCAATATTGGGTTCAGTCTATTTTAAAAGTCCCAAGTGATGGAGTCACAGTGCTGTCTTCCTCCCATCTGGGTCAACCACAGTCTCTAGGTTTGGTGTTGCTGGAGTCTCTGTCGAAACACCCTCTTACACCTGTCTTTCCTGTGGTGTGCCCCCGATATTGTCTTCTTCCCACAACTCTGGCTCAGGATTCTCCTGCTGTAGAACCCTAAGCGGTGTGTTGTCCATAATGTCCTTGAAGGTTTCTTTAACTTTCTGGAGTGCCTACGATTTCACCTCACTATCTGTCTATTGTTCATTTGCACTTGAGATGACCTAAATTGGTTTCCTGGTTGCACCAGTGTAGCTTTGTGCCAGAACTTACCCTGTTTGTTAATAGTTGTATCTGCCGTTTGTCACCCGGCTCCAGATCTGGCAGATCTCTCACAGAGCCGTTGTAGTAAAATGCTTGTCATTTTGGTCGGTTTCTCCGTAGTTCGCCAAGTGAAGCACCTTATTACTCAGGCTCTAACAATCTTCCGCTCAGCAATACATACATCACACACTTCCATAAAAGTCAATAATTGCTCATTCATTCCTGGCCAGTATATAGTCTCTCTGGCTTGCCTTAAACAACTTTCAATTCCCAGATATGACAAATGAACTTTGTGCACACTCTCATTCCTAAGAGCTGCAGGAATAACTGTTCTTTCTCTCCAAAATATAATACCATTCTACGCACACAAGTCAATACCATTCTACGCACACAAGTCAATACCATTCTACGCACACAAGTCAATACCATTCTACGCACACAAGTCATCTCTTATCTGAAAGAATGTTGTTCTCTTTTTAGGTCTTTTGTCACTGGCAATCCTTGTAGGATCATTAGTTTTGTCATGCTCTGTACCTTTCAGCATGTCTCTCAGCCTCTCTTTGGAGATAGAGATGTGCTGTACCATATTTATTGTCTCCACCTCAGCCTCTATGGATCGATCCCTCCTTGCTGGATTCTGTCAGGTATGCACTGCCCAAGGTGTGCATCAACACCAACTCTCTGCCTGGGCAATCCTTGATCTGTATGTTGTACCTCTCTGCAGTCCTATCTGCTGTACGCCCTTTGGTGCACTGAGCAATGGCTTTCTCCAGATGCTTTTGAGAGGTTTATGGTCAGATGGTCTGTCCATGGTGCAACTCTAAGTGTATTGGTGAAATTTTTCCATTCCAAAGAGTATTGCTAGCAACTCCTTTTCAATTTGAGCATAGTCCTTCTCTGTCATGGACAATGCTCTGCTTGCAAACACAACAGGTTGTCCCACTTGCAGCATAGTAGCTGTCAAGCTGTCTGGACTGGCTCACAACCATGAGTGCCAACCTCAGGGCAGACAGTTAGGAAGCATGGCACAAACCCCAAACTGGTTCTGAGCTCTACACTTAGATTTCACCAACCAAGTATCAAGTCTGAACTCCTCAGGCACTACAACAGCCTTAACATGGAATCACAGACAATCTCCTTGAGGACTCCGGTCTGTCTTACCACCCAGGCAAGCCTGCCTTTGTGATAGATGGTCCCTTACGCCAAAAATCACAGCAATATTCAGGTTATTCCCAGTCCCAAAGGACCAGTCACTTACCCCAGGTCAGTTGTAGCTCAGATCTCTCACCAAAGACAAACGCTTGTAGCCAATCCTGTAATAAACGAACTAAAGATTTATTAATTAAGGAAAAGAAATGAGAGCTCTTTACAAGGTTAAAGCAAGTAAACATACACACACAAATGAGTTACAGTCTTAAGTTCCAAAAGACGATAGAAGCTGTTGTAAGACCCAAGCTCTATATGTCCTTTAGGGCTAACCAAGCTAAACAGCCGGGGATCCCTTGCTTATGCCTAGAAGTCTTGCTTTCTCCCTGAAGTCCAAGCAACACAGGGATAACAATTGCTCCTCGACAGGGATATTACTCCCTTCCCCTAGAGCTCAAACTGATGGGACGCGTGTTCTTCATGGGTGTGGGGGGGAAGCGATCAACAAGGTCTTGTCCACTGATGTTCCACAAAGGCCTATGGGCCTTCTTTTGTTGGGTAAAAGATGACAGCTCTTGCTGTAAACTAGCATTTCACACTTGGTAAAGGTTCTCACTGGCCGGGGGGGTGTTCGGTTTTTATGGTTATGGACCAAACACTTAAATATTACCTTATAACATGGGATACAGATATTATAAGTGTGATTGCTGCACGTAGAAACTCTCAAGTATTTCATAAAGTCTAAACACGTTTTATAAATCTAATGGCTATTTTAACCATACTAACACACAGGTGAGCCAGACTGGTTTCTAGCTATGCATTTGTCAGTGTTCAACAGAGTCCTAGAGGCCTTGGCATGAGCTGGCACCTAGTCTGCTAGAGAGCCTCCCCAATCATCTCTTTTCCTTTTTAGAAAAAGCTCGCTTGTGTTGCTCCATCCACTCCCATAAGGTGTCTTGATGTGTCAGCTGTTTCAGGATTTCACAGCTCTCAGACACATAGGCGCCAACTCCATGGGTGCTCCAGGGCTGAAGCACCCATGGGGAAAAATTAGTGGGTGCTCTGCACCCACCGGCAGCCAAACTCCCCTCACCCCCCACCCCACCTCCTCCTCCCCTGAGCACCCCGCATCCCCGCTCCTCCACCTACCTCCCAGCATTTCCCGCCCGGCCGCCACCAAACAGCTGTTTGGCAGCGTTAGCACACTCCGGGGGGGAGGGGGAGGAGCGGGAACGTGGCGCGCTCAGGGGAGGAGGTGGGGAAGAGGCAGGGCCGGGGCAAGGATTTAGGGAAGGAGTTGGAATATTGGCAGGGAGGGGGAGGAGTTGGGGCGGGGACTTTGGGGAAGGGGTTGGAAGAGGTGGGGCAGGGGCCGGGCCTCATGGAAGGGGTGGAGCGGGGGCGGGGGTCGAGCACCCACGGGAAAGAGGGGAAGTTGGCGCCTATGCTCAGACAGATGGGTATAAAACGTTGCTAAATATTTGGTAGATTCCCGGGAATCTACAGACTCCTTTAACATCATGGGGGTCTTGGCATTTTTCTAATTGCCCTCAGTATCTCTGGATCTACTTTCAGGCCTTTGGAGGTCAACAAATGTCCAAAGTATGGCATCTCTGTTACTTGTCTAAGTTCAATTTAATATTCTCTCTATGCATTTCTGTAAAAACAGTAGTAATTTGTAGTCATGATCTCCCTGTGCTTGTTCTAGATCACTATTCTTTCCCACTAGTAGCACATTGTCCAGATTCCTGTCAAGCCCTCCAATGCTTGGGACAATCTGCTCTGGAATACCTCCGGTGTCGTACGGATTCCCATTGGCATCCCTAACCATTGGCTCCCAAATGAAGTTGCTAAGGTTGTCAAGTAACTGAATTTTTCATCCAGTTCGATGAGCCAGAATCTATTTTTTACATTGCATACTGGAAATAGTCTGGGTTTAGACAGATCTGGTAATTTGTCCTCAACTGTAGGCAGAGGGAAATGGTTCCATTTCAAAAGGTTGTTTAAAGGCTTTAAACATGCATATTCTCAGTTTTTTGGATGGCTTACTTACCACCATAAGACCGCTTATCCAGTCCGTGCTCTTCTCTACAGGCTGTATAAATCAACAATTCCATGGGCTCTGTGCTTTGTCTTGCAGGGGCTGTAATAATGCAATGGGTACTTTTCTTTTGGGGCCTTTAAATGGCTTCACAGTCTCTAAAGAGTGTGTCAATCTCTATTTTATAAACACTGTCTAGTTGTCTGTCTTCTTGAAATATCATCTCCTGGTCCCAGGTAAACCATCCAAAGTATCTTCAGTCACCCCACCGTTCCCTTTCATTATGTTCTGGAACTGTACTTTTCTCAGACTCATTGCTTGGACTGCCTGGCTGCTGTCTCATCTATGACCACGAAGTCCAGACTCTTTCTTTTTGTTTCTTTGATTTCTTAATTTAATTTTATATTTCCCAATGGGCTTTAATGTGGTACGGTTGTACATTGTTAACAGCCAGTTAACCTCTTCCAGCTGTATGTCTGGGTTCACCAGACTGGTCGGTATAATGTTACAGCTTGTGCCACAATCTAATTGAAATCATATCACTTTCTTCCCAAGTAACACGGCTGCATACAACTGGTTCTGGTGCTTACTAGGGTCTTCTTGCACTGTGTTTACCAGCTGTTTGGTCACTCGCATTATGGCCTCATACTCACTGCTGCTCTCTTCAGTTACTGTGTGTACCTTGGATTTGTTTTTCTTCTCCCTGGATAAACATTTGGCTGCAAAATGATTATATTTGCCACAGATATGGCACTTTCCCGCAAAAGCTGGACACTTTTCCTTCTGACTTATATGTATCTGTATGTATGTATGTATTTGCATTTGTCTGTACCGTTGTCCTCTACTGATTACATATCTGATTTCCATCTCTCTTTCTTACGTATGGCATGGACAGGTTCTGCCAACTACCCTGCAGGTTCTAATCCTCTCTTTGGACAGCCCTGTATAGTGCCAAGCTTTTCCCACAGTTAAGTCGGGTTCTCTCAGCAACCGCTCTTGGATTTGCAAATCTCATGTCCCGTACACTATCCGGTCTCTTAGCAATGAATCTTTAACAGTTCCAAAATTGCAACTTTCTGCCAGCACTTTACTCAGCTATAGCCTCCCCAGCTGCTTGATCCCAAGTAAAGAAATTCTGTCTTTCCACCTTTCATTCTTCCTGGGGTTACAGCGAGCATCAGAACAGCCCGTTATTGCTTCCGAGGGGCGCTGAGCTTGGGGAATTTCTGCACACAGAGTCTGACTTACCTCTCTCCCCTTTTCTCCAGTCAGGTAACAAACCAGGCTTATTTTCATAGCATCCTCTTTATCGGCCAGAGCAATGTTTACATAGAGGTTAAATTCCTCTTTCCAGCTCTTCCATACCTGAGCTAAAAAGTCTTAGTTTGCAGGTTTAATGTCCCCAGAGACTTCAGCCCCTCCATATCCTGTTATCAGCATGGTCTTGTCAAACGAACTGTGCACTCAGACGTATTCTGCTCTCTGCAGTGCAGCTCTGAACGGTCTCTCCTACGGTCTAGGGCTCGATTATCACTGCCACCATGTTATATGCTTCATTGTCTCTGGATCATCTGCCTCACTCTGGCACACGGTTAATTAACCAACTCCAGCTTCACTGTGGCTGCTTCAGCCGCATGGCTTTGCACAGACTTCCGAACAGTTCCCTCCAAGGAACTGTCTGCTGCCTGAACGCGTCTCCTAGTGCTTCCATATTGTTACGTGATGTAGGGCTCCTGCCCTCGCTCTGATCACTGGGATGGAGCGGGTTGATGAAGCTGGCTTAGGGTGTTCCCCCCACCCCCATACCAGGAGTGGTTCCCCTAGACCAGGAGTGTTTTGGGGGTGGGGGGGAGGGTTTGTCCATCCATCCTGCAATGAGGCATCAGTGCTAAAGGAGCCCGGTGCCAAAAATGGACTTGTTCGAATGCACCCACCCGGCATTTGAAGCTGGAGTGGGGTGCTGGGTGTTCGTGCCTACTCATGCCAGCAGGTCACTGCTCAGAGGAGTGTGGGAGCAGCCCCCCTTTGTCCTCGCTCTTTCGTTGGGGCAGATTTTTATTCTGTTTCATTATATTGTTTGTTCCTTTTAGCAGCTGGTGTCTATTTCCCATTTGGGGCTGGGTTTCCTTTGGTGCCCAGCTCCAGATGGCGCCATTGTTCAGATCATGCTAGTCCACAGGCTCCACGGGGCTAACGCTCAATCAAGTGTTTTGTTCGCTGACCATTGTGCCTGTTTCGACAACACTCTGCTACTCCTGGGGGCTGACGAGGACAGGCAATAGAATATCATTCTATTGTCCTCGGGCAACCTTCCTTATGGTGACAGGCAGGGACTTTGCTTCCCCATCAAACCGTCTATTCACATGCTGCACTAGTCGCTCTCACCAAGTGCTCTCTGTGGGTTAGTGACTGGTGTTCGCACTACCAGTGTACTGACCGGGCAGAACAGCTTGGTAAATGACTGTTGAATGGCTCGCACTGGAAACGACAGACCTCGGATATTCACTTTCCTTCAGGTGGGGAAGCATTTGATTAGCGCCTGTCTTGTGCGTGCCAATGACGTGGGAACCCCTTAACTCAAATGACTGCAGTCGGGCACGTAGCAGAGTTTACAGTGAGCACCGGAAGATTTATCTGAAAATAATCTGGTGAAGGGGGACAAAATGGTTTGGTGAAAGGGAAAGTCTCTGGCTGCAAGAAAACAGACAGTAACAGAAGACGACTGGTTATTGTATCCACTGGGGCTTGGGCTGGGATCCTAGAAGGGGGCAGAATCACTATTTGACATTTACCAGTGAATCAGGGATTGAGATGAGATTCCGCACCTGGAAGGGGGAGGGAGAGGCGCAGAGAGAGGATGATATAGTTATTAGATAGTTCACACTATCTAAAGGCTGATGGCTAGTCAAAACCCAGACAAGGATATTCTAAAGTCAAAGGACTTGAATTTTGAGAGTCCAGCTATCAGAATGACAATAAAGATGGTGACATGGCTGCGTACATTTGATTTCTGGAAATTTAGGTTCATCCCGCTGGTTTCTGGCAAGTTATTAATACAGCCCTTAGGAGGACAATCCACTTTAAAGAGGAGGCATTTATTAAAAGAAAAGAAAACATAACTACAACCACCAATACATTAACAATTTTCTACACAGCTTGAGTTCCCTCTTTGTCTGCAATGTTTACCAGGGACAACCTGTCTAGAACTTTATATGACACAGAGCCAATAATGAACTGCAAGAAAACCTATAATTACAAACCAAGTTACTTGCTGCCCAAGTTCACCAGTAATACAAACATATAGCTGACCACTCAACAGGTAAATGGCAAAGGTACAGTAACCTGGGAGCTGAATTTTAGGCTTTCCCAGGCCACTTTTTGGGCAGTCATGTTTCAATGTGACAGATGTCCTTTGCCTCATCCATTCTCCATGTTCTTTGTGCTTTGAGAAAGCATATCCTCTACCTGGCGAGGTTTCCCCTCCTTCTCTCTACCATACATCTCTTTTGCTGGTGTAACGTTTGAGAAATTACATGTATTTTACAAAGAATAAAACTTCATCCTGATCCATGAGTGGCAGTCGTCCAACAGCATAAATGGCAGTGAGGTGGGCTGATAAACCTGCAGTAGGTACGCCAATCCATTTCCCCGTGACATCAACAGCAGACTCCCAGTGATAACCCAGGATGGGCCTTCCCTTTGTTATGTATATACAACCTCCCTCTTTGGGTCAGACAAATTTCATCTTGCCGCTGGGCTGTGCTCGCACTTTTTAATTCAGAGTTTAAAGCCAGAAGGGACCATCCAACCATATTGTCTGACCTCCAGCATTTCAGAGGCCATTACAGTTCACCCAACTGAGCCCAATTACGTGCATTTTGCTAAAGCCTATCCTGCCAGAAAAGCACCCGGTCCTGATTGGAAGATGTCCAGAGATGGCGAATCCACCACTTCCCTTGGTAGTTTTAGTTGATCAGTGGGGGGGTGATTAGCCATTACACCAATTGTGCTTTTCTTCTTATTGGAATTTGTCTGGCTTCAGTTCCCAGCCGTTGGTTCTGGTTCTGCCTTGCTCCACAAGATTCGAGAGCCCGTCAGTCCCCAGTGGGTTTTTTCCCCGGGAAGGTTCTGAGACCCTCATCAGCTCGCCTCTCAGCTAAACAGATCAAACTCTTTAGGTCTCTCACCCAAAGGCACGTTTTCCAGCCCTCCACTCATTTTTCTGCCCCCTCCCCAATCTTTCAACATCCCTTTAATAATGTGGAGACCACACTGGCCCTAGCACGCCATGACCGGTCCTTGTGCTGCTGCGTCCAGAGGCAAAATCGCCTCCCTGCTCCTGAATCATGGAATCTCAGGGTTGGAAGGGACCTCAGGAGGTATCTAGTCCAACCCCCTGCTCAAGGCAGGGCCAATCCCCAGTTAGATTTTTACCCCAGATCCCTAAGTGGCCCCCTCAAGGATTGAACTCACAACCCTGGGTTTAGCAGGCCAATGCTCAAACCACTGAGCTAGCTCTCCCCCCTAATGCCCCTCTTTATACCTCCAGCTCTTTGGGCCACAGTGGTTACTAACAGCAGCACACCTAGGGAACAGCAAGGTGGGAAGAAACAGGAGGGCCCATTTCACGCCATGACTAATTCAGTAAAGGGAGCACAAGGGGGCAGTCACCCCCACGTCCTGCCTGAGCACTGGAGCCAGACTGGCCAGGGCTGGGGTGAATATCTGTAGCAGCATCCCTCAGCCCCACTTTCTCGGAAAGCCTCTCTAAGTCGTGGGGGGGAAGGTGTTGGCTCCATGGATCAGGGAGAGCCAGGGCCACGGAGAGTGAGCAGAGTTGGGTAGCTCTGGCCGAGTTGGGAGTAGGACATGCTGGTTGCCTCTTCTCAGAGCAAACCCACCAGCAAGGGCAGTGTGGAGCCAGGTGCCATGAGATGGAGAAATGAGGAGAAATATGGAGAAACTGAGCTTTAGCCTAAACCTAGGGGCACCCATGAATTGGCAAGGCCAGCCCCCGGCCTGTTCCAGGGAGGGGTCACCACTCTGTCTTCCCTGATCAAACAGAGCAGGAACATGCTACCTGCAGAGGAAAATCCCCCCAAAAGGGGATGGGCCATCCTAGGGCCTTTCAAACTCCTGTTCATATTGTCTCGCTGCTCCCTCCGCGGGTGGTGGGATGAGTGGGGCTGGAGACAGAGTCAGGTTTCAGGAGGGAGCTAGTTTTGTGGGACTGGAGAGGCTCGGGAACACAGGCTGGAGCCAGGCTGTTCCCAAACAGAGAGACAGCGCACAGAGCTAGTGTCACGATCTCTTTCCTACAACTCACTTACTGATAGAGACACGCCTCCTATTTGTGACTGCACAACAGCCCCACGCCAACTGCCTCCCCGCAAGCTACGTCAGGGAAGCGTTCACTGTATTGGCCGTTTAATGCAGCTTAGCAGATAGAAATGAGGAGGGGCCAGCAGCACGGGACCACTCGCTCTTCCCGGGCCAGAGGCGGGGAATTCTCCAGCCTCGCCACATCCCGGAAGTTTACTTCACTTTGCTCTTTGCAGAGGAAGTTGAGCCAACTGCCGGCTCCAGCCTACAATCCTGATTCGTCTTAATTAGTGTTTTTAATTACACAACTAGTGTGCTGACAAGATCTGCGTAGGGGGCCTGTCAGACTGCCGCTATTCATTCAAGGCCTGTGTATACTACAAACAAGAACCACCTCCTAATGATAGGTGGTGGGTTACCCTCACCACGGCTTGTTCCTGGCTGTCCTTTTTAGCTATTTGCTCGGGTAGAGGAGGCTGTTGGGACAGATGGACAGTGAGGTTGTGGGGGCGGGAGGGGGAACAAAACAAAACAGGGGTAGGAGTGAGGAATCCGCATTGTGTGACTGTAGGATGCAGTGGTGCCGACTGATAGTAGGGTCCCCCCGTGCTAGGTGCATCAGAACAGTCCTGCCCCCAGCTAGCTTAGACAAGACCAGGCAAAGCATGAAAGGGGACCCAGAGGCTCCTGCTGTTGCCCAGGGGAAAGGGGAACAGGGTGGGGGGAGAGAGAAGAGGGTGACAACACTGGGACAATGTAAAGGAATGGCAATGGGGCCGGGGGCTCACTGAGCACCTGAAGGGGCAGGGGAGGGACAGGGGCTGTGGCAGAGGAGGATGAAGGGAGAAGAATAACCAGGCTGTGAGGAGAGGGGGAACGCAGGACTAGCTGGCCTCTGAGTCAGCTGCAACGGTGAAGGATCATCTCATCTGACCTCCTGCACCTTACAGACCACTAAACTTCCCCCTGCCAAAGCCACCCCAAGCCCAGCCACCAGGACTCGGCCAGAGTTTGAACACTACCGAGCTGCAGCCACAGCTCGTGGTCAGGCAGAGCCCTGGGTCCGGCTTCCCTTGAGAGCAGAGATTTGAAATGCAGGGCAAGGGGCCAAGTGGGTTTGCTCAGTGGCCAGCAGAAAGCTGGCGTGATTCTGGCAGCGTGGAGGGAGGGAATGAGGCCCAAATAGGCCAGAGGCCAAGTGACTCCCTGCTGCCAGAGATGGTCCCTCCAGAACCAGGTTTGGGCTGCTGCTGGGCAGTAAATGAAAGACTTCCCTCTAGGGCTTTCAGGAGCAAAGGTCTCTTCAATCCCAGAGCACATCTCAGCCATGGGGAGAGCTGGGCAAATAACCAATTTCTGTTTACTGGAAATTAAAAAAAATAAATAATTAAAATAATTCGCTGTCGGTCAAACTGACAAATTTCTTAGCAAATGGAAAAGAAAAAAGTTTCAGGTGGAACAAAAATGTTTCATTTGACTCAAAATGAAACGTGTGTTTGATTTCGAGCATTGAACAATTTTTGATTTTTTAAAATTAAAGGAAGTTGTGAAACCAAAAGTCAAAACGTTTCATTTCAGAACTGTCAAAACAAAAACTTTCAAGGTGTTTGGATTTTTATTTTTAACCAAAACAATCCAGCAAAACCAACACAAATTAGCAAAAAAAACTTTCAGCGTCATGGGATCTGCATTTTTGCCAAAAATTGGAGGAAGCCAGGCTGGTGTTTCCTAAAGTCCATTACATCGGTTGTATTTAAACTGGCCCGACATGTGTTACATCCTCCCACGTAGTACAGGGCGCTGACTCAGGGCCCTCTTCCCCCCTTCGAGTTTTTTTTTTTTTTTTGAAAAGCCCTTTGTATTTGGGATTCAAAAGCCCATGCAAAGCGTTTTGCAGATGTAGAAGAGAGCTACAATTCTGCTGCAGCTCCTGCCGCGGAAGGAGGCAGCTGAATTGACACCGAACGTCTCCATTTCCTTCCCCGGGAAGGTGGCGGGGGCTGCTGGTGTTTCTCTGGCAGCGTCCTCATTGAAATGCCCTCGCAGCTGGCACAGAAGTGACTGGGGCGGCGCATGATGGATTTGCATCTTCCTTTCAGCTCCCCTTTCCCCACTGATTTTCTTCTAGTCCCTCGGTCGCTTGCTCATGGCTGCTCCGCAGCGCCCTGCTCCCAGCCAGGAGGGCAGCCTGCTCCAGCCATTAAGACGGAGGTGTCCCCAAGCTGATTGAATCTCAGCCACTCAAAAATTCGAGCCCCGACTTGCACTCCCAGCCCTAGGGTCCAGGCCTGCCTCCATTTTCCATAGGCTCCCGGGCCTGCCATACAATCAGTGCTTTCCTGTGCCAATAATCCTGTGCATAGCCAGACCCTTTCATAAACCTTCCTGGTGCTTTTCATTCGAGCTCCCACCAGCACCCAGACCGGCTGCAGGCAAGTGAGGAGGAAACTCAGGAAAATCCCAGGCCCGCTATGGACAGAGTCCAGAAGAAGACATTGCCAACATGCTCCAACAAAACCGTGACGTCAGCTTCGCCAGCTGAGAGGCCTCGAACGAGGGACACAAACTAGCAGAGCTGAGGACCAGGCCCTGGTAGATTCCTAGGATCTTGCTGCCGGAGGGGGAGTCTCTGTAATGAGATGGTTTTCCTCCCTGCGTGGCACGGCTGTGGGGGTGGAGGCGGCAGGAGAAGAGGGAGCCCCAGGCAGGGAGGGGTCAGAAAAGCTGGCTCTTGCCAAGAGAAATGGCAGCCGAGTAGATGACGTGGCTCACGGCTACGCGCAGGAAATGCTGCTGCATCAGCCACGGCCCCTGTACTGCTCCTCTTGTGCTTTTAGGGCTTGTCTACACTAGACACGCTACAGCCGCCCAGCAATGGCATTGCCGCCAGACACCAGGGGTTTCCCCGTCCACCCCTGGAGAGGCAGCAGTGGGGTCTGTCCCAGGGCTTCGGGCGGCGTAACTCCGTCTCTCAGGGCTGGCTGACGGAGCTAGGGCAGCCCAGGCTTCGCGTGGAGACCGCTCAGGCAGCCGGGGGTTGGCAGCAGCACGTGGCCCTTGCCCTCATGCATTCCTGTATTATTGTCTGTGTCGCTTCCCCCCCGGGGTGTTCGACAGACAGGAACCGGCTCCCCCCCCCCGGTGCTTCCCCCATCCCCCGGGGCATTCGACAGACGGGAACCATACCCCCCAGGAGCTTCCCGTCCGGGGCGTTCGACAGACGGGAACCGGGGCGTTCGACAGACGGGAACCGGGCCCCCCAGGAGCTTCCCGTCCGGGGCGTTCGACAGACGGGAGGACTGCAAGGAAGGCAGAGCTGCTGGGGCCCAAGGAGAAGGGAAACCAGACTGCTACGCTGTAAGGACCACCAAAGGGCAGGCTGCCAAGAGCAGGATCCAGGTTTTTGATCAGTCACCGAGGGCAAGAAGCTGGGGTTGAAATGGCCACAGTCTTGGCGAAGTTAGACACCGAACGCGGGGGAGCAGATGTCATCCCGGTGTTCAGAGTGCACGGCGACGGGGCCCGGGGTGGGAACCTGCGTGGAACAGCTGCTGGCCTGCTCAGGGTGGGTTTCCTCAGTGGAACAGGGGCCGTTCTCAGGCAGGGAGAGGGAGAAGCCCTAGGAAAAGGACAATTCCCCTTTGGCTCAGGAAGGCTGCTCTTTCCCGGCAGCCCATACAATGGGGTCACTTACATAGGCAGATGGCTCAGGCCCAGGGAGGCCAACGATCGTTTCTGGCAGCTGGGCGCAGGTCCAGGGCATATCTGTGTGTTTTTAAACTTGCCTCCTTTTACTGGTTTATTCCCCTCACCCCTCTTAAAACAACCCCCAAACTACAGCCCCACCGAGATTCAGTGTCGCCTTCCCCGGAGAGCCAGGAGTCACACAGAGGAGCCTGCTTCTGGGCAGTAGCTTTAGCCTAAGCCTCCTAGCAGGGGCATGTTCAGCAGGCAGGAATGGCAGCCAGGGGGCTGGCACAGTTTGAGCTGATTCCTGATCCCCTCCGGCTCTCGTTGGTTTGGAAATCCAGCTGCCCGTGCAGCGAGCGAGTGCAGGCAGACATGCCGGGTTCGGAAAACGGACTCCCTGTAAGGGGAAGGTGGGATTGCTGAGTGCATGGGACTGGGTCCTTCGCTGCACTGCGAGCTGGACGTGCAGTTCTCATCTGCAGGAGACATTCCTGCGCTAGCTTGCTCGGAGCGGTCATGCTAACAGCAGAGCGGAGCAGCAGGAGGGACTAGGTGCCTGCCCATGCTCAGGGCGGCTGGCCCCTCCTGCTGCCGTGGCTACGCTCGTTTTAAGAAGCTGGCTCGGCACACGCCACGCTCAAAGTCCAGACGTCCCTTTGGGCGGAGCTGCGGGCTTTGGTCAAAGGAAGCCGTTTCTGGGGGTTCGACGGTTGAGCTGGCAAACGCTGGCACTTGAAGCGACAGTCATAAGGAAGCACTGGACACATCGTTCAGTGGCGATGCGATCGGGCGTGGCCTTTGGGCTCGTTGGAGACAGCCAGCACCCAATGGGAGACTTTCCCTCCTCGTGGGACTCGGACTGGTACTAACGCACTTCTCTCCTCCCGCGCTGAGCAGCCAAGGAAGCCTTTGGCCCAGTGGCTGGGCTGGCACTGCTGGGCTCGCATGCCAGTGCCGAGCAGTGCCGTTGGGGTGCATTCACAGCCGTGAGCGGAAGCCGGCCCGTTGCACGGGCTGGCCCAGCTGCCTGAGGGTGGGTGCCAGGCCCGTGAATTACAACCTTTGCTCTTTTAAGGAACTTCCATTTTAAACGCTGACCTCAACGCCGCCGGCAGATTCACCACGGCACGCAACAGCCGCCCACGTGAACTGGGGGCACCTTGGCTGACTCCAGCTAATCCGGCACGACGACGGGTAGCCACCGCCAGCAAATAGGGTGAAAACCCACCGCTGCCAGGCGGCTACGTTGCTTTTCCAAGGTGGCCCCACAGCCTCCATCCCGAGCTCTCGCCCACAAGGCCAGCGGTGCGAGGCGAGGGCCTCACGCTGCCCCGTGCACCACGGGGGGCTCTGCAGAGACATTCTGCAATGCACAGAGTGAGCCACAGAGGCAGGGGGTGGAGACCGGCTGCCTGGTGGGTTTTTCCTTTTACGTCGTCATCCGCAGACAGAAAAAGCTGGAGCAGCAGGGCCACAGCCATTAACAGCACAGAGCGTCCTGCACCTCACACATCTTAAAACCCCTGAGGATCTCGGTGGCTTTTCTCCTCCCACCCCCCCGACATCACAGCCAATGCCCCGGCCCTGCCTTGAGGAACTGACATTTGGAAAGTCCTGGTTACACTGTTGCACTCTTCACAGTAAAGCCCTATGAAAGTCAGCTGTTCCCACACACACACACACACACACACACACACACAGGAAGCACACACACAGCTATAGCTTCAGTGTGTGTGAGGCGTATAAAGGCTGGGAATACACTAATCCCGGAAAGGAGCAGAGGCGCAGCTGGTTAGTGTGTTGAACGACACAAATAAGGTTTAGTGCATTAAAAGACCAGTACACAGTATTAATATTTAATTCACTCTAAGCAGCTCATCTCCCGATTAAGCACACGGCAGCCGAAGCCGTACTCCCTCAACACGGACGAAAAAGGCAGTTTACCACCAGCTGCTTCTGCTGACATTTGATTGTTCAAACAAGCCAGAGTAAAAACAAAAGCGAAACAGTGGAATATGAGTATTTAATAAGATCCGACCTACCCAGGCTAGCACTTGGGATAAAGAAGGGATTTTAATAAGGCCTCTTTATGATCCAATTAATGGATTCATATTCCCCACCTAAGCGATGCAATTTGAACGTTGGCAGTAATGGGCTTTGCGGAAGCAAATCCTTTTAGATGCTTCATGTGCATTGGGCACAAACTGCTGAAAATGCCTCCCTTAATGCCCCGAAGGTCCTGACTAATTTTGTACATTACAGGGCACCACGTAAATGTCATTTTGATTTCCGAGGCAGCGAAAGGCATTTCAGCCGTTGGAGACGCTGCTGCTGAGTGCGAACATCTCGCTGCGCCTGACAGCGCAATGGGGAACTGCAGGGGCACTGTCGGACATACAACCCTTCAGTCTTGAAATTAGACACCACAAACTATCCATCACTGATCCTTAGTAGGCAAGAGGGGGCACCATCTGGGCTATCACCCCAGTCCCACTGACGTCAATGGAGATACTCCAGAGGACAGCAGCTGAGGATCCGGTCTGCACAAGTCCAAGTTCGGGGGAGTGGATGGCTCAAGGAGCCACTCATGGGATGAGGAGACGACCCTCTCTAGCTCCCTGGTTCCATCCCAGAGCTCTCCAGTCCCTGCCCAAGGCCTTCAGCGCCATCCTGCCTCCTTTCACAGCGGGCGACAGGATCATTTTGGCGGGGAAGTGACCAGCCTGCCACGGGTTCAGGTCGAGCCTCCAGCTCGTAGAGGGGGAGCCCGCACTATCGCCGCCCATTCGGGGTTTAGCGCATCACCCCAGGGCAGTCCGCAACCTCTCCGACTGACTAGGTTAGAGCACGGCCCGTTCCCACAAGGCCTGCAAGGTCAAGTGGTGTTTGGAGACACAGAGCAGCAGTTGTGTTTTAATTTACTGGAAACAAAAGCACTTACTGCTCTGGCTGGTTTCCAGCCACGCTAATCCTCTGCAGTTGGGTGGCTCTGTCGTTTGGAAACAATGGCCCCAGGCTTCCTCTGGTGCCAACTCCTGACGTCCCGGCTGCTTCTCTCGGACAGCCTGGCGCGCGCTCTCGGGCCCCCCACGGTGCACAAAAAGTTCATTTTTTTAATTATTTTTGTTAAGTGTCTGTAATTGCCTTTGACCTTTAGAACCATGATTCAGGACTAGATGGAAGAACAAAGTAGGGAGGAGTCACCCCTGGACAGAGCACAGTCCGGGGCTATCACACACACTAGCCCTCTCCCATCCACTCTGCTGTGCTTCCCTTTAGAGCAGAGAAATTCTTACCGCAGCATGGGAAATTCTTCCACCTCCTCATTGAATTTTGTAAGATTACAGAAGTTGCCTCAATAGGAGCAAAGCCCAGATACCAGCCAAAGGTGGGTTTTCTCCCCTCCGGGTGTTGATTATTGTACTGTGTAGGCAAGGTTAACAGAGTCAGGGGACTCCACCACGGCAGCTATACATCTCCAGGAGGTTCCTACAGTTCTTTCATCCCACTCCCTGGTACGTGGCTGTTCTCAGAGTCTGGTGGGTAACTCCAGAACTACAGCGGGAGTTTACGAACATCAGTGACCGATATTCTCACAACTGCACATGTAAACTACGAAAACGGAGGCCAGAGTCTCTGCTAGCCCATCAATATGTCATAGCATTTGGGATCAGTAGAGGACTCTGAACTCTATCTACATAGAGACAAATCTATTGCTATTAATAATCAAGTGATCCTGGTAAAGGAGCACATTGCTGAACTCTGACGTAAGCTCTCTCTAGGATTTCTGGTTTATAAGAAAGTGTCTTGGGCCACACCGTAGACAAAAGGCAGCTCAATGAAACTTGCTCCAGGTTTACAGTCTAGTGCAGAGACAGGAGAGACGTTTCTCCAGAAACAAGACAATTAGGGTCCCAAAAACGCAAAGAACGGATGGGAATAGGGAAGTTATGCCAAGGCAGGCTGCCAGGATGTGCTTTATAACTGCAAGGTTGAGATGCCTGTTCCCAAAAGTGACATTCTACTAGCCAGAGCAGGCAAACGTGCTCCAAAGACAAACACAACCAATGTTTAGTTACAACAGTCCAAACTCTACCGTAGAATTCACAAGGCCATACAGCAGGTAGATAGCCAACAATACAAGCCTTCTTTTAAGTCAGGCTTCAACAGGGCCTCTCTTTTTATGCCCACAAATACCTTCACCCACACAAAATGACAGGCACAAATAGACAGACATCAAACTGTCTATGCTCACAATTCATGTATACATCTAACTGCTACCATTTGAGCCCAGCAGTCATTGTTGGTGCAAGACTGGAGTGGCCATCTTTGTGGGTGCACAACTGCCTCTGTAAAAACAGGGATCATTACTGGAAATCAGGCCCACTTTGAGCCCAGAAATATGAGAATCCATGGAAATGCAGGAACCAAGGCAGGAGGTTCTTCCCAGGCCCGATTTGGACATTCACCGACCTACTCATTGATCTCATTAGTGCATATAAAAATAGCCCAATGCTACTATATATTTTCCTAGCCCTGTAAGCACCAAACCTGCACAAGCCGGTACTTACCATAGTCACACAGAGAAGCAAAGATGTTCAAATGGCCAGGAAGTTACAGACAGAATGTGGATGAAACCTTTTCTTTATTGCTTATCAATAAAATATTAACGAGTCTTTACATAAGAACAGCCGTACCGGGTCAGACCAAAGGTCCATCTAGCCCAATATCCTGTCTACCGACAGTGGCCAATGCCAGGTGCCCCAGAGGGAGTGAACCTAACAGGTAATGATCAAGTGATCTCTCTCCTGCCATCCATCTCCACCCCCTGACAAACAGAGGCTAGGGACACCATTCCTTACCCATCCTGGCTAATAGCCATTAATGGACTTAACCACCATGAATTTATCCAGTTCTCTTTTAAACGCTGTTATAGTCCTAGCCTTCACAACCTCCTCAGGCAAGGAGTTCCACAAGTTGACTGTGCGCTGCGTGAAGAAGAACTTCCTTTTATTTGTTTTAAACCTGCTGCCTATTAATTTCATTTGGTGACCCCTAGTTCTTGTATTATGGGAATAAGTAAATAACTTTTCCTTATCCACTTTCTCAACATCACTCATGATTTTATATACCTCTATCATGTCCCCCCTTAGTCTTCTCTTTTCCAAGCCGAAGAGTCCCAGCCTCTCTAATCTCTCCTCGTATGGGACCCTCTCTAAACCCCTAATCATTTTAGTTGCCCTTTTCTGAACCTTTTCTAGTGCTAGAATATCCTTTTTGAGGTGAGGAGACCACATCTGTACACAGTATTCGAGATGTGGGCGTACCATGGATTTATATAAGGGCAATAATATATTCTCTGTCTTATTCTCTATCCCCTTTTTAATGATTCCTAACATCCTGTTTGCTTTTTTGACCGCCTCTGCACACTGCGTGGACATCTTTAGAGAACTATCCACAATGACGCCAAGATCTTTTTCCTGACTCGTTGTAGCTAAATTAGCCCCCATCATGTTGTATGTATAGTTGGGGTTATTTTTTCCAATGTGCATTACTTTACATTTATCCACATTAAATTTCATTTGCCATTTTGTTGCCCAATCACTTAGTTTTGTGAGATCTTTTTGAAGTTCTTCACAGTCTGCTTTGGTCTTAACTATCTTGAGCAGTTTAGTATCATCTGCAAACTTTGTCACCTCACTGTTTACCCCTTTCTCCAGATCATTTATGAATAAGTTGAATAGGATTGGTCCGAGGACTGACCCTTGGGGAACACCACTAGTTACCCCTCTCCATTCTGAGAATTTACCATTAATTCCTACCCTTTGTTCCCTGTCCTTTAACCAGTTCTCAACCCATGAAAGGACCTTCCCTTTTATCCCATGACAGCTTAATTTACATAAGAGCCTTTGGTGAGGGACCTTGTCAAAGGCTTTCTGGAAATCTAAGTACACTATGTCCACTGGATCCCCCTTGTCCACATGTTTGTTGACCCCTTCAAAGAATTCTAATACGTTAGTAAGACACGATTTCCCTTTACAGAAACCATGTTGACTATTGCTCAACAGTTTATGTTTTTCTATGTGTCTGACAATTTTATTCTTAACTATTGTTTCAACTAATTTGACCGGTACCGACGTTAGACTTACAGGTCTGTAATTGTCTTTCTTCAGGGATGTACAAAACAAAGTGATGGTGGTAGAGACTGGCTCATGCGCATTTTTATAAGCAGGAAGCCACACACCAAAACCGGAGTGTGCTGCATTAGTAGCTAAACAAAGCACATTGAGAATGAAAGCAACTGCAGTCTACAGCACGATCGTGGCCTCTCAGTGGCTTTCCCGAGTCCTTAGTGGAGGAGATGAAAGTGATGTCTCTCACCAATGGCATATGTTAATGAGTATCTTTGGGCTGTTCTTGCTGCAAAACAATATGGGCTGGTGAGCATCACAAGTACATCGCTCATTGCAAGGGAAACAACTCCTATAACTCCCATAACCTCCGATGGCTAGAAGCTGGGACTGGGAGACGACGCATCACTCAATAAATTGCCCTGTTCTGTTCACTCCCTCTGAACTGTCTGGTACTGGCCACCATCAGAAGACAGGATACTAGGCACGGGATGGACCCTGTACGGTCATTGTTATGTTCTTGTTAACTGACCAAAAACTGCTCCTGCGACCCCAGTGAGTGAAGCAAGCATGAAAACATCCTGTTGGCATTCTGTTTTGTCCAGTAATTAGTTGGCCTACAACCTATTCCCAAACACTTTTTACAGGCTAGACTATGGAAGCCTGAGCCAGGTCATAGGTATGCCCCATACCTGCTTTGCCAGGAAAACCCAAGCGCCTGCTGATCCCGTCATGGTTTTATAATGTCACCTAACACGCTGCTCTCCAGATACAGCCCCTTTTTCAGGAACTGCAGGGAGAGTCATGGGAGTTCAAGGCCAGAAAGAGCCATTAGATCATGTAGTCTGACCTCCTGTATAGCCCAGGCTTACCCCTGTACTGAACCCAGTACCTTCCCTTATCAATCTTCTACACTTCTGAACTTGTAATTTATACTGATTACTACTTCTCTCTCTCTTTTTTAATTTCACTTTGCAACTGCACCAGAATGGGCTTTTAGAGGAAGTTGTTCTTTGATTGTGGAATCGTGGCTTTTTGACCATCTAATAAACTCTTTTTCAGGAACTCCCAATTTTCATTTTTTTTTTTTTTTAATGTTTCCTTCCAGTCAATTTCACTCTGTTTTCCTTGGCTTTGACAAATTTGCTCTTTTGAAGATAAGAATGAGGGTGAAGGTAGGAGCTTCAACCCTAGAAGCCCTGTCTTCTCCCAGGGATCAGGAATCCCCCACCACTCTCGATTGAGCAGGTCCTTTGTCCCATTTAGCTGGGAGTTGGCTCTGTAGCTCCTGTGTCTGGCGGGAAGCCCTGGCTGCAGACATCTGGGCTGTCTACCCTACAAAGCCTATGTCAGCATAGCTCCCTAGCCTAGATGCAGCCTACACAGACAGGAGTTTTTCTGCCGGTGTAGGAACAGCACCTCCCTGAACAACATTAGTTATGCCGACAAAAGCTCTCTTGTGTTGGCACAGCTGCATCTTCACCGCATAGCTGTGTCGGTCAAGAGGGTTTTTTTTCCACACCCCCGACTGACACAGCTATGCCAGTATACCTTTTAAGTGTAGACCAAGCCTGTATCTTACATGGTCTTCTAAGTTTCCCAGCCAGCCTCTTGTCTACAACTAGTCGTTTGGTTGGGGGTGAGGGTTGTTGGTTTGAGAGGCTGCCAGGTTTGCTTTGTGCGCACAGCTGTGGATCTGGGCTGTTTGTCGTTTTATATTTCCTTCTTTTTCATACTTACATGACTCAGGAGAAGCACCTTATAACTGGGTTAGCTACAGCTCTTTCCTCCAGAAGCTGCCCAGACTTGCCCGATTTGTCGGGCATACCTAGGCCAGAGAATTCCTTGGGTTTCCTTAGAAGGAGAGAGAGAAAATCATCTTATCAAGCTCAAAGCGAGTCTTTTCTAGGATTCCTCAGATTTCTGTTTTGCCAGCTGCCCCAGGGAAGGGGCCAGATGGTATAGAACAAGATGCAGGCACTCGGGGAACAAAAGGCTTTGAGGCTGGTGAATCACATGTGAATCAATTCAGGTCCCCAGGCATTGCTTTCCAGTAGGAAATGGCACTTGGCCATAAGCCTGATTGGACCCATCTCCACCAGGCTCCTACCTTTTTCTCCAGATTTCCTGAATTACTGGGAGGGGATAAATAAAGAAACCACTTAGAAGACAGACAGACGACTGGGCAGATACCAGCTTCCATGGTCTTCTTGCTCAGGGGAATAGAAATAGATAGTCCACGTTGACGGGAGGTTTCTCTCTAGCTTTCTGAAGAGATGTGGTTTACTCGTTAAATGTCACTTGAGGTCACTGGGTTATGTACCTGCCCTTTGAAAGACCAGAACCCCCAACTTCATGTCAGATTGAGCAGCACGGGTTGCCATTTATAGATACTAGAGAAGGCACAGCCATGATAATTTTCGTTAAAGGATCATTCCTATCAAAGGCCCAGTGGTGAGGAGCAGAAGACATGGGTTCTGCTGCCAACTCCAGCAGTGATTTGCTGTAAGAGTGTAGGGAAGTCACAGCTATGTGCCTGGGTTTAACCATCTAATGGGAGAGTGTTTATGCACAAGCATGAAGGACTGAAAAATCCTTGGGCAAGAGGCGCTATAGACATGCAAAATACTAGTTAGAAGAGAAGCAGTTTCACCACATGATTTAACAAAGCTTATTGGGACAATCAATAAGGCAAAGCATGGAAAAGGAATTAGCTCAACAGTAACAAAGCACTCTCTAGATCAGGGGTGGGCAAACTACGGCCCATCAGACCTTTTAATCCGGCCCTCGAGCTCCAGCTGGGGAGCGGGGTCGGGGGCTTGCCTGGCTCCACGCAGCTCCCGGAAGCAGTGGCATGTCCCCGCTCCGGCTCCTACATGTAGGGGCAGCCAGGGGGCTCCACACGCTGCCCCCGCCCCAAGCACCGGCTCTTCAGCTCCCATTGGCCGGGAACCATGGCCAATGGGAGCTGCAGGGGCAGCATGCGGAGCTGCCTGGCCGGCGCCGCGCCTCCACGTAGGAGCCGGAGGGGGCACACATGCTGATGCTTCCGGGAGTTGCTTGAAGTAAGTGCCGCCCGGAGCCTGAACCCCTGACCACCTCCCGCGCCCCAACCCCCAGCCCCAACCTAGAGCCCCCTCCCGGACTCTGAACCCCTCAGCCCCGAGCCCCTTCCCCCACACCACAACCCCCTGCCCCAGCCCGGAGCCCCCTCCCATATTCCGAACCCCTCTGCTCCACCCCTAGCCCGCAGCCCCATCCTGCACCCCAAACCCCCCATCCCTGGCCCCACCCCCGAGCTCGCACCTCCAGCTGGAGCCCTCATCCCCTCCCGCATCCCAACCCCCTGCCTGGAGCCCCCTCCTGCACCCTGAACTCCTCATTTGTGGCCCCACCCCGGAGCCCGCACCCCCTCCCCCAATTTCATGAGCATTCATGACCCGCCATACAATTTTCATACTCAGATGTAGCCCTTAGGCCAAAAAGTTTGCCCACCCCTGCACTAGGTCAACCCGTATCACCACCACCCTGTTTTCCTGCTAGTACACATTTTTAAAGCAAGATTGTAGCGTGACAAAAGAAAGGCTGTGGTCTTCATATTGCTAAACCTCTGGTGACCATTATAATGTGCATTACTTACTGAGAACTCCTCTCTAGGGTTACAGAATCCTAGAAAACGCAGGGCTGGAAGGGACCTTAAGAAGTCATCAAATCCAGCCCCCCGAGCTGAGGCAGGACCAAGTTAACCTAGACCAGCCCTGACAGATGTTTGTTCAACCTGTTCTTAAACTCCAATGAAGGGAATTCCACAACCTCCCTTGGTAGCATATTCCAGAGCGTAACTATCCTTATAGATAGAAAGGGTTTCTTAATATCAAACCTAAATCTCCCTGGCTGCAGATTAAATATTAAAGAATGCTATATTTAAAAAGCATTGTACTGTCCTAAAGACTCATTATTTGTAGCACCGTTCGCACCTCACCATAGCAAAAACCGACCTTGTTTAACACACTAAAATGCTGAGCACTTGTGTCATTTAAATAGCTTCTTCCAGTTTTGGAAGAGGATTAGTAAGTGATAGAAGAGAACTATTTAACATTCAGGAAATGTAATGCACACGTGCGAGTTATCAATCATTGTAGGCAGATGGTAAATGTATCTCCTTTCACCACAAATTGAGCAGCAAACATTCAAATTCATCACCAAGACAACATATTTAAATTCACTTCTATTTTCAGTTCAGACATTCTCAACAAATTGCTAAGTAATGAAAATCAATACTTTCGTCCAAATAGTTGAGGGAAGATGCTGGAAAGTCTGCATCATTGTAGCAGAGGCATGTTCTAGCTATTTGAATTGTATAAAGTTGTTAAAAAGACACATTAACTCACAGTTTACATACTTATGTAGGTCACAATGTTCGTTGCAGCTAAAAATCATCTGACTTTTCACCTCCAAGCTAATAGTGACTGAGGCCACAGGAGTGACTAGCAAGGTATTTCCAAATTTGCTGTCCCTGTGTGTTAAGCAGGAAGTTTCACTTCAGTCATGGAATCATAGAATATCAGGGTTGGAAGGGACCTCAGGAGGTATCTAGTCCAACCCCCTGCTCAAAGCAGGACCAATTCCCAGACAGATTTTTGCCCCAGATCCCTAAATGGCTCCCTCAAGCATTGAACTCACAACTCTGGGTTTAGCAGGCCAATGCTCAAACCACTGAGCTATTCCTCCCCCCCAACAGAAAAAGCCTTGCAGAATAAAATTCAAGAGGCCCCCCCCAACTCCCTTTTTGTTGCAATTTCAATCGCAGTAAGTTAAACTTTAGTAGCCTTAACAAAAAAACAGGTTTAACTTTCATACCTACAGGTAAGGCAGACGTATTTACACAAGACGTATTTAGCTAAAGCTATAGATAAAAATGAGACTGGTAACACTCTTGTATAGATTACTGCAAATGCAGACCATTCATTTGCTTCATTAGTTTATTGTCCAATGATTATCAGTTCAAATTTAGAATGATCATACAGTATGAGAATTAAATATATTTAGGTTCTGGGGCCCTTTAGTGGAAATAATGGACAGTATCAAGCTTATTTGGGAGGCTGGGGATCAGAGGTCTGAGTGGAAGTCACCTCAAAGATTAAAAGAAGCCCCAACAAGCAAGCTAGGAAGAGGCAGAAAGAGCCTGCTCCACCATCAGGGGTGGCTCTAGCGTTTTTGCTGCCCCAAGCATGGTAGGCAGGACGCCGGTGCCGCGGCTTCGGCGTACCGGCCGCCGAATTGCTGCCAAATCCGCGGGACCGGCGGACCTCCCGCAGACAAGCCGCCAAAGGTGGCCTGACTGCCGCCGTCATAGGGACCGGCAGGGCACCCCCCGCGGCTTGCCGCCCCAGGCACGCGCTTGGAGTGCTGGTGCCTGGAGCCGCCGCTGTTCACCATAGAGGGTCATTGCTTCGAGGATACTGTATCCCGAAAGGGGACATTTACCAAACCATTAGGAAGATTGCTAACCAGATAATGGGTTTGTTTTTACTTATGTGCAATCAAGCGATTACTTTTTCTCATGTAGGTGATTCATATGCCAATTAAAAGGTAACACCCAAAACTATGTCTTAAGATAAAAATTTTTATTTTACAATTTTATAAAGCAGCTTTACATTAAGCACAAATGTTGATCCATTTACTTTGTATATAAACATAATAGTACCTCTTTCCCTCTGCAAAAAATCATGTCTTGCTGTTTATAAAACTAACGTGCACATTGTGCTTAAACTGCAAAGTCTATACAGCTTTACAAAGGACTACCCTTTAGAAGGGCATCCTGTAAACAATTTATTGCATATTTAACACATGGTGTGTACCCCCCATGTAAAATGTAGAAAAGAATAAAGTACAATTACAAAGTGAGTGAAAATAGCAGCTTTCAGTGAATGTCTCACACAATGGCCAAGAAAAACAGCACTGCCACACTTCTATAGTTGTGCTTGTGTCACTGGTTTGCATATACCCACGTGCACTGTGTTTCTGATGAAATATATATGTACAATAATCCTAGCGAATGGGTTAAATAGACCTTAGCATCTAAGATCTTTCGTCAGTTTAAAAACAGAGGTACAAAAGGGATTATTATACAGTGAAAACAAATAAATGAAATTACCGGCACTGGTGTCAATGAATGCTCTCCCAGAGCCCACTTCTTTTTTAAAACGAAGCGGAATCCATGCTTTAGGTTCCATAAGCACTCCTGGCTGATTGCTTAATTTACATGCATATGCACTCCAACAACAAAAATGCAATGGAGATTGCTTTAAAAATAGAATGGTACAACATCAGTGTCTCAGCTGAAATGACTAACCTGTGTTTCTTAACACATCTATTTGTCTGCTGCCGGATGGACTCCAATGTGAGGTATGAAACGATCAATGCCACTATTTGTTTTTAACAATCTTTTCCTAATCACTAGGAAAAGGTGTTCACATTGTTAAGGCACTGATATTTGTCACATAAGCAGTACCCAAACCTTCTCATTTGATTCTCCAAATCTAAAATGGGTATAATGTTGAGGAAACACACCAGAAAGATGTCTCTTTCACTCTCAGATAGTGATCAGCTATCGGAGAAGTAGTTTTTTTTTCTTTTTTTGTAATTTGAGGAAAATCTCCTCTCTGAACACTTTGGTATTGATAAAGATTTTAGGGTTCAAAATAGTTCTGCTGTGACATCTACTTTTTGTTGGAATCAATACGATCATGTTATGTGTTTGCAAAGATCAAAAGAACTACAAACCTGTTTCGTACATTCGTGAGCAAAATAGAAAAGGCTTTTAAAGTCTTGCTGTGATCTGCCACATCTCTCCTTTCAGTGGTTTGAATTTATTTTGTCCCCAATACAAATGTCTCTCCCCACTCAAACTCTCCTTGGTATTTTTTTTAAACCACACACACAAATTAGGAACATACAACAGGACCAACAGAAAAAAAAAAAATCTGTTAACTAGCAGGTGTACTTTATCATGCTGGAATGTGTCTACAACTTAAAGGTTTGGGATTCATAATCTGTACTGACCAAAATATTAGCAGATATTAGTGATGCAGACTACCATAAAAAACGCTATTGGTCCAATGACACGAGTTGGTTCGTTTACTCTCTCCGAACTACAAGGAGGCAAAACACATGTTTAGAGGCCTACCAAATTCACGGATCATTTTAGTCAATTTGACGGTCATAGGATTTTAAAAATAGTCAATTTCACACTTTCATATGATTACATCTGAAATGTTACAGTGTTGTAAGTGTGGGGGTCCTGACCCCAAAGAGAGCAGCGAGATTACCACCCTCACTGCTGCCGGCTGGATGCCAAGCTCTAAAGCCAGCAGTGCAGAAGCAAAGGTTGCAAGGTATGGGGAGGGGGTTTAACATACGTCCGGGTTTTCCCCGCAGCCTCTCCACCAGGATTGGGGGCGGACAGCTGGGGCCGCAGCCTCTCTGCCTAGGTCGGGGGGGCTGTCACAGCCAGCAGCTGCAGCATTTCCTGCAGGTGGGGGAGGTTCCCGGAGGTGGGTCTGACCCAGGATTGAGAGCGGCCCCTGCAGGGGAAGAGAAAGTCCTGTCCCTCCTCACCCTGGGCTGGGACTAGCAGCTGGAGCCCGGCCCATGGTAGGAGGCTCCAGCTGGGGAGCCCCCAGCCCTGGCCTTCCCCTACAATAGCCAGATTTCATGGGGGAGATCAGATTTCACAGTCCACGATGCGTTTTTCATGGCCGTGAATCTGATAGGGCCCTACACATGTTGAAACGAAAGACTGTAATGGCTAGTGAAAAGACTTTATAAATATCAAAAGGAAATTTCAGGTTAATTCTGAACAATAATGTATGTCACTGAATGCATGGGTTCGACACATTCAGTTATTGCACAAGTACTCTTCCTCACTTGTCAGAGCAACTGAGAATATAAAAAATTAAGCCAATATTGTGGGTATAACTAAATGTAGAGACCTAGATTGTAATTTTAACATTTAAAATGCTTGATCCACTTTTTAAAAAACAGTTTAAAAATTAAATCACTAGAAAAAAATCATATTGATACAGAAACCTCTCAAGTGTGGGTGAAAATACAGTACAAAACATCAGATTCCACAAGAGATTCCAACTACATGGGGGGAATGTTGATTAGCAAGCCTCAAATATGATTGTAAATTCAAATTTAAATGGTATGCTTGCAGTTTTTGTGCAGTCAACTAATCCCACTTTGAGTTGTGCTTACATAACTTAAGAAGCCTGAATGCTGGCTGTGTGTGTTTTCCATTTACACATCTTTAAAGAAACCATATGTTCAACATATTTCTCGATATATAGAATTTAAAAACAAATTTTGTGTATTTTTCCCCCCAAGAAAAAAATTTGTATTAGAGAAACACTTTTTAAAAGATACACTGTTGACTACCCAGGTTACAAGTAAATACACATTTACTGCATTACATCACATGATCTGTAATTCTGTTTCCAACATATATACAGATAATTCCATTTTAAAAGAGGCCACATACTAACTTTTCAGGCAAGTGCTGGACTTTAGAGACCTGTATGGCTTCTGTAAATTATCTTTTTCCTACAAAAAGGAAAAATAAAAAACTTCCCCCCCAAACTCAGGAGTACAAACGGATTTTGTTCAGTGCGAATAATTTCGCAATGGAACACTATGGGCAGGTAAACAAGATAAAGTACCAGCTTTTATTCAGTCCTTTGACTGGACCCCTGCTTCAAATTCCACCTCCCAGACAGAAGTATTCTCACGCTGGAATGCAATTACTTTCTGAAGATCAGTTTTGAGGACCACTTTGAAATAGTCCACAAAAAAACTTAGTATGCAACCTTTTAAAATGTACCTTTGTTTAGCTTTAAGGAGTCCAATAATTCCTGTCAACAGCAGATAGCTGAAGCAGGGTTTTGGTTGTGAGCTCTAGTTGTGCTTTGCCCTGCCACCTTTAAGGTAGCTCTTCCATCTCTTGACGAATTCTTTGAAAATTGGGGACTCGTCAATCGTGCTTAATAGCTGGAGTTGGTTTATGTGGGTGGTGTGATAGTCCCACCGGGCCAAGTTGGGAGCAGCGCCTAGCATGAAATGACGGAGGTCGTAGATCGTTCCTGAGCCAGTATCATAGAGCGGCAGCATGGCTTTGAGGGACTCCATTCCTCGATCATAGAGAGACTTTGCCTCTTTCCCTAGCTTCTCACCTGCAGTTTCTTTTAAGTCATACAGTCCAATCAGCGAGTACATGAAACCGTTTAAAACAAATGAGCTAGGGGAGGTTGGGTACTCTTCATACCAGTCGTGTGTGTTCATAAAGACAGCTTTCACTCCATGCTGCTCTGACGGGAGCTTGTAAGGGGCTGTCGCCTGTAAAGCTGAGCTGAGGAATGTGTGGTCTTTTGTTAACAGATAAGCCCTGACTAACGTTGAAATGGCCTGCCCTTGTGCCATGGCAGAGTACCAGCCAGGCTCTAAAGATTTAAACCCTTCCCCTAACTTCCGTGTCACCATAATTGGCCAGCCACCTTTTTCATCCTGGTTCCTCACTAGCCAATCACTCGCGGCAAAAAAAGCCGCCATGTGGGCAGTTGTCGATATAGTGATGTTATCAATGAATCCTTTTCCCTTCGTGATCAACCGAATCACTTTCTTAGGCATTATTTTTGTCTGCTTCACAGCTTTTGTGTTGGAGAGACCAACTCCTTTCCTTAAGTCAGTTACCAGATCTCTAGTGACTGTGCTCCAACTGGTCCTAGGTCCAAGGCCATAGTAAATATCTCGGTCTTTAAAAGCGATCAGCTGAGTGTTCGAGACATAGTGTATGGTGAAGAGCTGGTTCTTCTCAGTTGTTTCTAGAACCACAGATATGCTCCCATTTGTGATGAATTTGAGGTCAAAAGAAATAATAAAATCTCTTGAGTTCCCAAGCTGCAGAGATGCCCCTTCAGTATTTTCTGGAAAAAAACCACAAAACAAACAAAAGAAAGCAGTTAGGGGTAAAAAATGATCTGCCAGGATGTATATTAATAAAACCTTTAAAAGGAAGTTACGCCATGCAATTAGGTTTTCCAGATAAAATTTGAAATAATTCAATGGCACTTAACCTAAAAAACTGTATTTCCATTGTGTGTGTCAGTTCATTATTGCTTATTACTAAATTAAAAACACCGCATCAATTCATGGGTCAAGGATGACTCCCTGTACCATAAGGGAAAATTTCCCTCCTCTAGCCTACGTTAACGCATTACTGCATTCTGTCTAGGAGAAGTGCCAAGGTATTGGCCAAATTGCTTCTTCAGGATCTATGCTAGCTGTTCAATACCCCGGATGTAACGCAGATGCCAAAAATGGACTCTTCAGGCAAAGGACAACTGGCATAAGAGGAGACAAAGAGAGGGAGAGTTGAAAAGAGGTAGATGGGCTGCATCACAGAGAACCTGAAATATGTTTGGTAGTATTAAGCTATCCATAGTAGACAGCAATGAGAGCTAACCAAGCAACACAATTCAAAAAATATAAACCCCTCTAGCTACAATAAATCTTATCCTAATCAGGTCTGGCATTCTAGTAACACAGTATGGGCAATTTGTTCCAGCTGGTTATGATTCAAAGAAAGAAAAGCAGAACAAAAAGTCACTTTACATTGTATGTCATCTTTCAATAAAAATCCGATTGCGTGTGCGCAAATTGGGTGTCTGACACTAATTTGGCATTACATATTCTGGAACTTGTCACAAAGCAGTTGACATGATTTGTGCCAATAGATTATTAACTGCCCACTTCTCTTCAATTCCCCAGTCAGAAAATTGTATACATGGTTGCTGGAAGTAGGTGTGCCACTGCACCCCTGGCTTGAAGTGGTTTCCATCGTATCCAGGGTTTACAGTTTGGTTCAATGGCTCTCAGCCCCTCCACTATACAAACGGTTCCAGTACCCCTGCCTCTATAGCTAAAATAAAAGGCAGAACACCCCACGGCAGATTCTACTGTCATCAGCTTAGAGGTTCACCAAGTTCCACCACAGGGCCCACCAGCTAACTGTGCAAATCTACTGAAGGCAATGGGTGTTGCGCAAGCATAACTGAGCCCCTAATTGGGCCTGCAGGACATCTGTTACTGGTGATGCACCAGAAGGAAAGAACCCAGCTTGATTTACAGAGATTCTACTGAGCTTATTAGAAAAGAATTCTTTCTAGTTACAAACTGAAAATATTTGAAACGGAAATTGAGAGGAAAAATCATGGAGCCCCAGCTATGCCATTTTTAGTCACACTTCAGACTAGAGCCACATTAAGCAAAACAGCTTGGAGAACTGAGAAAGAAACAGGTAGTTAGAGATCCATCGGGACTAAAATTAAAATCTATTAGCTGAGGTTTTGCCTGCTTGACAGTTGCAAGAGCAGGGAACTGATCAATTTAGTGGAAAAATGAACACAAAGAAACTTTACATTTTAATTTATTAACCTCTACAAGGGCAAAACTCAGTGCTGTCTGGTTTTATTTTATTATTTTTTTTAACACATGTCAACAATTAAATAAGGTTCCAAAGCAATACACCATAAGGAAACCCTGTTTCTTCACACATTAGCTTTTAAGTAGAAGACCAAATCCCCCCAAAACTGTAGTAGATGATCAAACAGCTAATTAGTTTGTAGGACTGTACAGATCTTGTAGTTTTGAAAGCACAGAGGTATGATAAACGTTTAAAGACAGTCATTTTAAATTAATGTTTTTAATGGAATCAAATTCTCATGTGTGAAAGGTGATTGTTTCTTTGCTTGTGCTCCTTGATGTGTGAAATACCACATCAATATTTCTAGGAGCAACAACTGAGTTATGACCCACATTCCCTCAAGAATACAAGGTTTTCCTCATCTACCAAACTAATCCATTATATGCTTTATAATATAATAAATAATAATAATATATGGAGATATACCTATCTCATAGAGCTGGAAGGATCGAGTCCAGCCCCCTGCCTTCACTAGCAGGACCAATTTTGCCCCAGATCCCTAAGTGGCCCCCTCAAGGATTGAACTCACAACCCTGGGTTTAGCAGGCCAATGCTCAAACCACTGAGCTATCCCTCCCCCCTTTGCATCAAGACTATCGTTTCACATGCTGCACTGTACAATCTCAGTTTTACCGTATCTCCTTTATGATTGAATTTTATGTTTTGTTTTGTTTTTAAATAAAACTTTATTTCCTTTAAGCTCTGAAGTTCAGCATCTGCCTTTGGAGTAGAGAAACAGCAGTGTTTTGTTACACTAGTGTTCTTCTTTCTGTGAATGACTAACTCAACCCCCACCAATAAAATTCTGTAAAATAAATTAGTTCTTTAAAAAAAAAAGTTAAAATGTTGACTGTCCCCATCTATCATTTTTACTTATTCCCTTTGTTTTCTACCATACAAAACGCTATGGGAAGAGAGGCAAAAAGTTAAGAACCAAATAAAAAAAACACAAAAAAACTAAAGGTTGCCCATTACTTGTACTGCATTAAGCACCTATAAATCCATTACTTAAGGCCATCTAAGATGAGTGGATTCGTACTGTGGCCTTCAAGGTCTGAAGATTACTCTGCCATCAATAAAGGATGAGGGGAGAATACATAAAAGATCTTATAACCTTTCCTCTCCTTATATTTATCTACTACAAAGACACAAGAGTGTTCTGACAACTTTTTCCTTAGAGACCCAGGCCTAAGGTGCTGACTAAAATTACTTCATTGTCTTTTTAAGTAATGGACTCATTAATTCTAATGGGTATTGATTAGGGAGAAAAATACATTCAGTCCTTACTAATGAGGCTGTCTTAGTACAAGGGGAAAATGTTGCATAAAATAATGCATTTTGTTGTATCAATGATTTGTTTTGTTAAGTATGAAACAGAATATGACAACAAGAGGAAGTAAAAGTATATTTTAGAACACTGAGTGGAGAAAGGAGCCGTAGGCACATGGTGTCTTAACAGCCAGATACATACTGACTGGGAAAACTCAGAGGGGCTGGGTAAGAACAAAGGCTCAGAACATTGGCTATAGCCGCCAAGCAAACAGTGCAGCTGGGAAGGTAACCTTTCGCTCCCCACCTAGGCTAGTTGTAGCTGGGTGTCACTTAGAGCAGCCTGAAGGCTATTTGACATTACCTCAGCCACCCATGACCCCCAAGGGACTGACATGTAGCTGGGGCTCACAGAGTACAGGGAAGCCCTCATTCTAGCTTTTTCCCCAGCCATACTCCCTTACACTGGCAGCAGGAAGCCACTACACCACTGGAGGATCCTCCTATGCTGAGATGACCCTCCAATTATCAGCTACTTTGGAGTTTTAGGGTCAGATTCTACCAGCAATGGCGCATAAAGCAATTGTGCTAGATCCCTTAGGATCTGGGCCAAGGTAAGAATACCTGAACACCTTCGGCCCGATTCCAGAGCCATCCTGTGCACGAAAGCTCATGCACAATGAAACAGAGGGTAGGTTACAGAATTAGACGGTCTTGATTTCCTCCATTAAACAGCAGTACATCTTTCAGTTCAGGAGGGTTTTGAACATGTTGGTTATTTGAATGTACAAGAGATGCTAAACCCACCTTATGGATTAACCCTTGCTGCATGAATCTGCAGTACTGTACAGAACAATAGAATATTGAAAAAAACCTGAAGCCACACGTAGTCCAACTTCCCCTCTTTCCTTAGGCTTAGGAAGGCCTGAATTGACTGACTAAATATTGTGAAACTTGTATGCCAAGTTTCAGCACAGCGCAAACATTTACATTCTAATGAAAAATCTTTTGGATACAGGGATTGATAATGGAAACACTGATGGGATCCATGCAGTTAAGCCTGTAAAGAGGATATTGCAGGAGCACCCTATCTGTAATTCGTTAGCACTAAGATTGCGAATTTATCTTACTCCCATTTGCTATTCTACAGACTGGTTCCAAGGTTATTTGCTTCCTCCTATTCCTGTGATAGGCATGGCAACTAAAGGCTGCATAATTTCATCTGGAGCTTTTTTGTTCTTTATCTGTATGGTAAAATCTCTTCTATAATACAGCTTCTGTTTATTTTAGAGTTAGTTACAAAGTCGAGAGATAATATAGAAGGAAAATAAAAGAGAGACAGACAAAGGAGAAGACAGGTTTTCAGGTGAGATTTCAAAGATGAAAAGTCAACAAGGTTATATACATATGTATTTAATAAAGGACTCCCATGGTAACATCTGCACAAAATTAACACAAATGGCTTATCTGTGATGTAGTTACAACAACACACCTGGAGCGACAAACTGTTTAACATTAGTGAACCTGGATTTATCAGGTACTGTCGAAACGGAACAGCCTTTTGGTACAGTCCAATCAACAGGTCTGCTGCTTTTGTCCTTGTCTTCAGCTGTTTCATACACCTCTATGTGAGGTGGTTTCTCAGTCAGATTTTTACTATAATGACTTAGCCCATATTGTGCAATCTGGATTGGGTAGAAATAGCCTTGAGGTCCCCACTGTGTGGATAATGGCACTCCTGTAATATAGGAAAAACATGAATTGTTAGAACATTTAAAATACAGTTTAGAATTCTGGCTCCCCTTCTCTCCCCCACAGTTTTACATAAATAAATACCATTTACCAGAAGTAACTTTCACCATTAGTTCTCAGGCACAAAGAAACCCTGTTCAAAAAAGGTGAATTACTCTCCTTTTTACCAAGGTCTACAAATACTAAAATCTGATATCAAAACCGACCAGATGCAGAAGGCAAAGTGAAGCTCTCACCACTTTCTACCATACCTGGGCATTTACTTGCTTATTGCAATACCATACTTTAATACATAAACATTTTTATGGATTTTTCCTTCCATTCTGGAGACCATTAAATCCCTCTAATACACATAAATCTTTGCAAATTAAATGTAAAATAACATTAGTAGAATTTTACTAGCATTGTTTCATGGTGAACCTGCAATTTTACTCAATACTTGCAAATCTAAACGGTTACAGCTCCCGAACTATAAGGCTATTACAAATACATCTTGAAATAATGTATGTGTAATCAGAGATTTCCCCCACCCTGCTCTTTACAGAATTTACACTTACTCTCTGGTCTAAACTTCTCTCCTTCAGGTTTACCTCAACATTTAAATAAAAAACATGGCAACCTAAACCTTTGTCCCCTAAGTTAGGGTTTCTCTGCAAGGGCATCCTTGTCCCAGATCCTAGTTGCCTCTGAGGAGAAAGCCACTTCCCCCCCTTATATTCGAAGTGGAATTAAAAAGTCACATCTACCAAAATCAGTCAATAAGAATTAACTGGCACATCTGTGCAGAGCTCCTACATCTGCTAACAGTTGGGCCCCCAGAGACCTGCTACAACCTAGTAATTTGTATAACTGAAGCTCACTGCGTAATGTAATGCTCTTGAAACCTCATTCATCAATACGCATTTTCTAATATTCTCTGTCATGAACAACCCCCATGATGTGCTTAAAAAGAGCTCCCCCCCCTTGTAGTCAGCTTCCTTCTGTCCAACGTACTCATTAATGTCCATTCAGTGAGGACACCCTCATTATCATAGCCATAACTGATGACAGACAACATGTCACATCACTGACTGAGCAGGGGAGGCAAGAGGAGCCTTAGTATATGGAAAGAGGCTCTAATTTATATGCCAATATCTGGATAAATGGTAATATGAAAGGAAATGCACACAGAGCATGAAGCACGGATAAAAAATTTTCAAAACTTGCTGGAGTTTAACAAACATGATTTACTGGTCTTCCAACTTAGTCTCAAAGCTGAATCTTAAAATGGAAAGTGTCTTGAACCCCCTGCAGGAAACAAAGGATCCCAGCCCTTCAAACCTTTGAATGGTACAAAGTGAAGAAAATTAAAAGTGAAAAGAAATATGGTGGCATTTGCACCATTTTTGTCCCTTGGAAATGTCCAGCTTGGAAGCTAGCTATCCCTGGAACCTGGTGTAATGAAAAGATTAAACTAAATTAAAGAAGATACATGTTACGAATAATAAGTGTTCCTGAAAGTAACTTGATGGACTACTTCTGCCTGAAGAGTAAAAGCATCAAGGGAAATATTTAAGTACTATGTATTATCTCAACTGCTGGAAGGTAGCTCACTTATTAATACTGAGTGTTCTCAGTTAAGGGTGCATGTATTGGGATCATAAGATGAAATCTGCTGTAAAAGCTTTATTTGTAGCTGTTAATTTAAGAAGATGACGATTAAATTTTCCAGGTCACAGGACACAAGGCAACATATTACCTTGTACAAAAGAGACAAGGTAAAATATAACATGAGCTCTTCTTCATCCCATCTGGTGACAATATAAGAACTACTCGATATAGACTGTCATCTCACATCATTCTAATAGTTTGCCTTTGAAACCTAAAACCTTTTCAAACGGTTTTACTTTGATATCCATCCTCTCCCCCACCAACAGTCGTTATTTCTCCTCGGAAACCTGTCTGCCAGATGCTAGCAAGTCTATTTCCCTAACCACATTAGGGATCTTGGCACCGCATTGCACGACGACAGCTCTAAATGGCATAATGCAGAAAGCCAAATTTATAGGTAAATGACACTTGACACTTTGATTAAATTCATTCACAGAAATGTGTGGCTGAAATATACAGCAGCTAGACATATTCCAGATCGGCGTGGAGCCTACATACTTTGCAAGTTGAGATGCTGCAGAACTTGTCCTGCCTGGTTTTGTATTGCGGTTCACTTTGCTTTTCAGCCTAAAGGTCAGCAGTACTGCAAAGTGACCAACTGCAGTGATCTTCCAGATACAGTCTACATTTAACATCCAAGACTGATAGCACATTGAGCACCACGTATGCGCAAAGAGGGGAATTTTTAATGAAACAGACTATCGATTAGAAAGTCTGATGTAGATAACCAGACTTTCTAAATGATATTCTACGTCAGACTTTCTAATCGATAGTCTGTTTCATTAAAAATTCCCCTCTTTGCGCATATGTGCTGCTTACTGGGTCTCTAATTTATTTGTAATTTTGGGAGTCACAAGACTCAGCACATGCACTCTCCCTTTCCCCTCCAATCAGAGACGAATTATAGTCAGGCATCTTAGGGCTGGTCTATGCTCAGAACTTACATCGGCATAGCTACGTCTCTCAGGGGTGCGCTATGCCATGGAGCTATGCCAGCCTAACACCAGTGTAGAGAGTGTGTGGTGGACGGAAGACTTCTTCCATTGACCTAGCCACCACCTCTTGAGGAGGTGGATTATCTATGCCAATGGGAGAACCTCTCCTGTCAGCATAGATGGTGTCTACACTGAAGCACCACAGCAGTACAGCAGCAACACTACAGCTGTGCCGCGGTAGTGTTTGAAATATAGACAAGTCCCTGGGGGGGGGGGGGAAAGAAGTCTACATTCAAAGCTAGGCCACCTTGCAACCCAATTGAATCGGCATGTGTAGAATTAGTAAACACCTTTCTTGTAGGGCACAAGAATAGCTCCAGATGTCCCCCCTCTCTTTCCATCTCATTCCAAAGCAAGGTGGCAGTTTAAAAAACAGGAGGAGAGTACCATTGCATTTTGAGATATTAGAGCTAAGAGGTCATCTGGCAAATGCCCAACATTAAGATAAGGTGAATTTTTTAAAAGCAGCTACAGTGAATCCAAAATGGCAGTTATGGGACACAGGAAAAGAACACTAATTTAAAGAATGGAATTCAATAGTCTTGAAGGGATATTTTAACACCATGTCCACTAAAAATAATAGTTTTTAGAAATGTGTTTTGAGAGGGCATCTTATATTTTTTTCAAAATATATTCCAGAGACTAAAATAATTTAATATATTGACTGAAAAGATATAATAGTATTTGCTTGGTTGATACCTAAATTAGTGGGAATGTGATCATATAACCTGGAAGGATCATAGTACATGGTATCATGATTAATTCAGACATGGTTCATTCACTCCTGTGCATCTTTTAAAACAAACTAATCTACTGATGTGCAGGGGTTTAGAAGTGACCCTACACTGGAAGTTAGAGCAGATACTAGCATACAGTGAAACATCACAAATGACATTACAAATTACTGAATTTTTCAAACTAGTAAGTTAATTATTGTTAGGAAAAACTCAGGAATACATCACCACATTAATGCACTTTGTTCATTTATTTCACAAGTGCAGTTTAGTTTTAGTTATTTATAGTATGTGACAGTATGCCAGTAAGTTTTCTATAGTACGTTTTGTAAAAGTAATTAATTCTTAGTTATGAGATCTCGCTGGAGTTTTCTGCTATTAAATCTTTCCTATGAAGTGGAATGAGAGCTGTTTGTGTACGAATTATCGATTGAGTGGCTCAGCAAATTAGAAAAGTTCTACTGTACTGTAATTTTATTCCGAGTCTTACGAGATAAAGCTTTAATGGCTTAAATGCCTTCCCATTCAACTCACACCATTCTTCAAAATCTCTCCTGTAATTACACAGAAAAAGCATGAACTCTCATAGTACAAATTTGAAAAAATACTCTTATCCTGTCTTCAGAAATCACAGTGACTCTGTTACCTTGTTGCATACAAGCTGTGCTGGGCCAAGCTAGATCTGGAGGAATCTAATCCTGCACTGGTTTCTGCTTGTACACATTTATTGTTTTGCTCTAAAAATGTTCCAAAGCAGAAGCTTACATTATTGTGCTAGCTCAGACATTTATAAACCCAAACACATAAAATTCATAATCTTGTTAAATACAACATAAAAAAGACAAAATACAATAGACGGTTTAGCCATAGGGTATTGCATGGCAGCGCTCTGCTGTATGGTTTGTCATCTCTCTCCATGGGTGCTAGTAAAGCATAAGAGTACTTTCTAGCACTGCAGGTGTGTCTGCTGTAAACCAAAATTAGAGATGTCAGGATGACACTGGAGGAATAGTAAGGGACAGACTAGAATAAACTTGGATGTCACTCATGACTCACATCCCCATTCTTTCTTAGGGAGGCTGAGAAAATGAAAACAAACATCTTGAATATCAAATTAGGAGAGCCAATTTTCAGATGCATTTCATTCAGTTGTAAAATACATTCCCCACCTACCTTCAACACCACTTATGCACTTCACTCTATCTCGAACTTCTACATTGTAGCCCTCAAAGGACATGAAGACTCCATCGGGGTGGTAAGGTGCTCTCTGTGCATATACTTTGGAGTAGCTATGAGAGAACTCAAATCTGTCATAGCCATCATACTGAGCAATTTTCCCATAAACCTCAAAGTATTTCTCCACCCAACTGAAGGGCAGAAAGACCTCGTTGCCCTCTCTCCTCCCTTTAATGGTATGCTCATCATTGATCAGACAGTCAAGTTCTTCATATTTAAGTCCCAAAACTTTGTTTCCATTGCTATTGAACCCTCCAACAACAGGGGGTGCTTTCTGTTGCTCTTGGGGGGACGCCTCCTCACTCTGCTGCTTGGCTAGGTTGTTTACATAGTTGTTACTTTCAGATGCAGCTGTTCGTTTTTCCAATCCGTCTACTCGGAAGCCATTGTTCAGGTTTCGGGGAAACTGAGTAGTTTTATCACTGGAGCATCTATTCCACAGCAGGACTGTGACCAGAGTGAAGAGAGCGCAGATGATGATCAAAGTCTTATAGTTGACCCGAGCTGCCAAGCAACGCATATTCACACCATACCTACAAAATAAAAGGAGATGTTCTCAAGTATAAATGTGGAGCAGATTAAAACAGGGGAACGGACGGCTTTTGCTTTTACTTCAGTCGACAGCGATAGAGCTGGTGACAGGGCAGTGCACCGCCATGTGGGGGAGAGAGGGGAGAAGGGTGTCAGTTTGGATTCAACCTCACCCTGGCTCCAGTGGGAGGGGTGCAGGGAGGTGGGCAGTAACACCTTCTGTGATTCGCTAGCAAGCTCTCTGTCCTACACATGGATTCTTTAACAATAGTATCCGGAGGGAGATGCGTGAAGCGCTCAGACAGAGGGAAGCGTGACCAAGGGCTTTCATGCAGCGGGGTTGTGGGCAGACATGACTGAATTAGGAGCACCATGCAGTGGGGTATCCACCAGGATCCCTCTAGGTCACAAACCGATTAGTAGCTCACATCACCAACTTTGGACTACAACAACAGAAAGGCATTTATCAACACAATTTTGTTGTGCAGCATGAGCAGGACATACCACAACTGGAAGTAAGCTTTAGAGCCACAGTATATTTTTTTCAAGTAAAAAGTCATAAATCTAGCAATGAAATGGTCAGCAGCAGGCGACTAGAGCTGCAAAAGCGCACTAATCACAGTAATCCACTCCGCAGCACACACAGAAAAGTCAAACAAAGGACAGCCGCTACCCACTGTGACACGATGAATCATTTCTGCTCCAACTCCAGAAAGAAGAGGGAGTCGGGGCGGAAAGCTCGGACAGGTAATAGAAACAGTAATTGGTTAAACTCTAACAATGCACATAAAACTATCTATAAACCATGTTTCTGACAAATGAAAAGACTGAGCTCTAAATTTGGATGTGCTTTGCTTTTGTTGAACTGAGATGCCACCGAAAGATTTTTTTTTTAAATTGGTGTTTTTGAAGAACTCTTTGCAGTTTGGAGTTCTGTGACAGGCTGGCACGCCTGTTGGCTTGTGTGTATTTGGAGAAGAGTGAGTAAAATATTTATCTAAAGTCATTGCTGATCATTTTAAAACTGCCTCATTTCAAAGATTAAATCTCAATCATTGCTTTCTTCAAACAGAGACGCTTTTGAGATGTTAGCAGCTAATGCTTAAAAAAAGTACTTTAAGTGTTTAGACACCGATAAAAAAAGTGAGCTGATTTAAAAGAACAACAACTGGAAATATACAAATTTGTTCCGGTGTCGACCTTGACATTCAAACCTAGATCAATTCTTTAAGTTTCAACTCTTCAAATACACTTTTTAAAGTTACAGTTTATTACTGGAGCAAGCAGGCAACTGGACTATGTAGTGCTAACTACTGCCCTGTTCAAAGCAGATCTCAGGCTGGGAAAGACGCCAGGGAGTTAGAGGCCTCTCTAAAGTAGGAACAGAACTGGGAAAATGGGAGAACATCCCAGGGGCCTACAAACTCCCAACGGAAGTGTTTTGGGGCCAGATTTCTTGCACAAAGTTTCCACAGGGTTAATAAGAATATAAAAAATGAGTTGGAAAGGCTTCTCTCATAGCAAAGGTCCCACTCCCCCTTACCAGTTTTCTTGCCAAAAATTCCCCCTGCCTCCCCTCCCACATCCTACATTATAGTAGGTGAAAGATCATGTTGAAAGAACACATCGAAAGACCTAAGACTGAGAAATACAGGAATAATGATAAAAAATTTAAATTATAAAGCATAAAAAGCTAGTTTTACTCAAGGATGAAGCAGAAAATCTGACACCACAAGGAAAACACAGGAGCATTTTTTTTTAAAAACCCACTGAATTAGACAATGTGCTGCAGACTACTATGTTTTTAATTTTTGATACTTGGATTTCTCTTGACCAAGGAGCTTAATCAACAGCTTAATACACATATATCCTTCAGGCCAACATCTTTTCCTTTTGAAACGTCTCCTGAGTTGATAGCAAAGAGTGCCCAAAGGTTAAACATGTAACTACCTGATCTGATTTGTGAAGCACAGAGCTGAGCTTTTATGTAGCACTGTGCTGCAGGAGCAGCCCTTGGAAGAAATGCTTTTATAAAAATCTTAGGGCTACTCTCACACAGAATTCAATAGGGAGGTGAGACATCACTACATAACTGAAAAGCAGTCAGAAGTGATGGGGCAGAGGTGAGGACTGAGAAAGAGACAGCAGATCTGATCTGTCATTACACAAACCACCCACGGTAATAAATAATTATTATAATACAGGCTGAAGTACTACAGATTAAGATCAGGAAGTCAGGCCAAGAACAGTTACCACTGCAAGCATCTCATTGTATGCAACCATCCGTAACAGACCTTTTCCCCCTTAGCTGACTGGTGTTCTAAAGAAGTATCTACTCCCACCCAGAGATCAGCATTAAGAAGGTATCAGGATGACAACATGATAAGATTTCTTGTATCTAGTGGCACAAACAAATTAATGGTTTAATTGCAATTGAGGAATATGAAAAATGGCTTGTGGGTTCTTAAGTTTATTTCTGAATTCAGAAAATGTTTGGCCCACAACATTTTAACAAATGCCGTAACTGTACGAAGTTGTAGCACTATGTACTGCCTTTGGGCAACCACAGAACGAACCTAAAGGAATACCCAGCGAAACAAGTATGTTAGCTCTTAATATTCTTTGAGGCACAACTGAATAGGCAGAGCTGGTGGTTAAATTTCACATTTAAAATAATGGTCACACATACCCCGCTAAGGACTATTCACACAACTCTCTGAATCGACCTCAGCTGACTAAATGAAATGTTGCAGCAATGGCTGTAGTTTCTGCAGACAGACAAATATGCACGAATGATACTGAACAACAAGGAAGGTTCTTACCTTAGGTTGCCTTTTTTTTTTTTTTAAATAGAAAATGAATCACCTCACAAATTTTATACTTCCATATTGTAAGCACCATCTGGCCATTTGAAACTGGACTTTAAAAGATAAGTGTCCTATTTTCCTGAAAGCCTAGTTTACTACAAGCTTTTAGAGAATATAAATTTGTATATAATTGTATTTTTATGGAAATGCTAACATAAGAATAAATCTAATTTTCTGCATCAGCAGATAATTTTTAGTGATGATGCTTTCAGGATGACCTCAACAAGTACGCTTTGCTTCTTTTAAACAGAGAGATAATTCACTTTTAAATGGAGAACAGTATTTCCTACACTTTACCCCTAGCCATAAAGCACACTTTACATTTAGTTAAGCCATCTGTATTGGGGAGGGAGGGGAGGGGAGAACAGCTCAATACATTTTTACGTGCTTATTACTGCATATTTTAAACAGACTATTAGATGTCATTTTATGGCCGTGAATAGGGCCCAGCTATCCCCCAGTTACATAATATATTTGTTTTAATCTGTGTGTGTCCAGTGCATTGGGAGGCAGCATGTCTGCTGGTTAGAGCAGAGGACTTGGACTAAGCACAGCAAATTTCTGCTCAACTTTTTCCACCAACTTGAGGCGCGATCCTGGGCAAGCTCGGAGATCCTCGGATCCTCACTCTGCTTAATAGAGAGGATTCTTACTATTGTGACAGCATTGAGATCCTCCGGTGAAAAACAGAAGCGTGAAGTATTAAATTAAACCCAACATTTTTGTAAGATGACCAACAGCAAGCTGCAAGTAAACTCTGGGATGGGAGCAGACAAAAGCCAACCACCAAACTTCAAAATACCTATCATTACGAAGGAAATAGTCTTCAGCCTGCTTTCTGGTTAGAATTCTCTGTGTATGCCAGAGTTAGTGTCATGAGCAAGACCTGTCATCCTATACCACCAATACTCTGAGTTGTTGCCTATGCAATATGGCCTCCCTTGACTTGGGTCACACAGATTGATGCCTACCATTCTTCTAAAATGACAGCTCAGATTGGCAGCAATGGCATGGCTAACCATCTTCTAGGTACCACTTGGAGATGAGACCCAAGTTGCATTTGGCTCACAAGTGGAAGAGAATGGTGTTCGCAGTCCAGGATTGTGAGCATATTTGATCACAGTGACAACTATTCACCTCCATTCAGAAGCCTGTAAGTGGAGGATTAGGCACTGCTGCAGTTTGGGGTTAAAGAGCACATGAAGCTTTGTGGGAAAGGCTGCCTGGTGCCAGTATATTTTACTTTCACAATAAACAATGTATTTTAACTAGAACGATTCAGAAAGAAAAAAGTGAAACATTTTGGAAGAACCATCATATTCAATTTCATTGTGCAATGAAGAGGGCCTGATCCAAAGCCCATTGAAACAAATGGAAGTCTTTCCATTAATATCAGTGGGCTTTGCAACACATTCTAAGGAGAAAAGCATTCCTGATGCACTCAAGAAAGACGGGAAAATGATGGAACATTAATGTTGGAATTAAGCATTTTCTGTTTTGCTCTAGCCTAAGTTTAATACTACAAAAATATTTGTAATTAGCCCCCCAAACACCATGTTAAATAGGACCCCAAAATGGTATTTAAAAACACATCCAATCTTTATGAACATTAGCTGAAGACACCACAAAACCAGAGGCATCCAGCACTCATGTTAAGAAACAGATCAAATATCTGCAACCAACAAGTCCCTTTCCTCCCTTGCTTTTCGTGTTTCTGAATGCTCAATCCTGACACGTATTGCGAGCTCTCACTTGGTGCAATCTACCCAGCAGCCTGTGCAGCAGAGTAAGGTCTGCTCACTAAGTGAAGTTTAAAATGGCCAGGTTTTTAAAAGAGCCATCAGCAAATTCTTATGGATATGTCTACACATTTTTCTAGCAGTCAGTATATTTTCTGTGTGTCACCCTTTTTCTCTATTATGAAAAATATTTAACATTTAAAGATAACTGTTTTTGAACTACTCATCCGCTCCTCCCCTAAAGTCACAATTCCGGTTTGAGACAATTTCACAGCAACCACCTGTGAAACCAGAGATAGGATTTTGGGTACGGAACAAGCAAAAGGCGGAGAAATGTAGTTGTCAGACAAATACCCATAGTTACCAAGAACAAGAACACAAACATTCTCTGAACTTGCATAGACATCTACACTTTGAGACATTCCTTAAACTTTAAGGCAAGTGTACACACTAGATGTAAATGGATGCACCAATAACTGTATTGTTAATCTCAATAATGTAAAGCAGACCTACAAAGGATTGTTTTAAATTGACATTGTGCCTTTTGTTCTTCATTATGCTATATAAAGGAATACATTTTATTTCAGGATTTTTTAAAAAAAATAAGGTAGCAGATATGGGAGGGTCTGCTCTCTCTGTATATCAGGGATATTATGTCTGGTCTTCCTGGATTTTGCTGGAGTATACTAGGAGAATCTCTGGATGTGTACTGAGAGTTCTCACACCATAATTGAAGGTATAGATTAGATGGTCTTTCATAAAGATTCAGCATCTCTTTCTCCGAAGTTTCCAGAGTTATAGGTATTAGCAAAATGCAAGTATTTCTAAACAGTCTGACAAACACTCAGCTGCTCAGCTTCTAAAAGCCATTACTACCTGTGACTACTGAGACCTACAACTAATCTATGCACACATCTGTTTGATGTTATTGTGACCAATTCCCCCTCTCATTTGTCTTTGGATTAACCAGTACAATGGGGACTCTGATCCCCAACTTGAGGTCCTTAGGTGTTATCACAAGAGGAACAAAAAAGTTACCTTTAAAGAATAAGTTTCTAAAAATATAGTGAATCCAAATTACCTCTGAAAGTTCAGTATATTCTTGTTGAAGCAAAAATTACTTCACAGAATCCTAATTAATATGCAAGGAAATACACAATATTTTATTGAGAAAATAACTAGTCAATTTCAAACACATGTTAATGGATATAAACTTATTTTGACCACACAAATGAAGTGTCAACATTCTTTGTTTTGAATACAAAGAATAAAAAACTAGGCTAAAGAAAAACTAAAACTTCAACTATTCCTGCTACTATTGTTATATTAATTAAGTCTGCAAGCAAAGAAGTCTGGGTACTCTGTGCTATGAATTATAAATGAGGAGTCACTTTATACCTTGGGCTGAGAATGCCAGAATTTAATGCAGTGTTATTGTAAGCGTGTTGGTCCCTGGAACTAGAGAGACAAGGTGGGTGAGGTAATATCTTATTCTTTAAGAGCTCTGTGTAAGCTTGAAAGCTTGTCTTTCACCAACAGAAGTTGGTCCAATAAGAGACATTACCTCACCCACCTTGTCTCTAATATCCTGGGATGAGCATGGCAACAACACTGCAAACAACTAATATGCAAGGACAACGTGCCCTGGAATCCCCTAAAGGTAAGCAGCTCATGGGTCCAGGCTGCTGTCAGGTCTCCCTGCACACTGGACACAAAAGACCTATTTATAAAGAAATCATGGCAAAGGAGGATGTAAACTGTTTCACAGCCTCTAACCATCAACTCCTCTGACTTTATCTACAGCAGTAACCAAATCTAAAGCAAGCTTGGTGGATGAGAAGGGCTCCAGCAGGAATCCTACACATATTTATAACAGCTTGTTTCGCTGATGCTCCTTTGTTCAAGCCTCTTCATCTCATTACCTACAGATTAACATACAGGAACTAACAGACATGTTTACTGGCTAAATCTTTTCTTGACTAGGTTACCCCAGGCCAGACCTGCACACCCCAGAATAGCAAACAGGCAACAACCAGAAGCAGCTAAACATGTGAGCCTCCAGTAAATCTAGCTATCTGCTCTTCAAATCAGCTGAGAAACTGCAGGACTAAACATATTTCTAGATCAACCTTCGCAGAGCAATGTATTGACTAGCGATCAGTCAAAAGGGCAGGTTAGCATCTCAATTAGGGAACAGTAGCGGAAGAAAGCAGGTAAGGATCTTTTCTGAACTGGACGACACTAGTACAGACGGATTGGATTGGAGTAGCAATAACTAAACATTAACTAAACATTACCCAAAGGAAGGGAAAGCAAACAAGAGAGAGCAGAGTAAGCAGGAATAGATGTTTCCTGGAGAAAGGATCCACACAAAGAAAGGGAAAGCTCAAAACCAACTCCGCAAACTATGGACAATGGTCTTCTGGGTTAGCGAGGCACCTAGGATAGGGCCACAAAAGAGAATGTGTGTAGGGAAGGGCAGAACGTGTGTAGGGAAGGGCAGGGTGCCTGCCTTATACAGCTCCACTTGTGTGTGTGCAGCCGTGTCTCAGCCACACAAGGGAGATTTGTATTCCAAATGTATTGATCCTAGCAAGCTAAGAAGCACAGGATGTTTTGCTGACCAGCCATGGGAATATGGAAATGTGTCCAGCAATAAGTGGACATCTGTGAGGAAGTCCCTTTGCATGTAGCTACAAGCACAGAATAAAAAGTTACCTATCCTCCAGGGCGTTTTGGTACTTGGCAAATTTTTTCAGAACAATTTAAAGACCTGCCCTAGCTGGTCTCCCTGGGGAATGACATTAGGGAAGAACAAAAGCCAATAGTGCTCGTTTGCAGTGACAACGGCCCAAAGGAAAATGGATGTCTGCGTATGGCTATCACAACCCTTCCCACAGAGGATGGGCCGCCACAGTGGTCTGTCAGCATGGCTTCTCAGGTGACCCATATTTGAATGCTGGAGTGAAATCGTGGCTCTGCTGAAGTCAGCATCAAAATGCCCATCAATTTCAATAGGGCCCGTCTCTTGCTCTGAAGATCAGTAGAGGCTGGGAGTGAGGGAATGTGCAAAGCTGCAAAGAAAAGGAGGGGTACCTTGTATAGCTAAATGGTAAGACCTCCATATGATTAAGCAGGAGCAGCAGATAGGCTCAGAAAGGAGTCCTCAACTTGGATGGACATATACTGTATCCAAGCAAAGGCCTTGAAGATAGGTGGAAAATAATTGTGGATCTGTATGTATTTCTCAGGGCTTCAAGGGCACAGAAATCCTATGCTCTGGGAGCAGGAGAGATCTTTTACAAAACAGACTACTGGTGAAAGAATTAAAGACAGGATTCTGGGAGGAAACACTGGCACTCAGAACCCAAGTGAATCAATATTGGGGATTTATGATGGATCACCAAGATAGAAGTAATGAGGAAAAACAATCAGACTTCAAGTGGTTACTGCAGCTTGTACATTTCAGAAGTCTGGAATGACCTGAGGGTAAGTATTGTCACAGCTTTGGGAAACTGAGTTCTGATTTGGCACACAACTCACAATCCCATGAAAGAATGAGCAGTGCACAAAAACACTGACCCAGCTTTTGAACAGGCTGACCCAATTTGTTAGCATTTAAAAATTGAGAATGTGGATGGACTTTTTAGGGAAGCTATTGTTGCTCTGAATTAAAACAAAGAATCTTTTAAGCTCCAGTTTACAAAGGCAATTTCAACACTAATGAAGCATTAGGATGGGGAAAAAAAGGTGTCAGGATAACTAATTAAGGTGTAAACTTCATCAGAATGATGGACTTAGTTGAAAACTGCAAACTAGTCTTCGGTTCCATTTTCAGGCAGGCAGGCCCAAGCCAATTATTGGCAAGGATTTTTAAACACATCATGTAAACCCCTCACCTCCTATTAGACTGTCTACTCGTCATTCTGTCTCCTGGACTAAAGACAGGCTCCTGACAGCATGAGTCTATGTCAAAGAGTGTCTTTGTTCCAAGGCCTGACAGGATGTAACCGGGGAAAAGCTTGATATGGAGGAATTAGGCCATGTCTACACGACAGACTTCTGATAGCACACCTACGTCGGTCAGGATGTGAACAGGAGTGAGCCCTAACCCACATGATGTGCTGGCAAAGTCCCTAATATAGACACAGTTATATCTGAAAAACTGTGTTTTTATGAGTAGAGCTTTTTTCAGTTGGGGGCGGGGGGCAGAGGGAGAAGACAGAAGAGAGAAAAAAATAAGCTCTACCAGTAAAAGCATTACTTTGCCGGTATAAATTGGTGTCCACACTAGGGCCAGGTCTACACTACAAAATTGTACTGGCATATCCGTCAGGCATGTGAAAAAATAAAATCTCACCCTTAAAATCTCACATAGCTACGCCTGCAAAAAACCCAAGGTAGACGCCGCTTATACTGGCAAGAGTTCGTTTGCTAGTATAGACGGCTTAAGAATACAGGCTAAAGACCTCCTTCTGCCAGAATAAGCGGTGTCTCCAAAAGGGGTTTTTGCCAGCAGAGCTATCCTGGCAAAGCTTTTATAGTGTAGGCTAGCCCCAGGAGCTCTTTGTGGTATACTATACCAGTGAAGTGCCCCCTAGTGTAGACAGGGCCTTAAACTGGAGCCTTCAGATGGAGGAGAGGTGTTAGTCCCAAGGAATTCCATAGAAGTGCCTAACCATGCTCACCTTATGCAAGCAAATAGCTCAGCTGATTCCAAATCAGGCTCCTTGCATGAGCAGTGTCAGCCTGAGGATCAGTAAGTCACAACAGACTAACCCAAAGTGCAGAATAATGAATAAAAAAAGAACTTTTCAGGTAAGAAACGAGTCTATTTATGATCAAGGTCAGGGCTATAGTTATTGCCCGTTCACTAAAGACGAATCATAATGCAACCATGACAAGCTCTCTTGTAAAGTAATGTTGGATGGCAAGAAAAACGTCCCAGAAAAGGGCTTTGTTACCATGTTAGACCTAGACTACTTATTGACATGACTTTTCTCCAGAAGGTGTTTTAAACACATGATATCAACCAACTAGGTGTTGAGTTGCTTTTTACTGTTGGATAGAACAAAAAGGCTGCTTGGTCCCTTTTCAGAAGTTCTGGGGGAAAAAAAAAAAAAAGTAAGATGATGAATCCAGGTCCCCTCAGCACTAAAAAATAAAAATGAAGCTGTCCATTATCAACCTTCACTATGCTACCTACAAACTATGAAACAGTTTGTAGGCAGGGCAGCACACTCCTTTTTATTAGTTCACAAAACCCTGATAATTAGTCATAGAAAAAGACAAGCAGAAGAATAAAACTTACAAATTGATTGGTAAACAGACAGGACCAAACACAGTTCAGGTTGACAGAAAAATCTTGCAATGCTACTCAAAGACAATTTTGTTCTACCTTCCTTACAAAACTTCACTATCCGGTAAATGCAGCAAAATAGGTCCTGCAATTTGCTGGCCAAAACCCTTAGTTTGCAGTTCTGACATGCCTTCAAAACACAGAACCTGGTTATCATTTTGTAAATTCAGTGTGCCTTGATATATGCTAAGAAGGGCAAGTTGTTTTTTCCCCCCCTCAAGCTACTGTACTAGCTAGTTTGAAGTGCTAATGTAATTCTGACAACTTCACCTTACAAGCTGTTCCCAGTCATATTTGCCATTAAAGATGCAGGGTTCCTCATTATTCAATCTGAAGAATTCTCACTTGTGAGGAGGATGCAGAGATGTAGAATTGAGGGGGAAGGCTTCACTGGTGGATAAAGAGCAGTGTCAGAACTTGCACTACTCTCCTTCACAGATTGTAGCTATAGTGAATAGTCTGCAGTTAAGGAAGTAAGGTATATTGTACAAGAAAAGGGAAATTAGAGAGACCAAGCTTATTAAACCCTACAAGAAAATGAATCAGACAAAGGAGTTGTATCTATTTTTTATTTAGCAAATATCCTTTTCACATTCTAAATAGCTGCTTTGCAAGACTTTGTACTGGGGGATTCTCTCTTCATCCAAACATGTGCCACTCCTACACGGAGCTACTGTAGCAGGTCTGTGTATAGTTACCCTGAGGAAGCCATCACCATAATGTTTACATAGCTACATAACTGGTCATTGACCTTCTGTAGGTCACTCCTGGGCAAGCATGGTCTAAATTAGGCAGCAACGGAGGGGCTGGATTTCACAGCATTCCAATGCGGCATACTGGAGATTCCAGGGCAGCTTTCAGCTAAAATACCTCCATTAAAAAAAACGAATATGAAAATGAATACAGTCAGTACATGCTTCCTTGTGCTACTGAACACAATAGTTAATAATTGTATACTGACCTTACATTTTTAATGGGATGCAGACCTGTCGACTGAAAACGCACAGTGGCACTATAGAAAGCAGGGGTAAGTTGGAGGTTTTGGGAGCTGGGGAGAAGACAGCTGTGGCGTTGCATGCCTGGGAAAGGGTGGGAGGCAGTGTGCGATTGTGGGGTAAAGCACATTAACTGAATGTTTCTCCTAATACACTCAGCAATGAAATGATCGACAATGTTAATCTTTAAATCATCACTGGTGGTTTCCCAGTCAGCACCCCACTGAGATGAACATGGCAGTTCACACCTCCCTTATAGCTATCATTACTACAGACAATATGCCATTCCTTGGCATGTAGTGAGCGTTTTTGAAGGTTTTCTTCACAATGATATAGGCTAGATTTTTTTTTTTTTTAAATGAAAACTTAGGCTCTGGAGCACCCAACTCCCCAGCCACAGAAAAGCAAAGCACACAGGATCCCAGCTATAAATCACCTATTTTCCAAGAGACGTATGCCACAAGCATCCAAATATAGGCTCATTCTTGCTTGCTCAGTCACAGCCAGAAGGCTCAGAGTTTGTGGAAGAAGAAACTCATTATAGCAAGTTGAGTAGGAGATCTGATTTCCAGTAATCCCTTCATTTGGCTTTTTGATCCCAATTCCCCACCATCTCGTTTCAGAAGCTAGGATTTTCTCCTAATGTTCTAAATAAAAGGAAATATTAATACTGTTGCCCCTTCTTCCAATACTAGTGTCCCATTCTGAACCCAATGTCTCTCATCCTCTGCCAAGAGGCAACAGATGTCTGGGGCTATGGAGGTCAGCTTTCCAATGGAGGAAAAACCAGTGACAGGGAGTCTGGGTATACTGTAAATAAAGCACGCAGACTCTTACAAGTACACAATAGTCCGGGAACGGAGGCGGTCACAACAGTGTGCAGGCAAACCCTTCTTCCAGAAATCTCTGCCCACACACCAAAACCTGGTTTCTCGGGAAGCAACTCTGCACTAAGACTGAGGCAGAGCACAAGCTCCCCCGCTCACCGTATCTTCTCTCAAAGGATCCTTGCGTAACCAAACTAATGATTACATAAGCATTTCTACCAAGAATAAAAACTTGTTTGTATGCCAAGAAATAGCTCTTAGAAGACGTGTAGCCTTGTTATGGCAGAGGTCACCAAGAGGCACTACTTTGTACCACTATAGTCTGAACACGTTGCAAACAGGTATGAAACCTTCTCCCGGATCTGGCGTCCATCACGTCTGCAATGATTGCAGTGCCCACTTGATCTAAAAATCACCTCCTGCCTCACCCGCAAAGGTTTTTTTTGGCTGTACCCAGGCTAGGAAGTTTATGGGAAAAAATCCCACCAGTGCTGCCACAAATTCACCTGCAAGAGCCATAGTGTAGATAAGGTGATGGCAGCTTCCAGCATTTTACAATCACTTCATTTGCCCCTGCTCAGCATGGACATGAATTGCAGTCCCAGGCACTCTGCTAGCCACAGTCAATGGGCTATTTCCAGTGCTGCAGTTCTATTTCCTAACATCGTACGGATCAGTCTTGAATGGACTAAATTCAATGATTACATAAAGCAGGGGTGGCCAACCTGCGGCTCCAGAGCCGCATGCGGCTCTTCAGAGGTTAATATGCGGCTCCTTGCCTAGGCACCGACTCCGGGGCTGGAGCTACAGGCGCCAACTTGCCAATGCTCACTGTTCAACCCCTGCCTCTGCCCCAGGCCCTGCCCCCACTTCACCCCTTCCCCCAAGACCCTGCCACTTCCCGCCCCCTTCCCCGAGCCTGCCGCGCCCTCGCTCTTCTCCTCACTCCCCAGAGCCTCCTGCATCCTGCGTGAGGCACAGGGAGGGAGGGGAGGTGCTGACTGGCGGGGCGGCTGGCAGGCGGGGCGGGGGAGCTGATGGGAGCTGCTGACATAATACTGTGGCTCTTTGGCAATATACACTGGTAAATTCTGGCTCCTTCTCAGGTGCAGGTTGGCCACCCCTGACAAAGCTTTTTCAAATTATTAAATTCTAGCAGTCTTTCTGCATAGAAAGCAGAGAAACATTAGCAAGCATGAAGCACAAACTACATTTTCCAAACAGGCTATATCAGTTGGTAATGCATTAGAGTATTCAGTTTAAAAAGTAATGTGTTTAAAACAGTCAAAAATAAGTTGCCCACCGAGATTTTAAACTTCTCAGAATAGTTCAGTACACTGACCTTCTGTTTACTATGTATGAAGAAAGACTGTATTTTAACTTAAGACCGGGGATTTCTGCTGAGTAGTGATAAGCTACCTATTTACTTTGAAGCTTCTATACCAGGCTAAACTATTTAGTCAAGGGGGAAAAAAAACTGAATAGTAACAGCCAATCTTAGATATGCTAAATATGATGCAAAGAAAAACAAAAACCACATTCCAATAACAATTTAGCAACCAAATAAATCTGACAGACTAGAAATCCAACAGATATCCTGATCACAATAATGGAAAAAATAAATATTGCTATAGGTACATAAGAGTGAAGAAAAAAGTTTGAAGCCGAAAGTGTATATTTAAGCTGTCATGCTCAATACTATAGAAACAGGTCAGTTTGTCTCAATTGTGGTCATTTTCCTTCATAGGAAAATAATTTAATAAAAACTCCATTGTACTTCTGTACCACTGATGTTTACTGAAGCCTTGAAAGCCAGATTGTTTTCAGTATTTATAAAGCCTCGCTGACAGAAATTCTACAATGCTCTCAAACACTAAGTCTGCCCTTCGAAAGCTAATTAAAGATAATTTGTTACTAGAATTGGCTTCATGAGTGTTTGCCAAATTCTGCTTCACAACATATTTATTCCCACAGCAGCAGATGATGCAACAAAACTAGAACTACAATTCTGAAATAGGCAGAACTGAGAAGTAGTTGAGAATATGGCTGCATTTATTTTAATAAATATACACATTGGCAGGGGCATTAAAATATCTAGTAGGAAGTAGGTTTTAGTTGAACGTTAATCTGTGAAAACTGGTTTGAGTACAAGCGCCTAATTTAATACATTAATTATAATTAATCTGCATTTAATCTATATGCAGTTAGCATTTTAATATGTTTTGACTAAATAAAATCAGAAGAGCATTTGAACAATACATATGGTTTCCTTTTGTGCTGAGAAATTATAATACTGTACAAATACAAATGAATAGGCCTAACATAATTGAATCTAGATCACTACTCTACACTGGCTGACTCCAAGATAGATTTACTATTTAATTATGGCAGTTAGCAATATTCCATCTGTATACTACGTGAAAGGAAGATCTAAATTGTAAAGTAAAATGCCAGTGTCCAGTAATATACCCTATAATTCTCTAATGTGACTACAGCCTAATATAATTTCCTTTATTGTTCAACAAATTCCATCTACTGCTTAGATTTAGAACAGAAGTCTATTTACATTAAATTGCTGTGACGAGGAGTTGTTTTAAAAACGCAAACTATAATTCTATATCAGTGTATTTGTAATCATTACCCTAATTAAAACAGCAGATTCCTTATTTAGTTTCAATGCCAGCCACACTCAGTATATTCATATTTTTATAAGATTTTGAGCACCATTCCTTTGGTGTAAAACTGCACAACTGATACCATTTTCATGTACACTTAGCTCCTGGCTAGACACAGATTTGGTGAGAACTGAAGGTTAGATCACCTTAGAAAAAACATATTCACTCATTCCCTTGTGACCCTGTCCCCCTTCAGGGCCAAGCTCCCTCGTATTTTTTTCAGGTCTGACAAAAAGTACATCTGCGTGCACATAAGCACAGACAACACAGGCTGGGCTATCAAAAAGGCAATATATGCAAACTACCTTTCAAGTCAAATTGCAACATTTTTGCACTACGCATATACATATATACTAAAAATAAACAGCAGCACACCGTACAGATATATGTCTATCCTTAGTCTGTAACGGTAATCAGGAATGGTTTATCAATAATAGAGTTGATTCTGCCTTGATGCAGGGGAATGGACAAAGTAACAATTTTGTCAAATGAGGGTAGAGGTTTCATTTTGTTTGGGTTTTCTGCATTTTTCCTTTCACATCAGAATATTATTCAAATCACTGAAGTTTCAGGGTAGATAACCTGTCTTTATCATTGCAAGAAAGCATTAGTTTTACATTATAGAATTTCATAAAACCTATCCAGATTTAATATATCACAAGTAATTCTGTATATTATTTTAAACTCTTTTGTAAGAGAATTTTAGACATCTAAACCATAGTCTTTGCTAGACTGTTTTTATCTTTCTACACTTGACAAATGATAGTATCAGTAGCGGCGCCAGCTTTGCCGGCGCCCTAGGCGGTGGAAGGTCCCGCCCCCGAAATCCCGCCCCCAACAGTGGCGGCGGAAGGTCCCGCCCCCAAATTTCTACGGGCGGCCGCAGCGCCGGCGCCCCCAAAATAGCAGTGCCCTAGGCGACCGCCTAGGTCGCCTAATTGGTTGCGCCGGCCCTGGATAATATTACTGGGTTTCTCATGCAGCAGAAGCCAACTTATCTGTGCAGCAGTAATGTCATCAGCAAGATACACAACCTCAGGAAGGGTTTTAAACAATAAAGAGCTAACACAGCAAACATAAGACCTTTTTAAGTGTTAGTTGTAGGGGCGTTTGTCTCCCTCCCTCCTTTCTCAACCCCACTCATGCTGCACAGACTCTTGAAAGCATTCCCCACCAGATTATATTCATTTTAAAAAATTGCTCTAGGTCAAAGTTCAGTGGTGTCCTCCTAAATCTACATTGCCACTGGAACATTTTAGGTTAGATGACAGAGCCTGAGACACCTACAGGAGTTACACGGCCAACAGCCAGAATTCAGCTTATGTGCAGAATNTCTGGGTAATATTACTGGGTTTCTCATGCAGCAGAAGCCAACTTATCTGTGCAGCAGTAATATCATCAGCAAGATACACAATCTCAGGAAGGGTTTTAAACAATAAAGAGCTAACACAGCAAACATAAGACCTTTTTAAGTGTTAGTTGTAGGGGCGTTTGTCTCCCTCCCTCCTTTCTCAACCCCACTCATGCTGTACAGACTCTTGAAAGCATTCCCCACCAGATTATATTCATTTTAAAAAACTGCTCTAGGTCAAAGTTCAGTGGTGTCCTCCTAAATCTACATTACCACTGGAACATTTTAGATTAGATGACAGAGCCTGAGACACCTACAGGAGTTACACGGCCAACAGCCAGAATTCAGCTTATGTGCAGAATTACCCCACTTGTGGGTGCATTTGTGCTAAATGGATGTGCAAATCAGACATCCAGTTACATGCCTATTTTTAAAAGTCAGGCCTTCAGTTATCAAAGTAAGAATGCATAAGATGTCTTTGTTGTGTGCAGCGATGTAGCTGTGATGGTCCCAGGATATTCGACAGACAAGGTGGGGGAGGTGATATCTTTTATTGGACCAACTTCTGGTGGTGACAGACAAGCGTTTGAGCTACACAGAGCTCTTCCTCATGTCTAGGAAGCTCACCCACCTTGTTGTTAACTACTCATGCTAAACAACCAGTTCCAACTTGTATATAGCAGCGACACACTGTTCCCCAGACCTGAAAAAGAGCTCTGCGTAAGCTCGAAAGCTTGTCTCTCTCACCAACAGTATTTGGTCTAATAAAAGATATTACCTCAGCCACCTTGTCTCTACGATGCCTTAGTCATTCTACTGAATTAGAATTTAACAAAGCTTTGTTACAACTCATTTAAATTTTTTCAAAATTTTGTACCATATTTATATGCCATACTGGGAAACACAGAGTTAGTGGAAATTGCTGTCGTGATTATGAGCTCATTTAGCATACAGTAATAAATCTACTTGCTCTCCAGATGGATTAGGCTATTAAAACACTGGTTAACGGCACAAACTCCAAAATCTAGCAACTTCTTACAAAAGTATTACTATGCTTTTTAAGCTACTAAGTATTACATTGTTAACATAAGAACGGCCATACTGGGTCAGACCAAAGGTCCATCCAGCCCAGTATCCTGTCTGCCGACAGTGGCCAATGCCAGGTGCCCCAGAAGGAATGAAACTAACAGGTAATGATCAAGTGATCTCTCTCCTGCCGTCCATCACCACCCTCTGACAAAAAGAGGCTAGGGACACCATTCCTTACCCATCCTGGCTAATAGCCATTAATGGACTTANCTAGCCTCTTTAATCTCTCCTCATATGGGACCCATTCCAAACCCCTAATAATTTTAGTTTCCCTTCTCTGAACTTTTTCTAAGGCCAGTATATCTTTTTTGAGATGAGGAGACCACATCTGTATGCAGTATTCAAGATGTGGGCATACCATCGATTTATATAAGGGCAATAATATATTCTCCGTCTTATTCTCTATCCCCTTTTTAATGATTCCTAACATCCTGTTTGCTTTTTTGACCGCCTCTGCACACTGCGTGGACATCTTCAGAGAACTATCCACGATGACTCCAAGATCTTTTTCCTGATTCGTTGTAGCTAAATTAGCCCCCATCATATTGTATGTATAGTTGGGGTTATTTTTTCCAATGTGCATTACTTTACATTTATCCACATTAAATTTCATTTGCCATTTTGTTGCCCAATCACTTAGTTTTGTGAGATCTTTTTGAAGTTCTTCACAGTCTGCTTTGGTCTTAACTATCTTGAGCAGTTTAGTATCATCTGCAAACTTTGCCACCTCACTGTTTACCCCTTTCTCCAGATCATTTATGAATAAGTTGAATAGGATTGGTCCGAGGACTGACCCTTGGGGAACACCACTAGTTACCCCTCTCCATTCTGAGAATTTACCATTAATTCCTACCCTTTGTTCCCTGTCTTTTAACCAGTTCTCAATCCATGAAAGGATCTTCCCTCTTATCCCATGACAACTTAATTTACGTAAGAGCCTTTTATTGAGGGACCTTGTCAAAGGCTTTCTGGAAATCTAAGTACACTATGTCCACTGGATCCCCCTTGTCCACATGTTTGTTGACCCCTTCAAAGAACTCTAATAGATTAGTAAGACATGATTTACCTTTACAGAAACCATGTTGACTTTTGCCCCCCAAGTTATGTTCTTCTATGTGTCTGATAATTTTATTCTTTACTATTGTTTCAACTAATTTGCCCGGTACTGACGTTAGACTTACTGGTCTGTAATTGCCGGGATCACCTCTAGAGCCCTTTTTAAATATTGGCGTTACATTAGCCATCTTCCAGTCAGAAGCTGATTTAAACTATGGTTTGTAACCTGTCCTTAATAGTTCCGCAATTTCACATTTGATTTCTTTCAGAACTCTTGGGTGAATGCCATCTGGTCCCGGTGACTTGTTACTGTTAAATTTATCAATTAATTCCAAAACCTCCTCTAGTGACACTTCAATCTGTGACAATTCCTCAGATTTGTCACCTACAAAGGACAGCTCAGGTTTGGGAATCTCCTTAACATCCTCAGCCATGAAGACTGAAGCAAAGAATTAATTTAGTTTCTCCACAATGACTTTATCGCCTTTAAGCGCTCCTTTTGTATCTCGATCGTCCAGGAACCCCACTGGTTGTTTAGCAGGCTTCCTGCTTCTGATGTACTTAAAAAACATTTTGCTATTACCTTTTGAGTTTTTGGCTAGCTGTTCTACAAACTCCTCTTTGGCTTATTACATTTTTACACTTAATTTGGCAGCGTTTATGCCCCTTTTTATTTACCTCACTAGGATCTGACTTCCACTTTTTAAAAGATGCCTTTTTATCTCTCACTGCTTCTTTTTCATGGTTGTTAAGCCACGGTGGCTCTTTTTTTAGTTCTTTTACTGTGTTTTTTAATTTGGGGTATACATTTAAGTTGGGCCTCTATTATGGTATCTTTGAAAAGTGTCCATGCAGCTTGCAGCGATTTCACTCTAGTCACTGTACCTTTGTTACCACACAAATAGACGAAGCAGAAGCCTAAGCAAAGATGAAATAGTTTCATCACCCTCTCTTATTTTTATGCTTTAAAACTGTAATACACTAAATGCCAAAAGTCTCAAGATAGCAATGTCTAATCACTAACTAGTCTCTCGGGGAAACAAAATCGTCCACCATATCTTGTAATATACTATTTCAGGTGTCAGGGTCCTTTCATTCGACAGGTAAAATTGCAAACAAATTCACATTCTTGTTTTTAAGAAGTGTTTTAATTTCTTTTGGTGTTGGTTGGCACATCATCTTTGTCACGGTACAGTAGTTACCTGCTCTGGACTGCCCTGGTTACTACAGAGCTCTACTACACTCATCCGCTTGTGCATTCAGCTCAGAAGCCACTTTTTAAATAGCTCAAGCAGATACTTCTACCTTCTTAGCAGCACCCCTCTGGACACTTATTCTAGCCCCATGAGGAAATGCCAGTCCATGGGGACCCAGAAGCCAGTTCTCAAAACAGAGACTGACTAGATGTATAGTGCCAAAACTTCCAGATGCAAACTTGGAAAAAGCAGGTTTTACAGTACTATGTCCAGCCATCCCTACAGTATGTTAAGGAAATCAAATGGTACGTTCAAACATTCTCTCTTTACTAGCAACTGAATTACTGACTTTAGTTTTCAGGATCTAGGAAGGAATTAAAATTATTTTCTAGTTTACTACTTCATCAATTACTTGTTAATTTAAAATCTGCTTTGTAGCAGAACTGGTGCCGTGCCATTAAGCAAGAAGGCAGGGTTTGATGTGGGGGTCCATGCAGCGTACGGACCCCAGCACTGCACGGAGACCTGCTTTGCATGAGCCTCTTGCAGGACAGCACAGAGAAGAGGGAGGTATAGGTATCAAGGGATCCATCACACTGGATCATCCTGTCCCGTTCCAGGAGAACGAGAACAGCCCGGAGTCTACAGGAGGCATGAGAATGGAGTAGCCTCTCCAGAGCAAATTCTTCCAACATACACCATTCCCCAGCACCCAGCCCACTTACTCAAGGCAGAGGAGTGGGTTTGCTGCTTTCTGCATTCAACAGCATAGCTTATTAGCTTTTTAATGGCAAGTTCGAGATTTATATATTTTCCATTTCAACAAAAGTTAAGACAGGAGCCCCATATTTGCACTGTCTCCTCTGTGCTACTGTTTCATAAGAACATATGGCTCCCTAGCTTCCCCAAGGTGAGACAAGCATGGATAGGAACGAATTTAAAAAAAAAGTATTTAAAAATCAGATTTATTTTAAGCTAAATGTTAAATTTGTTGTTGTGACCCAAGGATCACCCATTTAAATCAATAGGCAGCAGGTTTCAAACAAAGTACTTCGTACAACACACAGCCAACCTGTGGGAACTCAATGCCACACTAGCTAAGCACCTGGAACTAAAGTTTGTTGAAGTGCTAAACCACCTTTTGACAGCCTGCAGGCACAGAAAGAATATTTTCTTTATTTGGACTAATTCATTCAAAGTAAAAAAATTCATTGGGAGTTGAAAAAAGCAGGAAATAATGAATACAAATAAGGAGGGAGAGGATAAGATCTAATAGTTTTAAAAGTTTGAAGGACAGCCTTAGTAACTGATTTCAGAGTAGTAGCCGTGTTAATCTGTATCCGCAAAAAGAACAGGAGTACTTGTGGCACCTTAGAGACTAACAAATGTATTGTAGCATAAGCTTTCGTGGGAAGTGAGCTGTAGCCCACGAAAGCTTATGCTACAATAAATTTGTTAGTCTCTAAGGTGCCACAAGTACTCCTGTTCTTAGTAACTGAGGAGACTGTCTCATTTTCAAGAGATGTAGGCAGGTAGGAACTTAAACTCCAGTCACTTTCACTAAGGCATATTTGAAAATTTTTCCAGGCTGACCTGACATCAGTTTAATTCACTGACTACAGTTAATCTCGTTGTTCCTTTAATAAATCATTTGTAAATGTGAAACGTCTTGATAATTTTATGTATCCAAAACATTTAAGGTTTTGTTTAATAAAAATAAATTGTATATGCTGCTTTGTCTAAATTCCAGCTACCATCCTAATGCAGCTTGACACAAATCATGAGCAAAAAGTTTATCTAGTAAATAAGCACTATATCATTCACCATTTGCTAACATACTAAACATGTACAATTAATAAGAACCTAAAAATATTCAGCTATGTAATTGCTTAAATAAATGTTTATAGTTATAATGTACCCTCTTAGGTAGCAAAGAGATCACTAAATTTGGTGTAAAGGCTCTATTTAGTTTTAAATCAACATGCTTTAATGTTTATACCAACCAATGAGAATGCATCTTTCTTAAAAAAAAAAAAAAAAAAAAAAGAAAGTACAAATGGAAAAGATTAAAATAGTTTATGTAAAATTGCCTTGATTTAAATCAATCCACCCTGGGTGAAACAAATTGCACCATCTCCTTTGGTAGCTAAGAAAAGACAAGATACACAACTACATAAGACTACTGGAAGTTTCAGAGATGCAAGAAAGGAGAAATAGCTTATTTGTAGATCTATAGGTAGCAGCCACTCTGCATTCCTCAAAACAACACTGGGAGCTGACTGGAAACAATGAGCAGTTTCACAATCGTCTCTCCTCATGTAAGGAAGTTACTAAAGATAGATGAGCACCTGATCCATGGACTCATAAGGAAGTGCAGGAGAGTTAGGGGTCTTGCCTTAGGTCAAATCCAGCAAGCATATCCTCCTCCAGTGACATGTACCCTGGCCCAAGCCCTGTAGTTATTCATTCTTGCTCCTTTCAGCTGAAAATCCTTGGAAATCAGATGAACTGGCAGATGCATTCTTTACATTAAGATAGCACAACAGCTATGTACTGGTGGTCAAATTGGTTGTCAACTCACATCCCAAGTAATTCTACAGGAAATTAACAGCAGCACCTGAAGAAGAGCACTGAATAAGCTTGACAGCCTGTCTCTTAACACCAACAGAAGTTGGTTCAATAGCAGGTATTACCTCCCCATCTTGTCTCTCTAATATCATGGAACAAACATGATTACAACCACACTGAAAACAGCAAAGTCTTTCAAGGCTAGTAACCAGGAGACTTCTGAAGTTTGAATTATCATTAGATACGAAGGTCAAGTGTCTAAACAACCTCCTTCAGCCATTCCAAAGGATTTTAATTGTCTGCTGCAGATTACTGCTGATAAGTTTGAAATTAAATTTCAGAAAGAATCAAATCACATGCTGCTATGAATGGTTAGTTACTTTAGGAAGCAAAAAGCTTTTGCTTCAGTAAAAATGGCTTGCAATATTTGTTAGTTTGAGTGGTCTCACCTTTTATCCTTGCAAACGTTGGGTCTTCATTGTGTCTATGCTGTGCCCTATGATTCTGCCACACAGGTCACATTTAATCATGCATGCTGGCAACTGTTACAGATTATTATGTCAAGCCCTATTTGTGAACTCCCTTTCACAGTGTGGGTAGAGGCTAGAGAAATTTGAAATTGGTATAACTCCCCATCTTCCCCCTTGTGGAGGACGGATGGAGTCATTCTTGAATTAATTCCTGCACGTATACTATGGTAGGAGTGCTAGCAACAGACAGTTCAGCAGGGCACTATGGTTTCCATTCTACTTCCATTTCTGGTTGCCCATAATGTCCCCTAATTTTAACTTTTTGAACTCAATGTTTCAAGAGTGATCTACGTCCACGGATTTTTTTTTTTTTTTTAAGTTTGAGCAATCATCCATTTGGGAGCTCTATGATACAGTAATAACCAAGCCACCTGCCATTTCTCATACAATACGTATCTATGGTTGTAGAATAAATTGTAACATCTCCTAGTGCTGCCCAGAGCTCTGCATATTGAGCTCAAATATTTATGTGATAAGTATACCATAAAACATCCTTACACAACATACTGTGTATTAAACATAACACAGTAATGGTAACAGGGTGTTGGCATATACAGGCCACCAACGTTTTCAGCTATGTTACCTTTGTAGCTGAATGACTCAGCCACAGATTTGGATCTAAAAGGCTGTGCTGGTGGCTGAAAAGCAAGTGTATTGTATGTGGCTGCCCCTTAAATTATTAAAATATACGCACCTTAGAGAGAAGATACTGGTTAAGCCAAAGTCAAAGATACACTGGACCATTAGGACAAGGAATATAGTGCAGGTATATAAAAATGGAAAAACATTATAAAATATTATGCTATCAGATTATGGGCAAGATTGTAGATATTCTATTATATTGGAGAAATAGTATGTGGTCATGTAGTTAAACAACACATTGATGTCATAATGCATACGCACATGGGGCCAGAGTAGACTGGAGCATTCAACTTTGTCTTGGCAACGTCCATGTTCTCTTAGCAAAGCTATTAATAGAATGGAAACTTATTACCTTAGCCTGAACTTTTTGCTGGAGATCAAAAGTTTTGCAACGTGGGGACCCTCCAAGCACTGATCCAACAAGTCCTGCTGTCACTTCACAAGCATCAGGGGGCTAAATTCATCTGATGCAAGAAGTGTGTCCAATACACAGGGATAAATTTAAATTTTGATCACTCTACTGGAGAAGGCATAAACGGGACAATGCTGGTATAAAAGGGAAATTGCTTTGGCCAATGCCCGTTAGACACAAGGGTCTCACACTGTAAAAATATGAGATACATGATACCTTTGAAACACAGGGGCAGTTTTTAGACACATGCTTCAATATATTGTCAGTTTAGTCTATTTGTTGGAGGTAATCCCCCTCGGTTTTACTTTCACCATTTCTGGATTATTAATTTAGCTTGCTATTTCTTGCAGTAAATCCAGGATACAGAGATACCATGGGCTACAATATCACAAAAACACAGATTTTTATCAATCAATATTCATGGTGGAAAAGAAGTTTCCATTTTCCTTATTCTGTATCCATCTATCTCTGGGCTCGGGCTTCTCATTTCCCCAAGATAATAAAAAGAGTGCCCACCTGAGTGCTAAGATGTGTGTTGATGAATACAGATCTTGTAGTATACACACAGAGTGCAACATTGCACATGGCTGTGTTACACTTCCACTGAAAGTTATCTTATTTGCAGCCTAAGTAATTTGAGACCATATACACGTATAATCTGAAAATATAGTTTTCCTTCTTTTATTCTCTCATACAATACATAAAATAAGTCAGAAATATTGGAAAGTTTGTCTTAAGTCAACTTAAAATATCTAAAATAACTGGTTGACTCTGCCTTTTTTATTGCTTAGCAAATTCTGGAGTTCTGTACAGATGGTGCTGCATGAAAGATCTATGGCTGACACTTAATCAGCAGCAGAATTATTAAACATTTCAGTGAATTTTTGCTGCTTCCAATTACATATCTTCAAAGAGAATGGTCTGCAGAACACTGAAGAATGTAAAATAGGAAAAGTTTATACAAACTATTTTCCACTGAAGGTTTTTCTGCTTTGATTGCTGCTACTTACCCCAATGTATGCGTTTCCCCCCATAGCTCTCAATTATGAGATAAATCAACAATTGTAAATATTCCCTCTCTTCTCAGAGTACATAATACAAGATATTGGCAGTGACTGTGAACCTTATCACTGATATATGTGAATTAAGCATGAACCTATGATTTCCCAGATGGACTATTTTCAAAAGCAAACAGGAAGGTTACAAAACCAAATTAACTTGAGCTCAGCAGCAGACTTTATCCACCTCCCACTTTGACCTCATGGCATGCTCAACAAAGGGTAAAGATTCCTTTTTGTTGGCTTTAATATTCACACTGAAAACATGTAACTGCAATTTGCCAGCGTCCTAGAGGAACACCACAAGTATTTTACTGAGTTAACAGTCCGCTCAAAAAGTGAAAAGTGTGCGTCACTTGGTGAAATCTTGCTTGCTAAGGCCTAGACTGGTATGTAAAAAAGTGTACACACCAGTAAACAGTGGCCACGGTCTACATAGTTGAACAGAGACAAAGTCCAAGAGCTAGAATGATAAGCATTTAACAATGGAATCTCCCACCTATGTTATATCGGTCTATTTTTGGGAGGGATGCTGCATTTTCTCCCTTTAATTCCTGAAAACAAGCCCTGTCTGGTACTCTGTACTCTGTTTAGACTCCAGCATTAACTTCACTGACAGATGTGTTTAGGACACATTCTCTTTTTACAGTTTTTCATATCCTGCAAGCCAGAGAAACACCAAGCATTGGGTAGGAAACAGACTAAGATAACATTCAAATCCTCTTTTCTATTGAAAACTCACCACAAAGGCAGATCTATCTTTTACACAAAAACAGAATAGAAACAGTTTATATACCATATTTCACAATATGCGCCATGAAAGTGCATATGTAATAAGGTACAAGATTGCACAGTATCCTCTTAGAGTTACTGCTTTTGTTCTTCAGAAAAAACTAATGAAAATCTAGAAGACAGAACAAATTATAGGTTATATAAAAATCTGCTGAAAGTCAGTTGATAGCAAAACAGTTTCAGACGCAGAGGGACAAAACTAGCTTCCTTACAATGAATTGGTTATAAAGGAAGCAGCTACTTAATGTCCACTAGACAGAGAACAGAATTATGACTTTAAGAAGAGGTCCAAAGAAAGGTCAAAAGGATTTCAACCTCTGTTCTTTATGACAATAGGAGCTGTGGAATAAAGACAATTCCCCCACTATATGTGCTTTGAGCTCATTGTATCCTAAGTCTTAAGACTTTTGCAGCAAAGCTTTTTGACTTTGGGAGGAGAGGCAAAATTAACAATGAAAGGAATTCTGTGGGGGAAATATTCTGACCACTGTTAATGCTACATTCTTGTTATTTGCAAGATTAATTTCAGCTTTCAGCCAGTTGATCTGAGTTTAGAATTGCTGGGATGGGATGCAACAGGCATTTGAATGTGGAACATATTACAGGGACGCTAGTTTTTAAATTCATTTTGGCTGCTAGGAATTTGAGTTGGTTGGCTAACATAAAACTTTTATATTATGCCAAACCATTCTGAGAAGGCTGTCTACTTGAGGGTCAAGGATGTTAGTTCAAAATAAGAGGCAGGTTCTATGTAGGATATACATTGGGGTTACACATCTCCCATGAGCTCTCTGTCTGGAAGGACATTTTCTTCAGTGTCCAGATTCAGGCTTTAATAATTTGCTAATTAGATCAACCAGTAGTCTTCCCTGATCTTCGAGACTTTCCGCTCTGCTGGTTTTGCTATTAAACTCTTTGTACAGTAGTTTTACATTTTTCTAATTTGAGTCTTTGCCATATCCACTTGCAGCTCTGTCAGGCACAGCCAAATGTTTCATATTTTACAAACCTTATATTATGACCCTATGAGAGGACTAAAATTGTCTTAGTTATGCAAATATTTGTGGGCTGCACTGTTTTCACCTATGCTTTACTGCAGTGGTTCTCAACCTTTCCAGTCTACTGTACCCACTTTCAGGAGTCGGATTTGTCTTGTGCACCCCAAGTTTCACCTCACTTAAAAACTAATTGCTTACAAAACCAGACAAAAATACAAAAGTGTCACAGCACACTAGTACTGAAAAATTGCTTACATTCTCATTTTGTCTGTATGACATTTGAGTTTGTACTGACTTCACTAGTGCTTTTTACGTAGCCTGTTGTAAAACTAGGCAAATGTCTAGATGAGTTGATGTACCCCTGGAAGACCTCTATGTACCCCAGGGGTGGGTACATGTACCCCTGGTTGAGAACCACTGCTTTACTGTATACACTTTCTACAGAACACAACCCATTATTTATGGAAAAACGGACAACCTCCCACCGAATCTAGATCTAAGTAAGTACTTGCATTAGTTGTATACAAGTTGTTTATTCAGGAAGAGTGGTCTTGAATTGTACCAGCAACAAACATGCCAAGGAATTTGGAATATGAGAGCACAGGCGAGTGGAAGAACAAAAACAAAATTGTACAGCCTCATGCCTATCCAGTCCTTCCCCAGAAAACACTGGGCTCAATAAACACCAGCTATGTTGATTCTCGAGAACACATTCAAATGTAATATTCTAAAGGGAACTACAGGCAAGTACCTACTCTATTTTGTCAGGTTGCTAATTATTAATATTTGCATTGTGGCAATGCCCAGCAGCCCTAGACAGGATTAGGGACCCTTCCAGCAAAGGTCTGTACGGACAGGCAGGCAGGCAGGCAGACAATCCCAGCCATGCAGAGCTTAATTTCCAAGATTAACTGCTATCACCAAATACTCCCTCAAAGTTTTATTAGTCTCATGTCCCTGCAGCCGTAGCAATTACTTAATGCCCAATGTCACTCCTTGGTCAACTGTTAGGAGATTAGCAAGTTTAAATGGTTTGTCCTTAGGAAACCTAAAATGATGGCATTACGGACTGCACGGTAAGGCACACCCTACTACAGGACTGACATGCCAGTCTAATGTGTCATCCATCAGAAAGACGGAAGGCTATTTTATTGGATACTACTCCATTATCTCTGCCTTATGGGTCCTTCTACGGACGGAATTATGGAGTGTGTGGGAGGAGAGACCTATAGCTATTAGTCCAACACCTTATAATGCAGTAGCCTGGAAAGCTCTGCTCTTACGACTCACAAGCAGAATGTAGTTTACACACAGACATATAGCCATGTCTTTTAGTAGCCTGTACTGTTAAGGTTTAGGATTGCCTATTTCTTAACTCAGGAAAAAGGTATGAGTGATGGATTATATCTGTGCGCTTCATAATGATGCGCTAAAGAAAAAAATCAAGACTTAAAAGTGAGCTGCCTCACTGGTGGAGCTAAGCTTATCTGCTTTAGACTTTTCAAATTATTACAAAGTGTTCCTATGACTAGGAAATAGTGATTACACCATATAGTTAAAGGGGAGATATTTTCTAGGTAGAATCGAATGTGATTCTACTACTACTCAGTAGCGGAGATGGTTTGAGGAAATAGTCTAATAGACTAAGTAAGATTTTCACAGTCAGCACCGTTGCACAGCTGAATTATTTTCAGCCTTTACAGAAGGGAAGTGCACTAGAGGGATCTGACACAGCTGTAATGTCATATGAGAAAACCTAGCTGCAATCACTGGTTATTTAGGACTGGCAGTGCAGTAAAAAGCCATCCTGTACCCTGCATTACCGTCTATTAAATTATAAGCAATAGCCAGAGACTCTCTCTAGTAATGGCTGGAATGCTCCCATCCACGAATGGCCCAGTTCAAAGTATAAACACCGTAGAGACTGTTACAACCAGAAAGGTAAGGAGGACAGATCAAGGAGTGAATTCCTAAAGCTATTATGTTGCATTGAATTCTTAATGCAACTGTTTCTCTTACACAGACCTCATCCTACTGCAGTCAGCTCCAGATTGTGAAACTTTACAGGGGCAAGTGTTAATTACTCAACGGTCTCAAATGTTGTTGCCACACAGAGCAGACAATAAAATAAAGCATGGCTGTAAAGTAGTCACTTCCATGAAATTTCAAAGTTCTCTTCTCCAGATCACCTTTAACAGAGTAGTTCTGTCTTTAAAATGGTGATGGGGTCTTGATCCCTTATACATGTGACACCCCAACTCACTCAAAAAAGACAGAGGGGGAGGAACTGACTTTCCTTCTCAGTATACTCAGACTAAACAGCTTCCTTTGCAAAAAACAACAGACACTCAAGAGAAGGATAGCCTTAGTTTGTTTCCCAAACCCTTTTGAGGTCCATCTAATTTCTCCCACCACCCTTTGGTTTTGTTTGTCTCGTCTCTTCCCCCGATTTTCCTGCAGGTTTCCGTATTCCCCTTCTTTGTTTTAATCCTCCATTAGATGCAAGGTCCTTATTTTCCACTTCAATGGGGCCATATTAGTAAAGTGCTTTAGTATAGCAGACATAATCTTCTGCTAACGTGGAAGAAAATAAGTAAAACAGGGCTTTTGCTGACCCTACACATCACTGCCTTGATCAGGATCACAGCCGTTTTACTCGGTTGATAGGGAAGCACTAAGGAGAGAAGCAGCAGCACCACCAGGATCCTCCTACAGGGGAATTTCTTAAGTGCAGAGAATAGGAACCACATCCTCCATGCCAACACCGGATTTAGATCCCTCCGTGGTGAGTGTGGCGGACAGCTGTACTAACTTGAGTCTCACACAATCAAACTAAAATACAAGGTGAAACTGCCTCACTCCCTTTGGATCCTCAAGGAAAACACGCAAAGCCTAAACCATGGCTCTGTTCAAAACACTCTTTGCTACTCTCCCAATGCAAACAGGTCCTAAAATCTAGCTTACTCAGCTCCTGGAGAATCATCCCTGTGTAGGGGAATCCTTGGGCAGTGTAGCTGTATGTCTCTCCACTCCTGGTCAGCAGTATAGGGGGCATTGCTTGTGCCTCAGCATTGGCCGGACGACATAATAGCATCTTGGGGCCTTTAGACTGCTCCAGCTTAACCTCGGGAGATCTGACTAGCTCACAGCCAGCCTCAGACTAGGGCAGGGGTCCCCAACGCGGTGCCCGCTCGGGTTTTTTTTTTTGCTCCGCCGGAAGTGCTCGGGGTTGGGTTTTTCTGGCGCCCGCTGGCAGCGCTCGGGGGTTGTTTTTTTTGGTGCCCGCCAGACGAAAAAGGTTGGGGACCACTGGACTAGGGGAACACAAAGCTGGCTCAATGCACTGTTAGTACGTGTACATTAGTATCCTCTAATCCTCACATGAAGCTCAGGGTCTTGGCCATAGAATTGCCTCCAACTCCAGGATCCTGTAGCCATTTGGTGTTTTGAGAAAAACAGGACAATATTTATAAATCTGGAGACTAAAAATAGATAGACCACAGCAGACTGGAGAGAAATCTGTTGTGATCAGTTATCTTTTTCACAGGGGAAGACAAAATAGCCATTCTAAGCATGTTGCAAATTATTTTACACTATGATCCAAGAAAAAGGAATGAGCTAAAGTTATAGAACAGCAGAAGTAATGGAAGGAACAAAATGTGAAGGAAGGAAATGCTTCACTTTATTAGTTCAGTACTCGTGATTAGCAAAAATATTTTTATTTTCTGGGATTAAAAGGGTTACAGGGACAACTGCCAGCATCTCTCTCTCTCATATCTATCTAAATATATACGTAAAAGGTCTTTAGGATGCGCCTGTTATTTTTTCTTTCTATCCAGTAGCCTCTATGACTAAAGGCTCCAAATACTTAAGGGAGTCAGGAAGATACAGATCTCTTGTATACAAGACAGGGATAAGAATTAGCAGACAAGGTTCACAATCTACCTTAATCCAGAGGCTCCCTCTAAAAATCTTTAGTTTAGCTTCTCAAAATAGATTAACTGTTCTTATTGCTGAATTATACAAGGAAATATTTTAAAGCTTACTATAAAGAATTATATGCAGCATCCCCCCAGAAAAGTGATACTAATTAAGCTTCATCCCCTATATGTCATATAGCCCACAAAGAAGAAAACTCTGACCCAGGTCTTTTTACTATCGTTCAGGGAATATCTCCCCCTCTGCTTTTCTGCATGGCATCAATCTTTGGTAAAAAGTCTGATAGAGAAACCTTGTTTGTCCATCAATATAAATTAACTAGAGCAAAGGAACAGCAGCAACCTTTTACTCTGTTTCATGAGAAAGAAATTGCAACAGAACAATCTTTGTACTGGCATGAGCAGTCTGATTTGTCTGGGTTTGCAACACTGTTTTTATTTCCTGCATGAAATGATTAGCTCCCGTCCTGCAGTCTTTAAGGTGCAACTTCCAACAAGACTCACAATGGGATTTTTGTCTGAGGGACTGCAGGATTGGGCTTTGTGAGCTTGTGTTCAGTTGGGATCTGGGATTTTAGTAGCTTTCTTCAGTCCTAGTAACAGTCTAGATAAACATTCCTCAGCTACACAGTCAACAAATACAAGTCTGCACAGCTCAGAGGATGCTGTAGTCTGAGTACAACAATGGAATCTTTAGACTATTTTGCTACTCAAGCAGCTGCTGTCAATAAAGTCTCTTAATTTACTCCCCTACCAAAAGGTTTCTGAACAGACAAGATCAGCTAAACTCATGATTTTCTTAACAAACTTGCACCTAAAGCCCACCAGGATTTTGCTTAGGCTTATCACAACCCTAACATCTGGTGCTCAAAGAACTGCAGAACTCAGCTTTACCCAATTTTGAAGCTTCCAGTGCTTTTTAATATGCTATATCATTCCACTACATCATACTAAAAATATAAGGAAAGAAATAATTACTGTTTCTCTCTTTGTGCCTTTCCAAACAGCTGAAAACCCTGTAAACCGGAGACTGAAGAACAGGAGGCTTCAGACAGACACTAAGCCTGATCCCATTCTCACTGAAGTTAAAGGGAGTTCTGACTTCACTGGAAACAGGATTAGGCCCCCGTCTGGGAGTTTTGTCCCCTTCCCAGGAGCTTCGTCCCCTTCCCCATCAGACATATTGGTTGCCTCCTTCACACAGCTACATATGACATAACTATCATCCAAGTTTCCAACTGATTCCAGGTCCTCAACATGGAAACTGTGGAAGATACCTCCTCAGATCCCACTGGTCCAGGGGAATGGAGAGATGTATGGGACACACGTGTGGAAGGCAGCTAAGCCCAACCTACAAGAAAATAAAGTTTGCCCAAAGAGTTCTCCCATTGTCTAAGGAAGATAAACGATCCTTATTGGGGATTCAATACTCAGAAGAATCAAAAGAACATTCTGCAAGGAACAGGTGGACAAGAGGACTGTGTTGCCTTCCTGGAGTCAAGAGACAAGACATCGCTTAGATTGGATAAGCTTCTGAGGTCAGTGGGCAAGGATCCACTGGTAATGGTTCACATCAGCACTAATGCCAATGCATAATAGAGGACTTCAAGGAACTTGGAAGCATGCTGAAGAAGAGCGTTCAAACGAAACGGTCAGATCCTTCTTGTCCCACGAGTGATGGAAGTAGAGCCTGGAAGTGGCGAGGTAAGTGGAGGAGGGTCTTGGTTTTGTGGAACATTGGTTCATCTTCTATGGTTAGAGGAGGCTGTATAGTTGGGATGGCCTCCCACCTCTGTAGAAAGGGCAATCTCCTCAGGGACAGGCTGTCTAGCATAGTCAGTAGAGTGTTCAACTAATAACAAAAGGGGAGAGTAAGAAAAGGGAAGATACGAGCATTCCTTTAGCACAAAATCAAGATATTGATAACATATGCTGGAGGTCTCATGCTGCCAGTACTAAAACATCCTTGGGATTTCTAAACATTATATGTGACAGTTCCTTAAATCAAAAAGTGTTGCATCCGACGCTGAGGAATTCTATATTAGACTTCATTTTGATGGATAAACAGGAACTGATCACAGAACAAATGGTACTTAGGTACAAGTGGTCATGACTAGATCACATTTATAATGCACAAACAGCATAAAAGTCCAAACCATTTATTTTTAATATGTATAATTTAGGTATGTATACAATTAATGTCAATCAACATGAGTTTATGGAAAACAGAACCTCTCAAATTAAACTTGATATTTTTTATGAGATTACAAGTTTGGTTGATAAAGTTAATAGTGCTGATGTAATATACTGAGATTTCTACAAGGTGTTTGACTTGGTACCGTATGACATTTTGACTAAAATTAGGACAGAAAATTAACATGGCATATATTAAATAGATTAAAAACTGGCTAATTGATAGGTCTCAAAATCTAATTGTAAATGAGGAATCATCGAATGGGAGCATTTCTAGTGGGGTCCCACAAGGAACGGTTCTTGGCCCTACGCTATTTAACACTTTTACTGGAAGAAAACAAAAAAGAGTCACTTGATCAAGTCAGCAGATGACAGACTGGAGGAGCGGTGAATAATGAAAACGACAGGTCACTGATACAAAGCAATCTGGATTGCTTGGTAAAATGGGTGCAAGCCAATGACGTGCATCTTAAATGGCTAAATATAAATGAATTCATCTGGGAACAAAGAACATAGGCCATACTTATAGGAAAGTAAACAGGAACCAGTCTGTCTACCCAGCCTGGACTTTGGTGGCGCTAAGGTTAATGGAGAAGAGCAAGTTTGCTGCTGAAGATTGAAATAGCAAGTGAACTTTTACATAAGCATCTTTGTTTCCCTGTCCTCTCCATTCTATTCATCCCCAATTTATTACATTTGTTCTAAATCAAGAGTGAAATCCTGGCCACACTCAAGTCAATGGGAGTTTTGCAATTGACTTCAGTGGGGCCATGATTTCACCTCCCAGCGTGCAAGCTCTTTTACTTCATGTCTGTACAGTTCTTAATGTAATTGGCACTAATCCCTGAATGGGACCTGTAGGTGCTGCTGCAATAAAATTCATAAATCATTATCAATGTTGTGAGGAAAAAAAGGAGCATTTTTTCCACAGGAGGTATTGGCATCAAAACGGAACACAAACTAACCAGAGTCATGTAGCTCTCTATAAATGGAGTGTTTATGAAAAGCCCATTAGTCACAAGTAAGAAGCCATGCAAAGGTATTTTCTCATCTTCAGTAATCTTCCAACGAAAGACTATAATTTCGATCTTGCATATCATTTCCCTCTGGTAACAGGGAACGATCTGGCACAGGGGCGGGCAAACTTTTTGGCCTGAGGGCCGCATCGGGTTTCGGAAATTGTATGGAGGACCGGTTAGGGGAGGCTGTGCCTCCCCAAACAGCCAGGAGCTCGCAGAGGTGGAGCGAGCTGAGGCTGCGGGGGAGGGGGAACAGCAGGGATGGGGCCGGGGACTAGCCTCCTGGGCCAGGAGCTCAGGGGCCGGGCAGGAGGGTCCTGCGGGCCGTAGTTTGCCCACCTCTGATCTGGCATATACAAATGTTCTTCAATCACACATTTTAAGATAGGTTGCCTACCCCTGGTTTAGAATCTATGGCACGTGAGCTGATTTTCAGTGGCACTCTCACTGCCTGGGTCCTGGCCACCAGTCGGGGGGGGGGGGGGGGGGG
>QXTE01000140.1:3516122-3574186 GCA_003942145.1 Platysternon megacephalum
GGGGGGGGGCTCTGAATTTTAATTTAATTTTAAATGAAGTTTCTTAAACATTTTAAAAACCTTATTTACTTTACATACAACAATAGTTTAGTGATATATTATAGCCTTATAGAAAGAGACCTTCTAAAAACATTAAAATGTATTACTGGCACGCGAAACCTTAAATTAGAGTGAATAAATGAAGACTCGGCACACCACTTCTGAAAGGTTGCCAACCCCTGTTCTAAACTGATGAATTCCCCTAGTTAGCACTAAGGCAATTCAATACTTAGAAGAACGTTTAAGGGCCTATTCATTCAGCATATGCACTCGTTACAATATCCTGGTCAGGTAATGTTTTCTACCAATCCCAGGTTATTTCTCCCCCAAAGTTAGTTTTACCATCACTGTTTTATGCATTAGTTCTTGCAGCTATTCTGAATACATAGATGGTACCAATTATTCATTTTTATTGGTTACTTATTTCCCCAGTATGTGTGCAGTCAGGCTCCATTTTGTGGAAGAAGGAATTATCATCCTAACAAACAGTATCATCTTTACTTGCTTTCTGTTTTTGTGAACTGCTATGAAATGTCAATAGCAGCCTAGATCTTTTCATCAAATGCTCACAAGCTCATTAAAAAGTAGCTTCCTACAGCTCTCATAATTACAAGGAAATTTTTACCAAGGTACAATCTTATCCTTATGGCACACTCAAAATGGTGAGAAAAAAATGCTTCTTTCCTATTTTTCCCCTCCACTTTTCAAAGAAATTAATCTAGCTTTATTGGGATACAGGAAAAAATAGCTTTAGTAAACTTTATGTAATTTTTTTAGCCTTATGAATTTGTCCAACTGTGATATGAAAGTTACTTTATATTAAACATTTCTCCTGACCTACAAATGAAATTTTCATTTTTGCCAGAGAAAAGGCAAGCTTTCACAGACACGGAAAATGTGAGGCTAAATATAGTTATGAAATTTAACACATTTGATTTTCAATGTGTAACTATCATATCAATGTGAACATTTTCTAAAAAGAGACTGATTTTCACCAGAATGGACGACACTCATCCTCCAAAAATAGAAGCAGCCTTTTGCTGCTTCAGATACCGCTACAAAAACTAACCCAAAGCTCACGAGGTTCTGGGTAACCTCATAGGGATCCAAGCATATCTTCCCCAATAGCACAAAACCCCATAAATATTTAACTGAACTGAAATAATTACTGAAGATCACTAACCAAATTGACTTTACAGTAAAAATTCAATTAAACTTTTTTTTTTTTTTTTTAAAAGAGGCATTATTTACAACTGTTTCAGTATCATTTCTCCTCTACACAATTTGCATTCTAAGTAGAGTCATCCTGGCGATAGTCTCTTGGGGAAAAAAGAATCAATTAAAATTACATTTTTTTAATCTGAAGTCTTTGATTTGGATTTATTAGAAAACCTGTTGCTGCTAAATCAAGAAAGAACACTTTTTGCATTAACAATTCCTAAAGCACTTGACTAGATACAAATTGCATTATTTTTATTGATTTTACATTAGGATAAAGATTTGCTTTTGCAGTAATTGTGTAGGTTTCGGGAATAATTAAAAGCATTCCCAATTTTAAACCGACAACAGAATGCTTACTTTTTCATGACTGGAAGCTTTGTTTTAATAAAAGGGTTACAATATTCACAGTACAGTGATTAAACATGCCTAGACTAGCACGGTAGAGATTCCAGATCTCTCTACCAGGAGATATTCTGCAGAACTTTAAAAATAGTACATTAGTTTAAATGCCTTAGAGTTTGATTGTTTTTCTTCATCCAAAAGAGGCGCTTACCACAACAGATGAGTTTTTACCAAGAAACTATTGCAAGAGAAAATGCATTATCCTCAGCTAAAATATATTCAGCATCAAGATTTTCACTGAGCTGAGGTAAAGCCAAACCTTGCACTATACCATGTCAAAAAAATTGAAAGAACAGCCCATTTTTTAAGGCAGCAAGCATACGCTGAAGATCAAATAGAGTTGTACATCTGTAAACTGTACTTACTCTCTCCCCCACTGGGATTGTTTAAGCTCTGAAGACATACAAAACACATTCCAACCAAAGTTCACTACTGGATACATACGTTGGGGTGCGGTTTTGTTTTTATTAAGTTATTCGCCAGGAAAAACAACTTTGCCCGGACCAGTTAAGTTAGGGTTGAATACACATTTGTCAACAGCTTTATTTGTGCCTCATAGTTAAGTTCGGAAGTTTAGATTTAAGTTTCTTGAAATGAGATCAACTCGGACAAACACACACTCCCCTCCCCAAATGTATAAAAGGGCATATAAGGCATCACCGACAACATGAAAATAATTGCATTCTAGCTACCTACCTAAAGGTGTTTATCAGCTACTGTGGTCACTGCTATCTGTGATATATTTTAATGGCCTGGGAAATGGACAGCCCAAAGGGTACTTATGATACCTATTTCTGAAGGAGTCTTTTAGCCACACAGGGAAGATGGATTATTACGTAGCTACAATATGTGTCTTCTAGCCAATATGTGACAGAGTGGATGAAGTACACTGGTTTCTCTGGAGATGGTGAAATGGTAGAATATACTCAATCCCGTGCAATTTCTGTACTGCCTATAGATAATATATTAGATGTTCACTGTGAACCGGCGGATGGCGTAAACAGGATTGTTCTCATATCTGTAAGCACAATACAAGGAGGTATATTGGGTTGTCACTACAGGTAAATTAGATGAGATACAGTCATTATGGTTGTTGATAGAGTTGCTTTAAAAAAAAGCAAGTGCTTCAGAAGAATCTAGAGCTCTGGAGAGGTCCCCTTATTGTAGTAGAAATCAAAATTTCAACCATAAAACAAAGAACAGCTGGATCACCCACAGAAAAAAAAAAGAAGGTGGGTGCTGAGCACCCACCGGCAGTCCCCCAATCAGCGCCTCTCCCTCCCCTCCATGCTTCCCGTCCACTGGAAACCCCACCAATCAGCGTCTCCCCCTCGCTCCCAGCGCCTCCCCGCGCGCCATGGATTAGCTGCTCTGAGGCGTGCAGGAGGCGCTGGGAGGAGCGGGGAGGAGTGAGGGCAGGGCATACTCAAGGGAGGGGGTGAAATGGGGGCAGGAAGAGGCAAGATGGGGGTGTGGCCTTGGGGGAAGGTGTGGAGTGGGGGTGGGGCCTGGGACAGAGCAATCCTCGGCACATTAGAAAGTAGCACCTATGGCTGCAGGCCATTAAAATGGCTGTCTCTATGTCTCTGGATAACTTACTTCCAAACATACATAGTAGAGCGTAGGGCCTCTGTCAGGTTAATGAGATTTCTTTCAGGCAAAGGCTGAAATTTGGGTATCTTTTACGGTTTAATTGAATAAAAAAAACCTGATCACTTGAATCTCAGTTTCCGTTGTAAGTGAAGTGTACTTTTTGTATCAATATTTACTGATTTGCAAGCTTCTAACAGATCATAAATACATTGGAAACAAATTCATAATGATTGCTCTATAGACAAATTTACATCCATCCTACAATAGCGTCATTAATCTAATGAGAGTATATAAAGAAAAATGTGTTGAAACTGACAAGTATACTATACCTACACATTAATCTTGACCATATAACATTACTTCAGGCAAAAGAGCTGTTAAGCTAAAGACTGTTAAACCACTCTACAAATGGAACCTATTGATCTACTATAAAATTAGTTTATTGGCAAAACCGTTTACAGCATTCTGTGAAATTTTATAACAGTTTATTTAGCATGTACTATGCCCACTACCATTTTCAGGAACTTCAGATTCAACAATAAGAGAGTTACTTTAAAAAAACGGCAAGTGTCTCTCTTTGCTGGATCTACACAGACTGCTCCTTGGTCCTGCTTCATGCTCAAGAACCTTCATGCAGTTCCCTCATAGCGCAGCGTAAAAGACAATGCCATTGTTTCTCCACTGTTCTTCACGTGGCAGGACTGGGCACAGTAGTCTTCTGCTGGACTGTGAGAAGCACTACAGAAACTTGAGAATAGATGTCTCTGCCACCCAACTTTATACGGTAAAACTCATCTCATTCTGAAGTTTGACTTTATTGACAAAGAACAGGATAACAGAAGTCCTATATAAACCTTCTCCTCAGGTTCGGTTGCTCTTAGGGTTCCTAGTCCAAGAATGCTAGCCCACTCTTCTATTCTATATAGGTTCTGACACCACACACACCACCACTGTATCTGAGCACCTTCCATTAGCGCATTAAGTCATATGACTAACATTGTCACATGTTCGTGTTCTCATCCTCTCACCAAGAGGAGAAGTGTGTGCAGAGGAGTGGTTTTTCTGGATTGTGTATTGAAACATTGGTTCAAATGAAATTCAGACACCACCTTGGCGATGAACTTCATGTGCAGCCTCAGAACCATCCTATCTTGAAGGAAGGAGATATATGGGCGGGGGGGTGGGGAGAGGTGCGCCATGAGAGCTCTTAGTTTACTTACTCTCGTAGCCAAAGCGATAGCCAACACAAAGACTGTCAAAGACAAAATGGTAAATTAAGCACTCCCTGAATAGTGACTCCATAAGTTTCAGGACAATGATGTTCAGATCCCAGGCCAGGGTTGGTTGTGTGACCAGTGACTAGACATGTATCAGGCCCTTGAAGAACTTGATACTGTTGGATGAGAAAAAGAGAGAGAGAGATTGCATCAAAAGGCAGTATGCTGAATTCACTGCGAGATGGACTTTGATCGAAAAGTCCAGATTGCTTTGACTGCACTAGGTATTCCTGGACCTTAGAGACAGTGGCCTGTTCAAGCATTTGGCCCTGTTGGGTCACCAATATGGAAAACTTCTATCACTTAATGGAGTAGGTTCTTCTTGTGGATGGTTTCCTGGTGTACACCAACATATCCTGGACAAGCGATGAGCAGTCCTCTTCCATGGTACTCAAACCAGCATCCAAGCCATCAACTGTAGTGATACTGGGCCTGGGTGAAGTACTTTGTATTTGGAGATAGTCCAGGTGGGTGTCCCAGCCACTCCTGGATGCATCCACGATCAGTGTTCTAGATGGCGATGGGGTTTCTAACAGTTCTCCTTTCTGGATATTGTCAAGATGTAGCCACCCGGTCAATGCTCTGCAGACACAAGATGGTATTACCACTGATTTGCTCACTGGCGTTTCCTGGCAAATATACTGATCGGAGCTAGAATTGTAGGGGCCTCAGGTGAAGTCTGGCAAGCAGCGTGTCATATGTACATGCAGTCACATGGCCCAATACTGTAAGAAGAGTCTGTAAAGTGAAGGTGGGGTCAGTGATCATCCCATTTACCAGGGAATAGATTGCAAGGAATGTGTCCTGAGGTAGATATGTGTAAACTACTTCCAAATCTATTCTGGCTCCTATGATTTCTAACATTTGCACTGGATGTTCAGGGATGATTTCTCTTGGTTGATCAAGAGAGATCACTGCGGCTGGGTGAAAAGGGCTAATGCAGAGTCTCGACTTGCCATGGTTTCTTTTCAAGATCTATCCCTGCTCAGCCAATTCTCTAGGTAACAGTAGACACCAAAAACCACCCTTTCTCCTTAGGTGCACTAATGTCCAAATAAAAACAAATGGGTAAACGAAACAGAAAAAGAGTGAATAATTGCTTCACAAAATAGTTAAGGACAAATGCCAAAGTGGGTTGGGCAGTGAGGGTTCCATCCTGCTACCATGGATGCTAAAAGGAAACTAAGCAAGAGTCAGGGCCGCTCCACCCTTTATGCCTCACACAGGAGCACAGGGTACAAGCTCAGCCCCATTGGACACAGCTATTCAAAACATTCCACTTTCATGTGCACAAGGCATATATGCACCCACAGTGGGGAATCACACTGATGCATATTCAAAGAAGAAATACACCTTGCACTTGGAGCAGAAGGTGGGGAGGTTTGTGATGGTCCTTAGTTCCCTGGGAGTTTATTCACTAGTGGAACCCAATTCCAATAATTTTGCCCATCCCATCTCAGCACACTCTAGCACTTGGCCCTGGGACCAGCAGGCAAACCCTCCCAAGTCAGTGGGAGGGCTGGCATCAGGGGCTGAAAGGATCTCCAAGCTTGTTGGGAGTGGAGACTTAGAGAGTGCAGCAGTAGAGACCGCTGGGTGTAAATAATTTATAAGAATACAAAAGTATGAAGCAGGCAGACTCTGCTGCTGCCCCTGCTGTTCACTCATTTCTTCAGAATGGTTTAAAACGCACCTATCCCACCACTCCACCTCCTCCTCAACAAGATCTAGGTATTTACTGAAACCTCTGAATAGACACTGGCTTCTCCCTGTGTCAACGAGAGTATAAGAGCAGCGATCACTTGAATTAGCGGTATCATATTAGTAAGTGAGGTGAGGGGCTTAATTACTGGTAACAGCCTCCATTTCTGTGAGCATGATTATTGCAAGCATAGTAGTGTCCACAAATCTAGATGCTAGGTAAAGGCCCAGCTGATAATCAGGACCATTAACCACAACTATCAGGATGGGTAGGCCAAGTGTCTTCGTTAGCATAAAAGTTTATAAATAAAAAACCAAGCAGACAGATTAATTTGATCTGAAAGAATTTCAATTTTAGCTGAAGTTAGCAAATTATAAGAAATGTGTTTTAAAGGTTCAGCATCCATTTAACGTTGTTAGACAAGTCAAGTATTTGTCTATACCAAAAAAAAATGCAATTAGCAAAACTGCCAGAAAGGATGCTGATACCATATTCATCTTCTAAGGAAGATGTCAGGGGCTGCATCTTCCTTTTTACACTAACATTTAACTTTACAGATTTTCATTTATAGAAGGGGAAAACCAATTATAAAGAACCGCAACATTTTCAGACACCTCTCAGCAATTAAGTCTCCTCTACATGTGACATATTGTACTAGTCTTGGTACATTTTATCAGTCAAAATAATTGCATCCCAAACCAAAAGCTAACCATATGATTAGGCAGTGCGAAGATATTTAAAGTGCAACAAATAAATTGCATCAAATACTTTCTCGCAATACTTGTGTACAGTTATTCTCTTGACTAATTTAAGGACGCATTTGGCCAAAAAGAATATGGATCAACTTTGTTTTCCTAACATGAACATAAGGTTTCAAATTCATTTACGACTTAATGTAGGTATTTTTCATCTCTAAGTAAACAGACTAGCCTTCCTGTGCAATAAATACATACAATGTTGTATGTGACTTCATGGGGCTCTTTAGCAGGAAAGAAAAAACAAATAAAAAGATCTTTAAGGAAAAAAAAAAGGAAATTCAAGCAACAAGATCTAAGTAGTTATATTACTGACTCCACTATTAGTTACTAAGCTTATCCAAAAATTCAGTTTAGTCTAAATTATGTTTTTCAGCACTAGCTTGATCGGCAAGAGCAAGTGATAAGGATTTCACATTTTAATTAAAGCAACTCATTGAAGAAATATATTCAACAAGAAAAATACACCAGAATCTAAATGCTTGTTTAATAAGAAATGCTAGATTTTGTTTTGAATTGAGTCAATTTTTAAAAAAATCTCTAGCCTTCCATCTCATGAAGACTACTCCTCCCTGATAACAGATCAGGGAAGGGAATACATTCTGGATGGTATTCACACAAGACTGCTTCCAAGATTACGTTCTCAAGATGATTGTTATGTATCTTCAGATAAGACTAAGACTTAAACCCCCTGTGCTCCAAAGACCTAGATGTAGATGTAAACAAAATCCACTCAGACATTAGAGCATTAAAACTAAGCACTAATTTTATGTGAAAGACTGAAAGGATTAGACACACTGCAGATTACAAAAAATCTCTTAAAATATTTGTGTACTGCTGGGCACAACACTAGTTTAAAAATCTCAGACAAACCTCTAGAAGCAGAGAAGGGACATATCCAATACGTCACTCTGAACTTAACAAATAGGCAAAAAAGGAGGAAAAATTATTGCTCTAGGGCTGAGCTGCAGCTTAAAAGGAATCTTCATCCACAGGCTGCTTCAGAGGCAGACCCTAATCCCATAACGTCACATGAAAGCATGCAGCGGGAACCAGATTTCTCCATTATAAATTTCCACTGAATCTTGCCTCCTTCCTCAGCTGGAGTATATTTATAAACTGTACACCCTTCCAGACAATAATATTCTGTTACACCTTGTAAGAAAACTAACTCATGGGATAAACGGGGACAGAACCAGTAGCAATAAAACGTAGCTGCTGCAGCAATGTTAGATCTGACTTTGTGCTGTATCTCAAGCTGACCATTGCAACAGTGTTTTGAGTTGAATATAGGCCTAATACTTTTAAAGCAGCAGGAAAAAAAATTGCGTTTTTGTTTGGCTCTATATAAAAAAAGAAACTAGAGGATTTTTCCCATGCCTGTTTTTATATTAAAAATATCAGGTCTTGACAACAGTGTCTTCCAGCAACAACAGGGTACACAACTACAGTAGGTTACTAGCATCACAGCAAATTTTTGGGTGCTATTAAAAACCAACATGCTAGGCACTTCATGTAGGATACAGAAGAGACTACCCTTGCCTGAAAGGATCTAAGCTATAAGATAAGTGCACAAGAGGAGAGACTTTTAGTCAGTGTTTAAAATTGTCCACTTTTGTTGATACCTGAGTCACAATCTCCTGATGAACACTTGAGAAAAAAACCTTTGTGTTAAAGATTCATACATGCCATTCCATCAACTGATATCAGAGAAAGCTCCCATTCCAGTTCCTGAGTTAAAACAGAGAAAATAAGACTTGATACAGCCAAGAAAAAATAGCCTTCTACACCTTTACATATACACATCATTAACCAAAAATAGGAAGTAATTTTTCCTTCTTTATGTCTCCACTACACTATTTTATCTCAGGTGTTGTTTTGTTTCATAAGATATTCATAAGACTTGCCATTGAAAAAGCTGTTAGTAGAGCCTACAGCTGAAGGCAAGAGAGGACAGAAACTGCTTTGTTATTCTGCCTTCATTTGACTTGTGTTTTTACTCATTGATTTGGACAGCTCTGCTACTTCCCCAGAAAGTCTGCAGAACTGAGGATAGTAGAAAGATTTATTGAAAGATTTGCAATTGGTAGCAAGTATTGTCTTACTGGAGCTCCAGCTTTAACGATACATATAACATGCCTCCGTTTGTTCTTAACATTAGAGGAGCAAAAGAGCTTGAAATAAACAAGGCAAGGTTTGTGCTTTAGCCATTTTCAGAAACTTGAGCTGCTGTGCAGACTGACCTTTATTTGGTATATATTTCCATATAATTATCAGCTGGGAAGCTGAAATAGCAGTTACTGCTTTTACCCCCTTCTCAGGCTATGTTCTACACTTATGGCATGTACGGTACATACACTGCACATCACCCAGCACAGGTACAAATAGTGTAGACAGCGAGGCACGACTCAGGTGAGTAGAGTAAAGACACGATAGAACCTTAGGGTAAGTACCCTACATGCCCAAGCAACATCTCCCACATGGTATTTTTAGCAGTGTCGTGTCGTGCCGTGCCAGAGCCTTGCCCCACTGCCTCCGCCTGGCATTGGCTTTCACTGCCACATTGCAGTGTGGATGCAGCCTGCTTTTCACTGTGGCATGTACATACACGTACCCTACACGCTGCTGCCAGTGTACACAAGGCCAGACAGACAGGTGCACTTCTTTACACGAAAGAGCTGAAAGAATTTGAAGACCAGATTTTCTAACTTGTGCATACAAAAGTGAGTGGAGGGTGCAGATAACCCCACACATCTGATGGCAGGCATACAAATTCTGTAAGGCACACATCAGGGCACATACATGCACACTTGCAATGTGTTCAAACACCCCAACCTGAGCATGCACCTTAGGTAACACACCAGAAAGACACTGAAAATTCATGCACCTTTTGCACGTGGCCCCTACTGTCTTATCAGGGGATTTTAAAGAAGACATGTTAATGTTTACTAGATAAAGCTACTGCCTCGCAAACCAACTTTATTACAAAATAAGTAGTGATATTTTTCTTGGATCTAAATGTTTATTTTATTTTATTTTTTACCTTCTATCTTTAACATTCAAAAACCTGCAAATATCCTTTGACTGCTGTAAAAGCTCAAGGAAAGTTTACACATTACTCCTTTTTGTTTGAATTCCAGATATCCTACTAGTGCCTGTGCTGTCGTAGGTTTAAATCCTAACAATACTGCTCTTCTGTCACAAATATTTGAGTTTATTAGGCCCAGATATTTTTTTATCTATATGTGCGAGTATAAAACATTTAGTTACTTGAAGTAAAGTAGGTACACATTAGCCATACCACACTATTTAAAATTGCTTTTGTGCTGCCTATTTTGAGAACATCTCACTACCACATTAAAGTACTAAAACATGGTGATGTGGCACTTTCACCATAACTGCAAGAATGCATACTCGGACACTGCCCCTGGAATTCAGCCGGGCTCATCTCCACAAGTAAACAGTTGAATAATATACAAAATAAAATGAATCTGTTTTTGTGGAAATTTCCAAACAGAAGTTGCCCCGTCTGAATACACCCTGCTGTAGTCCCACTCGGTTAAAGCAACTTTGATTGGTTTATTCAAGACTACTCATGGACACAACTATAACATAAGGGGGGAAGGGGGAAGAAAAGCCCACTTGGGATGTCCCAGCAAAATCCTAACTTACAGGGTGAAGGAGACCGGTGAGATTCCATGAAGGATAAGAAAGGAAGATAGTAGCAGTTGCCAGTGGTTTGTGGGAGGAAGTCTCAGCTCAAAAATGGTAGCTTGGAGTCAAGTGAGTATGAACCTCAGTATCTGAGACAGTCTCTCTCAAATGAAAGAACCAGGCCACATGGGAACCAAATACTGGATTTCCTGAATTGTTCTCATCCTGCCCAGCTGAGCGATAGTGGACTTCACATAATCAAGAGTTGGCAACTGGGCTGCACAAAGGGCCCAACATCATGCCCTTCACAAGAGTGGTGATGCGCCTTTCCCCATCTAAAGTGGGAAAGACTTTCCTGAAAACTTAAGTTTCACAGGTTGCTGGTTAAAGTGGGACTTGGGAGCTGTAACAAAGTGGGTGTTTTCCCTTGTTATGTTGTATGTGAGCCTATGCGAGTCTTACTGTTTTGCATGAACACTGTGTGCCTCAGTTTCCCTATGTATTGCACCAATGCCTAGGTGGTGGGAATAAGGGTGAGAGACTTTTGCTGAGACCCTTGGGGCCAGGTGAGGAGGCTCCAGCTGCCTGCACGTAAGTGATGCCCAATGCCCTTCGTAACCTGAGACCCAGGAGGGGGATGTGACCATGTGACACTTCGCCCAGGAAGCAAGACAAAGACCAGGAGAAGGAGCAACAGGCGTATCACGGGTCAGGCTGCTGGAAGCTGGGCAGTCTCCGGTTTAGGACTCAGAGGGGGGAGTCCGGGGCATCAGCCCAAAGTCCCCCTCAAAATGGACTTTGCTGAAAGTCACTGATTTCTGTGCTAACAAGCTCTGTTCTATGCTGTGCTGTTTTACAACACTGGCTGAGAGAGACGGCTGACTGTGGAGTTGGGGAGCAGGACACACTGGCTTCCCCAGAGGTCCCATCCAGGTGGACCCGCCAAGGGGAAGTGTACAGTGTGAACAGGGATGCTGAATGCTCTGAGGTCAGACCAGGGAGGCCATAGCCGAAGAGGCTTTTTGCCCTGGACAGTGTGCCCAGAGTCCTGGCTGGCTTCAGACAGAGCAGTTCCAGAGCATTGGACCTGTGACTCCCTCACAGGAACTAAAGGGGCAAAAATAGAAAGAAACCCACAATTCTAAAGACTATTAGATGTTGTCTAATGGCTACCCATTTGCAATACGAGTGTCCAATACACACTTCAGCCACCTAGTTTGATTGTGTGTGATACATACAAGTTCCAATATGTACAATTTGGGGGGGCTGGGTAAAACTGCTTAGATTTTGGCCTGGTTAACACAGACTGCTATGACAGAGATGTATCAGGCATCATTAAGTAGAACAGGAGAACAGCCCAAAATGTTTATGGAAGTGCTTTTAAATTCACGGCTAGCTCTGAAAGTTCCCATAGAGGCTATCAAAGGGGGAAGAGGGCTCATTGTTTATACATATTGAGGAACATGAGTTGCCCTCAAACACATTTGGGTAGGAGGTGATAAGGGCATTCCACTAGGAGTGGACTGGAGGCCTCAAAAAACAATAAAAGGACCAACCCACAGAACCTGAGATGTGATCTGGTCCAACTAAGAACCTCTCCTCCAGCCTGGTGAAAGCGACACGGTTGAATGAGGGTTCACACTACAGTCGGCTTTCCCAAGCTGCGTGCTACGCTGTAGGTATTACTGCCATACTCTCATTTCTAGCCAAGTTAGCAATATAAAGAGAATCAGGCTCCAATATCATTCAGAAAAAAATAAAGCTACTTTAAAGCATTTGCTTGTACACACACAAATTACGTTTTAAGACCGACATCTCTATGCTGCCTGCACTGATCTGTCAGAGCACCCCATATAGTCGTGCTTTAAAATTATGACATAGGACCAGACGGAATGACATGGGTCCACCATGTCAGGGAAGTGGAGCCCCTCCACTCCATCATGTATGTTTGTAAACTTTTTTTTAAAATGTTGTACAAGACAAGGGCAGACTTACTTCCCTGCAAAGGACAGCATCCCCTTTTTAACCCCTTTGACTGACCCTTCTGGGCAGCAGGTCAGTTTTTCAAATAATTTTAACACCACTTTAATGCCAATTGCCAATAGCAATCTAATTTCTTATTAATGTCCAGTCTCCTTAGAGTCGGATATATATTGTAATGAACCCAAAACCTCCAATCAGGGTTAGGGCCCCATTCTGCTGGGCACTGTACTAAAAGCATAGTGGTCCCTTGTCCCAAAGAGCTTAACTGTGGTCTCCTAGTTCTGATCTGCCCAATCGTCTTAAATATGGGATAATACCAAGTGCAAAGGTATATTGGTATGTTTTGGTCATAAAATATACTTTTCAGTTCAAGTCAGCAAGCCATTCTTCACTGTTGCTGCACAACTGACAGAGAATTTTTCAATAAACCTAGATCTTTTCCCGTTACCATATTAACTGATTCAGTGTCATTTAAAGTATATTAAATACTGCAATATAGCAGACTCAAAAACTGAATAATTCATGGAGAAAAAAGGTCTCTACACAAAACTAAGACATTTTACAAACACCACTCGCTCCCCCACCCCTCCAAGTTTTATTTTTTACTGAACTTAAGGGAATTAGCGTCTCTGACATAGTTATAGCAACAGCAAAATAATCATTAGCAGCTCCTTCATACTACTGTTCTACTCCATCCATCACTTCAGAAACATGCTTAAGACAGGAGTCTGAATTTCTCCAGGATTCAATTTAAAATGCTTCTAAATATGGATAATGCCTAGACTACATTAACACATTAAAGCTTTGTAGATTGCCATCAGTGCTTCCACAGCTTAATTTCATCTATCCCTCACAATTCAGATCTGCAAGCACTTTCATCCTAAAAAAAATCATTCCAATTTAAATATAAAACTCATGATGCTTGCATAAGCAGATTGCAAAGCATGTTTAAGAGGATATATATTTAAAACCCGACAGCAAAACTTTATTTACTCCCAAAATAGTCAAATTCTATTGCCTACAAGTTAATAAAAAAAAAAAGAGCATATTCTACAATCAGTTAAGTATGGTATGGTTTGGGGAGTATGATTACTTTGACAAATCAAACTAATTTTTCTGAAAGTCAAAGGCTGACTTAGTAGAGAATACACTAAAGTGATGGGATGTTGTACATTTGAAGTGATTGATACAAAACTCAAATGGATCTGCTGCATTCTTTTACATTTAGAAACTGCACAGAAGGAGGAACAATTCACAATACTCATAACACAAAATGGATGCTTTGTTCGCATAGCACTAGTGTAACTCTGGAAGAAATTTGTCTCTCTGGTTATGTACCATTCTGCTACCAGCTGAACTGAAGATCCATGCTAGCAGTTCAACTCTTATTTCCCGCTACCATTTACAAATTTAAAAAATAAGACATTTTAAACTCCCTCTCATCTGACAGTCCTACAGCTCATAATGACAGATCACGTACACCAATATAGGTTACAAACATGGGAAATTAAGGTCAGGTTAGTTTGAGATTCACAAGAAGTACCTTACATAAGCCGAATAAACTCATCACGTGGAGTTAAATTTTAAAGAAAAAACTAACAAATAATTTGCTATTTTCTTGGACATAAAAAGGGTTCTGTATATTAGTTTTTAGACATACAATTAAAGTATTCCTTTAATATAAAACACTGAAATTTTTTTTGGTATAGCAGTTCAATCTCTGCTTTTAATCTGTAAACCAGAGCATGTCAGAGGAACACCAGAAGTTCAAGACAAGTTTTGCTGGTCTCTAATTTTGGTTTTCCTCCTTTGTAATTTGGTTTTCTAAAATTATGTGCGGCTAACTATACCACACACAAGTAAGGAAACAGTTTAAACACAACTCCACCGAAAGCTTCTTTTATATATATATATATATAAATATATAAAAAGAGCATTTTTTCAAAAACTAAGTTATGTTAGTACAAATATGCAATGTTCCATTTTCATTCTTAAGAAAAAAGGCAGTATATATTTTTATCTCATTTTTATCTAACATGACAATAGTAATTAACATACGTTTATAAAGGAAAAAAAGGCTGTTTGGCAAAAAAAATTAAATGGTTAGAGATAAATATGCACTTAGTACTTGAGTAATTTTATGTTGCCATGATAACCATAACAGCTGCTTACCTGATCTCCTCTTTCATTGGTTTATCGTATAGAACTACGACATCTCTAAGGTAAAAAAAATTAAAACACTTCCTCTGCCCTCTAACCCCCTTGTAGTTACTGAGTTTGTTTACAAAACAAATGAAAAAAATTACATGAAACCTAATTTGCATGATAGATCTACTATAAAATAAAAACAACCAACCAGCTCCTCCTCTGAGTAAATGCACTATAATCACACTGTTTTATCCCTCATGATAAATAGCCTGCTTTCATTCCTCTGGCCAAACAGAACCCAGTTATCAACACAACACCTTCTGTAAACATAGACCCATATGCCCTTTGCAGCTGAAAGTTATTAAATTGAATATACATTAACCATTTAAATGCCAAGGGTGCAATGTACGTTTTAAATGCATTACATTACAGAATCTCAGATTAGATAGAAGAGTTAAATAAAAAAAACACACAGTAAGCAGAAAGATGAAAGGGGAAGGTACACTTTTCTTAAGATGTCTTACCTTAATCAAACGAAGGTCTCTAAACTCTAGTGCATCTCAGATTTCAAATTTCTAAAATACATTAGTTTCAAATAATCACCTACAATTTTCCTTTCCAATCTCCTAGGGGAAAAAAAGAAAAAAAATGTATTTAAGCACCTGCTGTTTTGCCATTTGTACTTAAATTTTCTGTCTGTAAAAATCCTCTTACTCAGCTCTGTCTGCTCTTAAGACAGCACTGCTGACGAATTTCAAGGCTCAGTTCTTGACATGCAGAATCACTGAAGGATCAAGAGCATAAATGTCACTTCCTCTAGACAGTGCATCAGCTGTAAAGGAGTCTAATCTGCTATTCCCACCACAATCCTACCTAATTGAAGAGTAAATCCTGACATCTGCCTCATGGTGTCATAAAATGCATGGCTTTCATTAAACATTTTTGAAGAATTCAGATTTAAATCCCATATTTAAAGGATTCCATTTTTAAATAAGCCATCATGGTGTTACACTTGAGAAACCGCATAAAAGGAATAGATAAAAAATGAAAAAGCTAACAAAAAATTGGAGCCCAGTTTGCAACCTTGAACAAATTATGCTGTCTGCACTTGGACTGCAGAGGTAATCAAAACCCTGAAATTACAAAATAAGTTTTAGAAAAAAATATCCTAAATTAAACATTCTTATGAAGTGCTTTGTTTACAGTGTCTGTGCTGGTCCCACAATATTTGTGAAGATTTTCCATCTACTGTGTTAGTTTTGCATATTTCTTACAGTGTCCAACTGAGAACAAGAAGAAGAAAAAGTATTTCACAATGCAGTGGTCCCACTTTGCTGAAAACAGAAGATAAACTGCTATGTGCATAAAGTTACAGATGTATGCTATACTTGAATCAAATAGGTGTAAAAACATTTTTTCCACAACTAAAATGTTTAAAATTATCTAATTTAATTTTGTAATTCACTTTAAACCCCATGTAGTTAATTTTTCCAAAAAGTAGCATTTTAATCATCCCGTCCCCAAACACACACCTTGGCTCTCATCTTTCCCTTGCATTCCTGATTTAAAATTAACAAAGACTCCTCTGTTGAACTGCTTTGCCTTCAAGTCTCTTGGTTTTAAAAGGATTATCCTTCACTAACAAACTGGTCTCCTTAAACAGAGGTGTGTTTACTTGCTGCAGGAACAGACTTAAAAGACACAATCTACTGTACACCTGAAACTAGAATTTTCATTTTCTAAAGCACTTGAATGTACTCACTGTTCTAGTCCAACAAGGTAAATTTACCTTTAATACCATTACAAATTATGCCCAATTCAACTCAAGTCTGCATGACATTTCTTCATACAATCCTCTCACTGGAGGCCCAATTTAATAAACAAAGACAGCTTTAATAATTCAAATCTTACTTTCAAAGATGCGATGCGCCTGTCAGAAGCTTTCTGCAATATAGTCAGTAAATTTCTTCAGTCTCTCCAAGGCTTTGCATATATTTAAGCCTGTGTCGTGCCTTTTGAATGCTGATAACTACAGTGTTTCTTTTCTCTCCTTTAAAGGATTAAACATAACCACACAGGCATTTTTATTATTGCATCATGCACCATTAAATTGTCAGTTTTTCTTCTAGGAGTCTTTTTTTTTTTTTTTTTTAAATGTGGCCTTCAAAACATCTTTACAACAAAATGTTCATTTTCCAGCATTTCTTATTTATAAATTGAAGCAACAAAACCAAAAACCAGCTTACAAAGCACTTCATGTTTTCTTACAACCATCAAAAGTTAAAGGCTGGGAAGAACAGTTTAAAAAAAAATAATCAAACTCTAGTTACTGTATATAGTGGAATGTGGACTTTTAAACATTATAGCACACTAGGGTAACATCTCCTCAAAAGCCCCACAGATTCTAAAAAGCATCTGTATTTAGCTTTTAATAACAGCCTTGCTTTACTTTCCAGGAATCATTTTTACTGGCTTCCTCTACCACCTTCAAGTTTCAATGGCCAAAGTTCGCAGGTTCAGCAAAGCCTTTGAGTGATCACTCAGGAGACTGACTACTAAAACTAAAAATCAGTTTTACAGCAGAAATGGTCTGGTCCTTAATGTTCATCTAAAAGGTAAGTGAAACTGGAGATACTTTATAGCGATAGCTTAAACCAGGCAGTTGTCTGCTAGATTGGGATTCAGGAGACCTAGGTTCAATTCTCAGCTCTACCACTGCTTTGCTGGGTGACTTTGGAAGAGTCACTCCCCTGACCCCGGGCCTCAGTTTTCCCATCAGTAAAATGGGGATAATGAACCCAATCTCCTTTGTAAAGCATTTTGAGATCTATGGATGAAGAATTCTATATAAGAGCTAGGCATTATTATTAATTATTATTATTATTATTATTATTAATGGAGGTGGCCCTCTTTAGTTTTGATTGTGTTTAAATATAGGCTCTACCTTAGTATATCCAGAGAGAGCCAGGTGTTGCGACATTGTAAGTCTAAATGAGCCTTTTGATTTTTATTCACATCTCCATCCCAAGCTACCTTTTAATCCCAAGTTATAGCCCCAGCATTCTCCTACATTCCAGCTGTGCATTGTATTAGGTCTCACAACCAAACAATATAAAATTGTTTCAGAACACTAACTTACATCTCCCCGGAGACACACAAAACACTCAAATCCAACAAGCAAGCATCCAAACTAAAATACAGTCCAGTGGAGCATTATGCTTACATGGATCTTTAGAATCTTGAAGAGTTTAGTGAATATGGAGAACGGGTTCTTTGGGAACATACTCAGAAGGTATACAACACAGTATCAAGAGGCTGAACTGGGTACCACCACATCTCATGCTGTGAATGGAAACAAAAGCAACTGATCACTGTTCATTGTGAAAGAGACTAACAAGTAATCAGTTATTTTAACAGCCGCACTATTACAATTCCATTAATCTAATTCTGTCACTGTCTTCAGAAGTTTCTCAGAGATGGGCAATCTGAAATGCACAAGTGGGCTACTCACTACCTTCTTCACATTCCTGACAACTGGTTGCTACTGCAGTTTGCACACTTTCCACACTGATAATTCCACTGACAAAAAACACAAGCCAAGAGAGAACTGCCAATGATGCCACACCAATTCCCTATCAGAATGGAGGAATTACTATTAGTACTGTTCAGCTTCAAGATGGGAACAGCAACCACTTTAATAAGTGAGTTTTATACAGTAGTTCCTTATAGCAACAGTCAGTGGGCTTGTCTTCCCTTACGAGGAGATCACGAGCGGCAATCGATGCATAGGCAATCGATTTAGCTAAATCGACCGCAGATTGCTCTTCCGTCAACTCCTGTACTCCACCTGTACTCAGATCAAGAAGGGTAGGGGGAGTCGACGGGAGAGCGTCTCCAGGCAACAACTGCGAGTGTGGACTCTGTAGTAAGTAGATCTAAGTTACGTCAATTTGAGTTACACTATTCACGTAACTCAAATTGCGTAGATTAGATTGAATTTCCCCTGTAGTGTAGACAAGGCCAGTGAATCCCAGATATCCCTGTAACCTTCTGCAGGGACAGCAAACTAGAGGAATTATTTGTCCAGCAGTAGAAAGTTGCCACCAAGGCCACTTCTTGCTGACTCAACTGAAAAAACAACCCTTTTGCCTGTCAAGTTATGCCCCGATGAAGCCTAACATTTGGGGTACCAGACCTTTCCCTAGTGATACCAATAGGTTAGGCACTTAAACATGATGATTTTAGATCTCCTCTTTATTCTTAATATAACACCCATGGAAGTATATGGAATTTTACAACAACACAGTTAAAATGGCAGTAAGTCCCTGCATTACAGACTTTGCACTTCAGAAGTGTACAAATGAGGAATGAACTAACAAGGAGCATTCACTGGAGTTGTGTGTGGATGTTATTTCCCTTTTCAAGGGGATAAAACAATACTTCAATCAGTGAACAAAAATGAGGGAGAGGGGCAAGGACTGGATTTCAGATTCTGGAACTAAAGTTTCACCCATGAGAGGTACCAAGCTCTTTCTTGAACAGGACCATGCTCTGGCATGATTTCAAAGATACCATTTATTTCTTTTCAAGGAACTTCATGACATGGTTCTGCCCTCAGTCAGCAGTGTGTGGCATTAAAATACTAATGGAAGGACTTAGCAAGTTACACAACAGTCACGTGCCATCTACAAAATGATATGAAAAAAAAAATCAAATACAAAGGGAACTGTTTTTATATTTCACTTAGAAAATAGCTCTGAGCTTTAAAAAAGACAAAGCTTAAGAAAGTTACCATTCCACCACACACACACAAAAAAACCCAGCCTACTTTTATTTAAATTTTCCTATAGCACACCATAAAAGCAATCTCAACACGTAGCTCATTTCAGTTCTTTAGTACAGAACTCTAATACTATCATCAATTTGTTTGAGAATTTGGTAATAATTTTTACCTAGAACACGTAAGACCCATTAACAAAAGTACTTTTTATTTAAAATGCTCACTGCTTTTCCCCCGACCCCAATAAGACAACAGAAAGTAATGAAGCGAAGCTGACCAATGATTCAGTAAGTCGAATGGCTTTAGAATAATATGATTTAAAAACTTGTCACAAGCTCTACGTTAAAACAGGACCATTGATAAGAAAGAATATTTCCCATGTGCCAGCCTGACTCCACTTAGGCAGAGTTGTGTCTATTCATTAAAAGGGACCAGTGGAGACCGGACAGGAGGACCCGTGTAGCAATCTGGGGTCCATATATGAGAGAAAGATTTATGTGGAGAGGTCTAGCGATAAGAATGACCAACTTCTGTTTCTATCTTGTCCTGGCTTGTAGAAAACAGCTACAGGACCTGAAACTAAGCCCAGGGGACTGCCTCAAGGCTGGATACAGGAAAGCGATGCATAGGCATTCCCTGACTTTTCTCATTATCCTTACTGCAGGCAGGGAAGTCTTCATGCTGAAGTGGATCCCGAGGAGGATGAGATCCAGGAGGGGGCCATGGAGCTTTTGCATCAATTAATGGGACACGGATGACAAAAGAGGACCAGAAATTCAGCACACTGCCAACTGCATCTCCTGGAAGGAATTTACTGTAACGCCCTGCTTCCTGAGGTGAGCAGCTATTACCACCACCATGTGGCTGGGAGCGAACGAGAGACCAAAGGTGGGGAACTGTCCTGGGAAGTGCATTTGACAATGCAGATTCACAGGTATTGTTGGTGCAGACATCTATGGCAGTCAAAGAAATAAAACTGACCAGACCAGCTAAGGAGATTAAATATTTAAACAGGTGTGTGTGGACAACTGATCTCCAGAATGCTTTGTTTAATTTTTTAGAGCAAACAGGACACTAAGGATGGCTCACCTGGGGGTAACCTCACCCACTGCTTTTACATCAGTGAGATGAACTCTAGCTCTCTTCTCTGGGTGACAGAAGAGGATAATCTGCACGGTGGGGTTGGAGGGTGGGAATCCACCATAACAGTGGATCTGACCCAGCATCCAGTCTAGAAGGCAGCTCCCTGTTGCTAAGAAATAAGAGTGATGGAAGATTAAGGAAGAAAGTGGAGTATGCACTTCATGGCTCCTGCAAGCTGAACCCTCACCTTGTACGTGCTAGAAATGCCCTTGCTACTTCATTAGTAGCAGGAAGATGATACTGGAAGCTAGGCAAGAGGTAGAAATAGCTATGCCAATGGCTTTGACCTGCAGCTAGATAGCGGTATTATGAGTAACTTAAGGGGAGAGGTTGGGCCTTTATGCAACCAAAAAAAACAAATTCAGTCAATTCCACATGGGCTCTGGTAACAAAGCCGGTGGACAAAGGGGCAGCAGATATAAAAAGAATGTATAGGCACTCTTCAGAAATCCAGTCATCTGGTACCTGAGAATGGTTTTATCTATTTCTGAATGTGGGGAAGTAAGGGGATTTCCTGGCCCACACAATTCCTGAATCTATTTTGGGTGCAGCAGCCCAACATCTCTGCCTTCTCAGTAAGAAGACTGTTAAGTTTAACAAGTAGGTTGGGAGGACGAATGTAAAGATAGCTGTAGCCCAAACTCCATTTTAATTCTTAATCCGTTTGTAAAGCATCTCAATACCTACAGGTGAACAAGCTCTTACTGTCAAGAATTAAAAAAACCCAAAAAATGTATGATTCTTCTGCTATCTAATGTGAACTATTTTTGTGTGTGTTAGTCCTTGCCCCTTTCCCCTACCCCTTCATTTTTCTAATTTAGATTGTGAACTCTTCAGGCCATGAACCATGGCTAATCTCAACAATATGCAGAGGTATGGCACGAGATAAAATGTTTTATAATTGGGACTGACCTGGCTACTCAGAAATAACTGACATAAGTGCATATACAAGGACTTCTAACGTCCTTGATCAGATAATCCCGTTCACTGACTGCCTTTTGTGTCACTGACAGCTGTGAGGGGGAGAAAAGTGCGTCTAATGATAGCATTACTTCATTCAACAAAACTATAGTTGAAATGATACTACAGCCAACTGAACTCATGTGTCAAGATGGACAAGAGCTCCACTAGTATTGAAAGACAAATTTAGACAAGGTATGGGAGCTAAAATTGGAGACAGCCTTCTCCATTTCTCATTTCAAAGCATTCTACAGAAAAATGCAATGCACAGCTGTGAAGTTAAATTTTGGTATTTATGTGTTTACAGTTCTGAAGCTAGCGTATACAGTTATTGTAATATAATATGACGACACTACAGGGCGTGTATTAGTAAGCCATTCCTACATGCCTTGCGTGGTTAGAGGACTTGCAGCCTTAAATTACAGTATTTCCAAAGCAGTATTAACAGAATACCAAGTTATACCCTATTGTATCAGATAGTTATTGCAACAGCAGAACATTATGCTAGTTTCCGAATTATAACTGAATATCCAAATACGAAAGTTTTAGACAGTCAGCCTCAATGTCTTTTTATTGAAGTCTGTGTTAAACACCAAAAAAAACAGAATTTTAGCACAGAATAAACCTTGGTAGAATACTATGGAAATATAATACCTGATATGATTTTTAACCCTCAACACTGCCAGCATTTATGCTCACTGCAACTGAAAGCCCAATTCTGGCACATCCCTAATTCCAGACAGTCTGCCCCATGACATGCAGCTTTACCCAGAATAAGACTGTGTATCTCATCCAATCAGCTCCACATTCTGACAGAAAGAAGTTGAAGATGCTCACTCAAGAGACAATGTTTTCCTCAAAGACTCATACCAGGATAAAGAAACAATTTTAGACACTAGGCAGAGTTTAGTAGGGGAAAGACAAACTGTTAGATTACTCATGAAGCTTCTCTTTTTAATAATAACGCAACACTGAAGGACAGCATACAGATTCACAGATTCCAAGGCCAGAAGGGACCATCGTGATCGTCTAGACTGACCTCCTACATAACACAGGCCATAGAACTTCCCCAAAATAATTCCTAGAGCAGATCTTTTAGTTGTCAGTGATGGAGAATCCATCATGATCCTTGGTAAATTGTTCCAATGGTGAATTACTCACTTAAAAATGTACGCCTTATGTTCAGTCTGAATTTGTCTAGCTTCAACTTCCAGCCACTGGATCATGTTCTACCTCTCTCTCCCAGACTGAAGTAAGAGTCAGAGCAGGTCAACGTGGCCGGTAAGGTGTCAGCAATTTGCCCAGCTCTAATACCTTATGTCAAAGGGTTAACTAGGTCAATGAAGAATTTTTATGCTGCTCCCTAGAACTGACATGACCTACAGAGATCTGATTTTTACAAAAAAAAAAATAATATCTGGAATAGTCCTTCATAAACTCAAGGGGAAAAAAAAGGCAGAGCGGTTCAGTTTAAAGGGACACCACCACATACTTTAAAAAAACCCAAAAAACTGCAATTGTTTGCGGCACCCTCATTCAAGTCTGCAAACCAAGCTTTTCCTTGGGTGTTTTCATCCTCATATTGGGAACTTTATCACCTGTTTTTAAATGGAGCAGAAGTTAATGTGGCTTCCTGTTGCGCCTTCTTGTTGATTTTAGTGATATTCAAATAGCATTTGACTGATAGCATTGGGCCTTGCCTAGAATTAGGAAAATCATTATTCCCTTTTTTCCTCCCAACATCTCTACAGTGCTAGCATAAGCAAGGTTCAGTGTTCATTGCTCCATCGTATGGATTTTATGGTCTATCCATTTTCAGTGCTAAGGAATGGGCAGTGTCTAGTGTCGTATTGAAATAGTGACTATATTTTAAGTTAGATATTTGATATATAACTATCAAAACCAACACTTAAGTTTATTCCTCTCAAATTTCTCCGTTATCCCCCAATTTCTGCATTATTCTCTCCTCCTCCAGCTCCATTTTTGCCCAACCACTGAAATAGAGCACACAGATTACTTTTCAATAACTTCAAAACTCTACTGGTTCCCAGATGAACAGGATGGTATTTTGGTCCCCTGCGTTATCAATGTGAAGGCAGCAATGTTGTAATGAAAAACATTTGATCTAAAAGGCTATCCAAATAGCACAAAAGACTTAAAGGTTAAAGAGTACTTATCGTCAGGTAATGAATGGTGGGGCAGATGAAGCCAGAAAGCTGATGCCTTTAGAGTTACATTGAGAACACATGGAATTTTATATTGACATTTGTCATTTATTAAAAGCACTTTTCAGTTTTAAATATGGTATTTAAAGTAGGGATGACACCCAATTAACTGCTCAGTATCAAGATTACATTAATATTAATGAAAAATATCAAAGGAGAAAGGGAGTTCTTAATTGTCTGAAGCCACATGTAGCAAAGCTGAAGTAATGGCATCCCATCCAAAAAGAAATTAAGCATCCGTTTTAGCCGACTTAGTTTCCATTCTGATTTTCAGTCATTTTAAATGCTCAGTGATTTGACTTGAGTCCAACTCTGCCCTTCTGGAGGGGGGTGCACAGAACCCAGCTGTAAAGATGCTTTGAGTACTGCAGATGCAGCAGAGGCCTGAACTAGCAGGTAATGTCTAGCGAACGTGTGAATGGAGCTCCAGGAGGCAGTCCTGTATAAGGACTTCCTGCAGGGATGCTGTAGAGGTGGCCTGTACTCTCATGGAGTGAGCTGTGCCACTGTCACGGTGAGGGATGTTTGCTAATCTGTAGCACTCAACAATGCACCCAGAAGCCCACTTAGATTCTCTAAAAGGCTACAGCTTCACCTCACAATCTTTCTGCTATGGCGAGGCTGGTTCTTTACAGGTAGAATGCCAGGGCATATCAGATGATGATGATGGAGTGAAGTCTCTTCTCTTCAGCGTAAGTGTGGGGTTTTGGAAAAAAAGACAGGCCAGTGGATACTTTGGTTGATGTTGAATTCAGAAGAAACCTTGGGGGGAAATTTAAGATGGAGGCAAAGGGATTCCTTTTCCTTGTGAAAAACCATAAGGAGGGTCTGCCATGATGGCTCCCAACTCGCTGACCATCCCGGCCTAAATGGCAGCCACTAAAAAAAAAAAAAAAAAAAAAGGAATTTTCAGGTGGGGCATGGCAGATATCTTGTTGACACAAGATCATCATCTGAACCCTTGGTGTCAAGATTGAGAGACCACTGAGGTGTAGATCTGACCACTGGCTGGAAGGTCCTGATCAGGCCCCCCAGGAATAATACTGTAGTTGAGTTGGTGAAAACAGAACGTCCGTCTACTGGTGGGAGGAAGGCACTAATCACTGCGAGGTGGACTCATAACGAGCTAGTAGAAAGTCCTGAGATTTTTTTTTAGAGACAGGAGATAATCTAAAATGACTGGAGTATCTGCAGTTACTAGAGAATGTTGACAGTGCTGCACCCAGGCAGAGAAATGCTTCTATTTAGCTAGACAGCAGGTCCTTGGTGAATCTTTCCTACTTTGAGTAAGGATAGCCTTTAACAGGTGCTGAGCAGGAGCATTCTATTTCAGACACCCATCTCAACACCAGACAGTGAGGTGGAGTGAACTTGGATTGGGGTGTCTGATTCTGTCCCCCACCCCCTTCTAGAGTTCAGAGGTCTGGGAAGGGGTGAATCTTGATTAGAGGCAGGCTGACATTGTCAGGAGCTCTGGGAATCAACACTGCCTGGGCCAACTGGATGAGAGAAGAATGATGTTAGCCCTGTTGTGGTGTACCTTTTGTAGGACATGTGAAAGCTGGGGAATGGGAGAAAAGACATATTTGAGATAGTTTTCCATGACAACAGGAGTGCATCCCCCTGGGAGTTCTGGCCCCATGACTCCTCTGGAGTACTACTAAGGAATTTCTGTTTGTTTTGGATGCAAAGAGGTCGCACTGAGGCGTCCCCCACTGTGTGACTATTTCGCTCAGGAGACCGTGGTGGATCTCCCACTCGTGGTCTGCAGAGAAGTGCCTGCTCAGGAGTTCTGAATACCTGGGAGGTATGATGCAGTTTCTGATGCACCACTTCCAAAGCCTGACTGTTTCTAGGCAAAGGGGAAGAGATCTTGCTCCACCCTGTTTATGTAAAAGACCATAGTGACACTGACATCACTTGGATACGGAATGACTGTATAAGCGGGAGGAAAGCCCTGCAAGTGAGGTGAAGTCAGTACTGATTGCAAATCCCGACCTATGCTCATAGATTAAACCGGTGGATGACTGTCCTTATGCTTCAGTGCTGGAGTCACCAACAGATGCTTCTTCCTGCACACTTTACCCTCCAGTCTGGGGGTTTTCAGTGGTGCCGGTCTTTTAGGGGCCATATGCAAAGGCTCACCCACCTTGAGGACGAATTACATCTCTTGTGGACAGTCCTTGACAGGGATCTGTCCTTGCAACCATGAGAGTGCCCCCATTCTCATGGGAAGCCCTGGAGGAAAAGTCCTTGGGTTTAGGTATTGAAGACTTCTCTTCTAAGTACATGCTTGGAGGGGCACGGCTTGTCTGTTGAGGCCAATGCACTGAGAGGGTGAGTCTCCCTGGCCTGGATCAGAGGAGCCTCAGAGCCTTCTCCATCAGGTATTTCCTCAGCTGAAGCTCATGAGTTTCACGAGTTCTTGGTGGAAATGAATGACAGATATTATGCCTTGCAGAAATATGTCTCACCCAAGAAATAGAGGCAGCGCTGTTGATTGCTGCTGTTGGAGAAGGAGAAAGGGCAAGAGATGCAGTTCTTGAATCCCTGGACTCTGGGCATAGTCCCAGACCATGGGGACAGCATAGGTTCTGGAACTAGGGGTGCTACCACACCCCCTGGCTTGAAGTGGACTCCATTATATACACGGTTTACAATTTGGTTCAATGGCTCAGCATCCCCCTGTAAAAATTGTTTGAGGACCCCTGGAGGAGGGAGTCCCCAGCTGGTGACAACAAGCTACATTAACTATGCTATAAAACTCTAGCTATACTAACAGGCTAAGCAGCATAAAAACCATTTACAAAACTATTTATAGGTTTTATCAAAAAAGCTGGAGAAAACTGAGAACACAGGATTCCAACCCAGACCACGTCGCAGTAAGAAGGAACTGGAGAGACACTAGCCCGCATTGCCTCTTATGCTCTGGAGCACGAGGAGATCCACTGCGCATATGCAGTCCAATGGACACGGTTAGAATTTCCAGACTTGGGAGCATGGCACATGCACACCCACGTGTGGAACACACATAGCGACCAGCACTTGAAGAGGAAATAAGGGTTATGGGACTCTCTCTGTGATACCCAAACATATTAGAGATATCTGGAAAGTATAACTCAGTCTTCCTTGCTTTTGAGGGTTTGAGCTTCATGCAGTGAATTAACATCAATCCTTGCATGTTTACTCTTAAACTGGAGTGTACTGCAAGGTTTTAAACATTAGATTAGAAAGTAGAAATGCCTGTCATATGCAAAGCCTCCTTTCCTTCAAGCTGCATATTCATATCCTATGAGGAACAGGATCACAAGGAAGAATATTCCAGAGATTGTTTCAGTCAGTTTCCATACAAAACCAACCTGAAACCGGTTGACTAACCCAAGCATTCCATGGAACAACATTAGTCAGGCTCCTTCAGCTTTAGAAGTGGAGAGAGGACTTTCCTCCAACAAGGGCAGCACTGTACGATTTTTGGACTTTGCAGCTGGGCTAGTTTTTATTGGCATCTAGTTATCAGGTTCTCTTCAAATTCAGAAGGGCTTTTTCGGTGTACAGATCAAAATTTATGAAAGGCAGAATGACCACCCATTTTGCCTCTATGGGCTGTCAGGAGATGCTATTTTGGAGTGTGTTTTTAATTTGCATGCAAATAAAGATGTTAAAAATATTAGAACTGGAATGCACCATTTTAAAATAAAATCGAGAATACATGATTAAGAGTAGAGACACACATCAAACTGCACTCACATATGCTTGGATATTCCTTCATGATACAAGAAGACAGTGTAAAAGCAATGTCAATTGTTTCACTGCGGTAGTTTATGTTTTATCCACTGGCTGCAGTCACTAGAAAGGGAAATTATCACACTTGAGCAGCTTTGACGTTCATTCCAGTAGAGGGCACTAGTACACAATGAGAGGACAGAGTAGATTATATAAATTTTGCTTTAACTGGGGGAAAAAAATAATCAAACCTTGTGTTGGAGAAAGAAAAAATACACTAAGGTGTGTTAAGAGCCAACTTGATTAGTAAATGGTCTAAAAGTCAGTTTTAAGATGCTAAATGCAGGCTACTGAGGGAAAAAACACTTATTTAAATGCATTCTTTTAATCTAGTGTTTAGCAATATGTCAGCATCTTTACATGGTCTATACACAGCAGAAAGAGCTTTGTATATTACAGGGACAACACTCGCATGAAGTGCTGTAGCATGAATGAGTAGTGTAAAGAATGTTTCAATACGTTTAAACACTAGTGCCATGGAACTACAGTTCCTCAACCAGGTGTTGCATTTGGACAGGACAGGATTGACATCTAAGAAGTTACTGACCTCAAAGCAGTGTTTCTTAAACTGTTGAAAGTGAAGCCCCCTTTAGGGAAACGAAACCAACTGCACACACATATTGGAAGATGTATCCATTAATAGGTGTAGGCCTCCACCATGCTTCCTTTCCTCAAGCATATCCTTCATACCCACTCAAAACACCCCATGCCCAACCTTCCCCCTGCCCCCCAACCACACTCGCTTCAGGAAAAGCCTGCGTTGAACTTCAAATATGCTCTTACATACTTTGTCAAATCTATTGCTGCTCATCAACTTTGACATTTAAAGCATTACTGGCGTTCACGATATCACCCACTGAAATGAATAGGGTATTCACACCTTCAAGTGCTCTCCAAAGAGGGCTTCCATCAACATAGCTAGCTTCATTCAGGGAGTTGGTGTTCCGCAAAAAGAACGAGGAGTACTTGTGGCACCTCAGAGACCAACAAATTTATTTGAGCATAAGCTTTCATGGGCTACAGCCCACTTCATCGGATGCATGTAGTGGAAAATACAGTAGGTATATATATATATACATATAATATATATATATACACACACACACACACACACACACACACACAGAGGGAACATGAAACAATGGGTGTTACCATACACACTATAAGGAGAGTGATCAGTTAAGGTGAGCTTTTATCAGCAGGAGAGGAAAANAACATAGTTACACCAGTATAGTCCCGGTAGCACAGACATGCCCTTATAGATATCAATTTAAGGCCCATGCTGGAGGCACTCTATCCGACAAGGTTTTGTGAGAGCAGAATTGAAAGCTCAAGCCTTAAAGAACAGATTGAAATGTGAAGCTTGGTTTAACAGACTATTTTAAATGTCAGATAAGGCGTCTATTAGCGAGTCAAGCATGTGGGAAAACTAGTTAACAGTTGTTTAGTGGACTGCATTCCCACTGAGAGTCAAATGACCTCACATCTGAGCAAGATGGCACTTATTAAATTAGCATTTCAGCACCTAGAAATGTCTTTTGCAGTTTTTTGTGGTGAAAAAAAATGCATCATACCTTATGAACTCTGTCTATTAGCTCACACAAATTCAGTTGTCTTTTAAAGACAGGATGAGCTACTGCTGAATTGTTTTATTCACCATGTAGACTAATAATGCATTTAAAATGTTGTTAGTTTGTAGTTGAGTCAGCTGAAGTGACCATACTAAAATAAGTTACTCTTCGTTTCCACAGTAATGCAAATCACTGCATTTTTTAACATGTGGGGAAGTCAGATGAGAATATAGTTAGTACATGTTACTATTAAACAGCCACATACTTCTTAAGGGCTCAAGTCAACATCCATTAAATTTCAGACTTTAATTGAAGTTAGCTTGGGACTTGAACATTTACACTTTTCTGGAAAAGTGTATGTCCTTTAGAAAGCATGTGAAGAGACAGCAAGCAAGTGCTAAGTTAGCCTGTTCGTACAATTGCCTTCCACTGCCTTCTATCTGAGAAATGGAGGAGGATAGTCTAATGGTGCGGTATATTCATACTGGATACATACTACAGCTATGTATGAAAATCCACATGGCTAGGATGTAGGACATCAATTTCACCCTCCTGCTTTTAAAAACACCCTAATTGATGCTTAAGACTACAGCCACCTGAGGTTAATTATTGATCTACAATTGCTCATGTAACTCCATGCTCTGCAACAGACATAACAATATGGACCACTTGCACAGCAGACTGTTTCAAAACACATTTGAAGATTGAAGATAAAACTAGGGAAGGAGGCTGCTCACTATTGTAAAGAGTCTCCCATGACTCATGAACAAGCACAGATATATAGGTATATCTCCATATATTATTATAACAATATGAATTCCCTTTAGTTATTGATCTGTGGAAATCCTTTTTTTTTTTATCTAGTTTTGGAGCAGACATGCTATGAACACACTGAAAATGCTGTAAATACTTTAAAAATTCGATGCCATGAAACAGCTAAAGCATTCCATATTCAGATATAAAATTCTGCTGCTGCCAAAGGTTTTGGAAGCATTACACAGCAGGAAAGATTTTCTGCTCTAAAACACATTGAAGAAAAATATTTAGGTACTTAAATCTCTAAGCTTTTGGATAGTAAGTCCTTTCTACTTATTCTAGATCTCCCTCACAAAAAAGTGCAATGTGGTTAGCATGTCTACTTGTTTTCATTTTGATGCACCAATTTTCTGTTTTAAAAATGTGGCCTACTTTACATGACCACGTAGGATTAATGTACGTGGAGGCATTAGATTGTGTATTTATCGTTATGCCAACAGGAAGTGCTCCATGTCAAGTTGGAATTTCACTGCTAGTTATAAAAGCAGCACCAAAACTCCAATAAAAGCTAGGAGCCGTCCTGGCAATCCACTATGGATACGTATACTACTTAATCCATTAAGCATAGTGTTCAGTTATGCAGTAATTGGAGCTCCACACTTCAAAAACCAGATGTTCAAATTCTCAAGAACAAGCACTACATTTAAATTAACCTAGAAACAAGAACTAAGTGTTTACCCAATATATAAGTTCTCACACCTTTACAGAGTACTGAAATATAAATTAATTTCCCAGACCTGTGAAGAATTTTCTAAATTTAAACCTTAATAGGTTTTAAAGCTTTCCCACAAGTTAGATGAGACACACTAAAAACATGATCACCTGAGATACGGCTCCATCTAACACAAAATCCATGTTTAAAGGTGTACTAGACACCTACTAACCAGCAACCCACATCTATCAGAGGGCAATCAAGAGGTGGGCCTCTCACTGGGACCTCCAGCTGCTGTTGAAGACGACTGAATTCTCACCAGAGTGCTGTTTCCAGCCCGAGAATCCTTCTGGAATCAGCTTGTGGCTAATAAACATTTGATAAGTTGGAAGCCCCTTCGGCAAGTTGCTGAAAGAGACCCCCTCTTGACTGGTGAGCTGACCTCTGCTCCTGTAGTCTTCCCCAAACCTCCATTTTTGGGGTCCAATCTCACCTCCTAGAAATCTGAAATTTTCCAAACAGAGTAAAACTGACATGATTTGCCAGTTTTGCCACTTCCCTCGGAGTTCTGAGCTGCAGCAATGAAACTCACCAGAGCCTTAACAGTTTTCGCTTTGATGCTTAATAAGGCTGTGAGCAGCAGCACTGGAGAGGGCTATGGAGTCAAAAGGAGCACTGAATCAGTTTACTTTCCGCTCACATTCAGAGGGCCAGCCATTTTTCTTTTAAATTAAGGCTTCAATCCACAGAACCTTATATTAAGACTTGCACTCACCAGAGGCTAGTGGATTTTTCAATCCTTTCATGCACACAATAAGATTCATATGAAAAAAATGTTAAACAGCAGAAGATTGAAGTTTACGACTCCTACAGTCTAGGTTTGGTCTATACTGGGAGCTTATCCCAAAGCCTTATTCATGAGGTAGCAACACCAGCACAAACAGGCAAAGCCACTAAGCTCCACAGTTGCAAGTAAGTAGTACTCACTGTCCTTAGCAGTTTGGGTGAGTGCAGTACATCAGAGGTTGGAAACAGGGCAAATCCCCCCGTGTAGACAAGGCTTATTTCCTGCTCTTCCGCTGACTTTCTGGTTCTCCATTTCCACCATTGTTAGAACAAATGTTACACTATTAACCTACCTCAAAAGGTTTAGAGGTTTGTAAGTCTCCAAGACCCATGAAAGAAAGGAACAACAGAACTAGAAGAATTGCAAGGAACAGAAAAGTGCCAGACTGTATACCATGTAACTTTCGGTACTTGCTAGCAGCCACTGGCACCATGGCAAATCCCAGTAGAAAAGTACACGGGGAGACTGTGAAAATCATCTCTCCAAACTTAGTCAGCACTGTACGCAAACAGAGAAATACACTCTATTTTTTTAAACTACAACCTTATTCTGTCCCTTACAGCAGACTAAGGGATCTCACAGAAACCATTACCTTCATTGCTGTAAAAGTTGTGCGACCCAGTTTACTTTGTTGCTATCTGTAAAACAGAACCTACCAAAGACTGAAAACTACACTTTTCCCTTGCTGTTGTCAAAGATACCCTGATGTAATTTGTTGACATTTATCATTAAGGAGAGAGACTTCTGAAAGCCTTACAAAGGAATAAAGCTTCTTAGGATTTAAAAAAGCCCACATTAACCAAGCAGGGATGGCAAGAATGGATTAGTCCTACAGATTGAGACATTACAGTGAAACACAAAGTTCTGAAATAACTAAGCTAAGATGATGTATTGAGTGACCTTCAGCACTGCTAACAAACTGTCCTCAAATATTTATCTACCAAGTACAGAATGAGAGAGTTAGGTTGACTGCAATAAGTTAGTCACTCAAATGTTAGCTGCATTTTTCTTTTGACTACACTAGGTTAGACCTGCTTTTTTAAAATTATATATATATTTATTCATTTGCTACATACACAATACAAGAACAGATGCACCATGAAATTCTTTAGCTTTCTGGGAAGCTCTTTTCCACATCTATTAATAACATCTTTTCTACCTCTGCAGACAATTACACAACTGTCCGTATTTTCTAATAAATCTCATGATGCTTTGAGTAAGTAGAGGATAGAATATTTGCAGAAATAGCAAGATGATGTGATAGAAGTTCCATTTAAATTTATAAACTCTGATCAAAATTCTCCAATTCAGTTTTTTTCCTGGGTTTGCTGTCTTGCAATTTCAATGCATCTAGCGTATCCGAACAGCCACCTCAAAATTAATGCACCCCTTGTGGCAAAGTAAGAACACACAATGAAAACAAGGTAGAAACACTAACATTTTGGAACAGGAGCATTTGGTGTTTGTGAGAAAAGTCTGAAAGCTACATTTAAATTATCTGCAGAACCGTTGCTTCAAGGCCATATTGAATTGGCTTAATAATATATATTTGTAACATGGGAATTCATACCTATTTATACAAGCAATTAGAGCACCTGTAAAACCATGACCAATGGTCTAATCCAAGATGCACTGAAGTCAAAGGAAATCTTTCCATTAATGGTAGTTCAGTGCCTAAAGCCCAATTTTTCAAGAGAGCTCAGCTGCCATTTTGGCACTCAAAAGAAGTGACCGGCACCCAGCTGCTTCTCAAATGGGAACTGCTTTGTGCTGAGCACTTGACAATCTGACTGCTCCCATTTAGGCACCCAAATGAAACAGAGCTTTTTGAGAAGTCTGACCCTAAGTGTGGGGGAGCTGCACAACACCATACTGTCTCCTAAAAAGACAAAAAACACGCTTCTACCCACCCTGGCATCAGAGGCCTTCAAGCCTTGTCCTCCCCTCAAAGTAATGTTTACTATAGAGACCCCCTTAATTTGCTTTTGCTAGATCCCATCCCTTGTATCCACAGACTATTTTGCCTAGTCTACACTTAAAATTCACTGCTATAGCTATTCAGACAAGAAAGTGTTTTTGCTGGAACAGCTTATACTGGTTCCCAAGCAAAATAACCTATACAGGCGAGTCTCATCTTACGCTGGGGTTACGTTCTGCTGTCAGTGCGTAAAGCGAAAATCGCGTATAGTCAAAATTACATTGAGTGTAATGGCAGGCGGAATCACCCGCACTACAGGTACAGTATTTAAATTGTTATTTTTCTTTTTTTGGTGGTTTTTTTTTTTTTTGCCGACGCAAAGCTGAATTCGCGCATGTTAAATGCGCGTAAGATGAGACTTGCCTGTACAGACAAAAGTACTTTTAAGCCAGTATACTGCATCTACACTAGTGCTTTTGCCAGCATAGAAAGTCCAAAACCACACACCTCTAACCAACACTGTTAGGTCAGCAAAAGTTTTAGTATAGATCTGACTGAAGTCTTTTAGAGTAAGGGCCATGACTTCATGCCAGTGTGTACAGTACCTATGCTGCATACGAATTCTAAAGCAGTCCATTATCCTATTCTTGTACTTTTCACAATTTCAGAGGTGAAATAAAGAGAAAGACTAAAGCTGTCCCAAATTCTGCCTGGAATTTAATTTAACTTGTAGAATTGGTATAAGCGCACACAATTCCAATTCCCGAGCTTTCTGATCACAACTATTAGTTACATTTTAGAAGTGTATCACTTAAATGACCTGCAAGAACTGGTGTTATAACTTATCTGATTTTTAAAATCATCACTTTGTCCCAATTATCTTTTAAAGCAGCCACAACGTTACAGAAATTAGTTCTCACCATTTTGAGGGTGTGTAAAGTTCAGTTTACATGGGTCTACGTTTAGATGAATAAAGTGAAGGAAAATATATCAACTTCTTTACAAGCTTTTGCAAAGCTCAATCTAAAATCCATTGTCCTGGCAAAACCCTTTGCTGTACTCAACAACTGAACTTCTAATCTGCCTACAGATTCTTAACATGAAATTCAGTTTTCAAATATAACTGTTACATTATAGTGTCTTATAAAGATTCTTTTAGATTGACAAAAGAAAGCTGGAACCTGAACAGCAAGTGATTCCTCCGTTGCACTTTACTTCCACCCACACATCCCCTTTTGGATATTCTAGCACAGAAATTGTACCAATTGATGTTACACTGGCACTGCCATTCAGTTGAGGAAAGAACTTGCAAATAAAGCCTATCAACCACCAAAAAAAAGCAACCCTCACTTGGTTAGTAGCTTTTTTTAAGCCTGTGCTTCTGGCCTTGAGTTGAGAGATCTCTTTAATACTCAGAGAAGAGATCTGAGAAAGTAGACAGGATCCCTGAATTGGCCCTGCTCAACTGCTGAAGCATGGGGGTAGGCTGAGGGCCTACTGTTAAGCCAAACAAGGCTGGGGACTCCTTTGAAATGTTCCCATAATACAGGGCTTTTTGGAGCTGTGCTCCGGCTCCGCTCCAGCCAAAAGCCTGCAGCTCCACTGCTCCGGAGCTGCTCCGCGCCAAAGCCCTGCCCATGAAGACCCCATCCTTGCCAGAAGAAGAGAGAGAGGGGAGGAAACAGACTTCTAGAGAGCTGCTGAGAAAGTACCTGGCTTTGAGCCTAGAGACAGAAGCCTGGGAAGTGGGGTCTCTGCATGTTCACCAGGTGTGCCTGTAGAGGGTACCTAGTGGATACCACAAGAAAGGTGGGAAAGTACCTTTTGCTTGCCTCCAAGCCTTTAAACCGGTGGGTGAAACAGCAGCTCAATGCCTGATGCAGCAGTGGATTCTCATGATAGGGACCTTGATATTTTCTGACAAGATGGTTCTGCATTTCAGCGTACGCAGCCATGTAAGACGTGCAGAGAAACCTCTAACCCAGTAAAAAGCACATTCTCTACATCAGCATAGTTTTTAACAGAAAATTAGATAAAGAAATAAGACTAATGGCTTTCCAACAAAATTCACTGAAAGAACACTGTCCAAACTCAAATATCCAACACATTCTACTATTTAAACCTAATAGCAGCTTCCGAGCATATCAAATGGTGTCTTAGGGAAAGATTCAATTGCCTGTACTGTATGTTAATTTTATGAGCAAAATGTAGGATAAATGTGACACCTGAGTTTTAAAGTCATATAGATATAAAATTAAGTTTTTAAAGCCAACTTAGAAATTAAACAGACCTTCAGACTGACTCTCCCTGCAGTTTTATAACATGTAAATTAAGATGCTTACACACTCCCTCGTACAATACTTACTGTTCTTATACATGAGCAAATCAAGTTTATTTGAGCTCCAGGGATCTGAACAGAGGCTGTGCGCCCAATTCATCAGCAGTATATTTTGATTAATACCGTTCTCCACATCTTTGCACTCACTTCACCTTGGGCAGTGCAGGGCAATGGGGAAATTAGGTTTTACATATTCAGAAATGTCAAAGTATATAAATGTACTACAGTTTAGTAAATGCCAGTGTGCATGTCTCAGGTTTGTAGCTTTCTGTTCCCTACAAAGAATGCACCCTTATAATCCACAATTCAATTCCAGTACTATCTCAAGACCTCCCATTTCACCAGTTTTCAAACCACATTAACAAGATACAAGGTGGTGAAGCGGTGAATGGCAACTCTTTTAGGAGAGGCCACTGGTGACATGGTCACAATGCCAATCAGGTATTAGAAGAAAGTTTGCCAAAGGCCCCAGGGTATCTCTACACTGCAATCAGGTGGTCTGACTGCAGCACATGTAGCTCGCTTGAGCTAGCTTGCTAAAAATAGCAGTGATGCCATGCAATCAAGGGCTAGGCAGGGTCCCACCTCCTGACTGCAGGGGATACACTCTTCCCCTACTGTGGAGACAGGACTCAACCTACCTTCCTGCCTTTTGCAGTTTCCCCACTGCAAGCCAATTTGCACTTCCACTGAACTTAATGAGAGTTTACACATTGACTTCAATGGAATGAGGATTCGTCTAGAAAGTTTTGAATTGAATCAACTAAAATAAGTGATAGGATTGGTATGTAAACTTTTCTATTGTGACAATAAGGGTGGGATTGCTGGTATATATTGCTAGTTTATTTTTAAGTATTTTCTCATAAATAAAGTAGTAGTCCACCCCCAGTGGAAATAGTCTTTAGCCTTTGGGCAATCATACATTAACCTAAACACTTCTGGCTCAAACAAAAGAACTCTTAATTTTATGAAACTAGGGGGGAAAGGTAACATTTGATCCAGAAAAGCCAGAAGAAACACCTGATTGACAGTACAATGGAACCTCAGATACGAACACCAGAGTTATGGACTAACCCAGGGGTCCCCAATGCGGTGCCCACGGGCGCCATTGCGCCCGCCGGGGCGTCTAAGTGCGCCCACGTAGCGGTTGTCTTTTTTTCTTTTGCTCCGCCGGCAGCGCTCGGGGTTTTTGGGTTTTTTTGCTCCGCCGGCAGCGCTCGGGGTTTTTGTTTTTTGTTTTGGCGCCCGCCAGATGAAAAAGGTTGGGGACCACTGGACTAACCGGTCAACCAGACACCTAGTACATTCAGCAGTAACCAATCGGGCAGCAGCAGAGACCAAAAAAAAAGCAAATACCGTACTGTGCCTGTACTGCATCTTAAAGGTACGCACATCTGGGCTGCCTGTCCCCACCACTCACCCCTACCCACGGGGCAGCCACTTACTTCACCCCTCCTCCCCCGCCCCCGCCGGGAGGGGGGATACGCTGTTTTTACCGCCTCCCCTCTCCCCTGGGAGGGGGCCACGCTGTTTTCTCATACACACACAAACCCCTCTGCCTGGAGGAGGACAAGCTTGCAAACTCATGCTGGGACTGACTAGGGAGCTCAGCTGCTGCATCTGGAGTCCAAACTGCGCTATGTTCAGAGTTACGAACGTTTCAGAGTTACAGACAACTTCCATTCCTGAGGTGTCCATAACTCTGAGGTTCTATTATATACACTTCTCTTAGGACTTCAAAAGAAAAATCCATTGCACAGAAATAAACTACATTTCCCTGAGATTTCACTGTCCACTTGGGTTCAAAGAGCATCCGTTGCAGTCAGCCTTACATTATGCCTAGTTAAGGAATGCATGTTAGTAATACAAAAGAAAGATTCTCTTCAGGGTATGTGACTTGACATTTTAACAATTGTTGTGCTAATATTTTACTTCTAAGCCAAATTTACCCATAACACAAGTGAACTTCAAGATGTCACAGAAATTGCCAGCTTTCATAATGCCGTGAAAATGACCTGACACATTCTCTCCTCAATAGGTTCTTATGGAAAAGAAAGTTATTTCCTTCTGAGGTTGGGGGTTTATTAGATTATGAAAAACTATCTTCAGACAAACCTGTGAGGTACAGACAAGTTTTAAACATTAAGCAAGTAAGTCTGCAGGATTCTGTGCTACTTTTCTCTGTTTCTAATACAAGAAGTCATGTGTGTGCGTCTGTACCAAGGTCTAATTAAACCAAATCTGCAAACAATTTCAGATTGCGTGGCTAATTCTCAAAAATTAAATCTGAGAATTTTATGTAGTAGAAAATGGTTATGGAAGCTTCATTTGAATGGCAACTAACAAGAAGTGTCCGACCTTAATCCTAGTGAGGTATAGAACCAAGGTATTCCATTTATTTTATCAAGTGTGTTGAGACAGAAGTTAGCTATCTACTATAGCACCCAACTTATTGGTATTTACGTTCAATTTTTATTTTAATATTACTAGTTTATGGGCTGAAACTTTTTTTTAATACAGTGAATATACTGCTCTTAAAAGGTGCCAGATTTAGAGCCCTGAAGGCTTCATCCACAGAACAGGTACACAGAAGTGTAGTGACAATTCAAGTACTCCCCATATGGCCTCCACTATAAATCTTAATTATGACTAGACTGCCTGATTTTAGATTACACTAAATTCTAACCCCCCAAAAATATAGCTGAGTAAATGAAATTTGTAACCAACAAATCATATTTAATCAGGCAGCCTATAAGTCAGATTTTAATCACCAGTGACACCAGCCAAGTTGTCAACTCTCAAATCAAGAAATACCAGCTCATTTTTAACTCTAATGGTGCTAGCAGTGCCGGCACAATTCAGAAGATCTGTGCATAAGGTGGCGTACTCAAGATAAAGACAGTAATTAAAACCTCATTTTCTCATTTCCGCTGAAATTAACAATGAGCATTCTTTTAGAGAATCTAGTTACCATGGTTTTCGTCTCCATGACACTTCCAATATTTCAACTGGCATTCAACAGTTATTAAAAATCTAGCCTAAAAATTATGCAAAGTTTATTCTGAAGAAAGATATTTTATAATGAATGATCTATTACAAAAGGTAAATCATGCCATAATCTGTGTAAAATGCTGTGCAAAGTTAACATATACCCTACCCCCGCCTCCACCCAAAAATCACATTTAAATATAGGACAGGAAAATAGAGAAGTCAAGGTGATTGGGAAAGAAAGGACAAGGCTTAAAGTAAAGAGTGAGCCATTATGTAAAGTGCCAATTACATATTTTAGTATTTTTACACAAAGAGAGTGCAAGGTGAGAGAAGTAAACAGGACAGGAGGGGAAGTCGGAGTGAAACTAGAGACTAAAGAAAGCAGATTTTGGAGAAAGGAGGACACTTGGTGGATGGGAAAACAGACATCACTCCAGGTACAGAAAGCAGTTTGCAAATAGGCAAAGACAAGAGGAGAAAAGTAATGGAGCCACAAGGTGAGAGTGAGTAGCGTGCAAGAGAGAGATGGAGCAGGGAATAAGATTTGATGTAAGCAGAAGTTATGCAACATCTAAAATGAGCATGGGACGTTTGAACTGTTGGTGGAAAGAGACCAGGAGTCAGTCAAGTGAGTTGAGAAAGGGGGATGACATTAAGATGAAGCCAAATTCTGCTCTTGATTCAGAAATTACGTCTATTGTGTGACTTCACCAAAGTAAATGGAGTTACTCTAGGACTTACAGCTGTGTAAACAACAAGATCTATCAAGTGCTGTCAATTTCCCGGGAAAAACCAGTTTAGGAGTGGGCACTGGTAAATATTAGCTTTAACCAGAGGTCCCCAAAGTGTGGGGCGTGCCCCCCTAGGGGGGCATGGAGGAACATTCTGGGGCGGGCACGGCAGAGGTAGGGCCCAGGCCAGCCCTCCCTAACCCCAGCTCTGCTCAGGTCCCACCTCCCCCAGCCGCATCCCCAGCTCCTGGGGCCCTGTGTGTGTGGCCCTGTCCCCAGCCTCAGCACGGCCCCACACCAGCCCCCAGCCTCGGCTGCTGGCCGCGGCTCTGTTCCTGGCCTGGGGCCACGGCTGGGGGAAAGGCCGGGAGTGGAGCCGAACCTGGCCACGGGCCCAACTGCTGGCCCCCACTGCAGCCTAGCTGTGGCTCCTGCCCCAGCCTTGGCCCTCTTACCCCGTCCGCATCAGCCCCCAGCTCTGCATGCTTCTAGCTGCTTAATGCTGCAAGCCGACAACCCTGCATTACTGGCCTTTTCATATAACTGAATGTTTTCATTTCATCTTGTTTACACAATATTGAAAACTGAAGTGCGTCATAACATGTATAACTTCCTTGAGAAAATACTGAACCAAAATGTATAGACATTCCAATATTCAGTTTTATTACATATTAGTATTATGCCAACTGCAGTTTTACTTTATTTTGTACAAACTTTAATTAATCTACAGATCCACTGTCTTATGTAACCACACTTTGAATACGCAACTAAAACTAAGTAATGTGATGTGAGCTAGTATTAATGGGGCATTTTAACTTCCCTGATATCTGTTGAAAGACTAATACAGCAAAACATAATATGTCCTGCAAGTTCTTAGCATGTGTAGGCGACAACTTTCTGATTCAGAAAACTGAGGAAACTATTAGGGGGGGTCCATCCATTTTGGATCTGGTGTTGACCAACAGGAATGGAATTAGTTGCGAATGCAAAGGTGGTCAGGAACTTGGGAGGAAGTGATCATGAGATGGATGAATTCAAGATCCTAGGAAAGGAAGACATGAGAATAGCAAAACAAGGACACTGGACTTCAGAAAGGCAGCTCAGAAATAGTAGGCAAGGTCCTATGGAAAGACCAATTAGGAAGAAAAGGAGTGGAAGGGGGCTGGCAGTTCCTAAAATGATGTAATACTTGATGCTCAATATCAAGCTATTCCGATGCAGGGGAAAGGTAAGAGTCATAGGAGGCCAATGTGGCCACACATGGAGCTTTTTAGCTATCTAAATACCAAAAAGGATACATATAGGAAATGGAAGGTGGGGCATGTCACCAAGGACGTATACATGGGAATAGCGCAAGTGTGCAGGGACAAAAATCCGGAAAGTTAAGGCTTGAGTTACAGCTGGCAAGAAATGATAGAGACAACAAGAAGGGGTTCTACAAATACGTCAGACAAAAAAGAAAGATCAAGGATGGTGGGTCCACTGCTCAGTGGAGAAGGTGAGCTAAGTAACAGAAGACGCTAGGAAGGCAGAGCTGCTCAATGTCAACTTTGCTTCAGTCTTCACACAAAAAACATGTGACCAGATGACTGGCAAAGTTATCGTAGACAATAAAGGGGAAGGGAGGCAGATCAGTATAAGTAAAAGATCTTCTGACTAATTTGAATGAATTCAAGTCAGCAGGGCCTGATGCTATTCACCCAGGGTGCTGAAGGAATTAGCTGAAGAAATCTCAGAGCCCCAGACAATAATATTTACAAACTCATGGATGACAGGAGAAGGGCTAACGTAGTGCCCATCTTTAAAAAGGGGGGAAAAGGAGGAGCTGGGGAACTACAGACCAATCAGCCTGACCTCGATACCTGGAAAGCTACTAGAGCAATGTATAAAACATTCAATTTGTGATTACCTGGAAGATGAAGGTGTTATTGCTAGCAGTCAGCATGGATTTACTAAGAACAAATCATGCCAAACCAACTTGATTTCGTTCTTTGACAAGGACAAGGAGTCCAGTGGCACCTTAAAGATTAACAGATTTATTTGGGCATAAGATTTCGTGGGTAAAAAACCCACTTCTTCAGATTTGCCCAAATAAATCTGTTAGTCTTTAAGGTGCCACCAGACTCCTGGTTGTTTTTGTGGATACAGACTAAATTGACAAGGTAACTGGTTTGATGGATAGGGGGAATGCAGTGGACATAACATACCTGAACTTTAGCAAGGCTCTTGACACAGTCCCACATGACATTCTCATAAGTAAGCTGGGGAAATGCAGGCTTAGTGGAACTACCGTTAAGTGGCTACATAATTGGTTAAACAGCCATAAACAAAGAGTAACTATTAATGGAATGATGTCAGGTTGGAAGAAGGTCTCAAGTGAGGTTCCACAGGAATCTGTTCTGAGTCCAGTGTTATTTAACATCTTTATTATTTACCTGGATGTAGGAAGAGAGAGCATGCTGATCAAATGTGGAGATGACATAAAGCTAGGGGGAGTTAACACTTCGGAGGATAGAGCTAAAATTCAGAGGGATCTTGATAAATTGAAGAACTGGGCTATAGACAACAAAATGAAATTCAGCAAAGATGTAAGGTGCTACACTTAGGGAAGAAAAACCAAATTTACAAATACAGAATGGGAGATAACTGGCTTGACAACATCACTGCTGAGAAGTATCTGGGAGTTGTGGCAGATCACAACCTCAACATGTGTCAACAACATGATGCTGTTGCAAAAAGCAAATGCAATTTTGGGCTGCATTAACAGAGGCATAGCATGCAGGTCATGGGAAGTGATACTACTGCTTTACTCTATGTTGGTTAGTCATCAGCTGGAGTACTGTGTCCAATTTTGGTCACCAGTTTCTAGAAAGGATGTAGAGAAACTGGAAAGGATCCAGAGGCAAGCAACAAAGACTGGGATGGAATGCAAGCTTCATGAGCAAAGACTGAAAGAATGGGTATGTTTAGTTTGGAAAATAGGAGATTGGGTGGGGGGGGGGGGAGAAACATGATAGAGATCTTCAAATACTTGAAAGGCTGCCATAAAAAGACAGAGAAAAGTTGTTCTCTCTTGCTACGGTGGGCAGGACAAGAGGCAGTGTGTTCAAACTACAGCACAGCAGATTTAAATTAAATCTCAGGGAAAACTTCCTAACTGTAAGAACAGTAGGACAGTGGAACAAACTGCCTAATGAAAACATGGAAGCTCCTTCATTGGAGGTTTTCAAAAAGAGGCTGGATAGCCATCTAGCTTGGGTGGTTTAGACCAGTGTTTCCCAAACTTGGGACGCCGCTTGTGTAGGGAAAGCCCCTGGCAGGCCGAGCCGGTTTGTTTACCTGCTGCGTCCGCAGGTTCGGCCGATCGTGGCTCCCACTGGCCGCGGTTCGCTGCTCCAGGCCAATGGGAGCTGCTGGAAGCAGCGGCCAGTACGTCCCTCGGCCCACGCCTTAGTCTCTAAGGGCTGGTCCACACTAGGGGCAGGGATCGAAATAAGATACGCGACTTCAGCTACGAGAATAGCGTAGCTGAAGTCGAAGTATCTTATTTCGAATTTCCCGCTCTTACCTCGCGTCCTAGCAGCGCGGGATCGACGGCCGCGGCTCCCCCGTCGACTCCGCGAACTCCGCTCGCCCTGCTGGAGTTATGGAGTTCGAAGTAGCGCGTTCGGGGATCGATGTATCGCGTCCAGACGAGACGCGATACATCGATCCCCGCTAGATCGATGCCTACCCGCCGATCCGGGCGGGTAGTCTGGACGGGGCCTAAGGTGCCACAAGTACTCCTTGTTCTTTTTACATAAAATAATGTAATTCATCAAGCTTTAAAAAAAAAAAAAAGACCCAAATGGTAAAGTAACCATTTTGAGAATCCCATAGTAGTTGCATAAGAAATCTACCTTTTAATCTTATGGCTCAATCAATTGTTTGGAGAAAGACCCACTTAAATTAACCTTATTGAAGCTCAGCTTTTCATTTGTTACCAATGAGGGAACAGAAAGTCTCCCAAAACAGCAATGCGCTATTAGGCAAAGAAAGCCACAAAATAATGATATGTATGTAGAATAAAGACAGTGCTCTGATTATTACCACCACCTATTTATATTACAGCAGTACCCTGACATGTCAGTCAAGATAAGTGCCCCATTATGTGGAGGGCTGTATACATTTAGAACAATGTCCCTTATTTTATTTTTCAAGTCTAAAATCAGTACCCCAAACTAGTTAGTGTAATTCTATAATAAAGACAGGAAATGTCTCAGCTAACCGGTGACTAGATCATCTCCAAAAGAATTCCTTTTCCAGTTGAGGTAGCACTGTAAAAAAGAGCATTATAAAGCATTATATTGTCAAAGAATCTGTCGGACAGTAAAAAGAGCTCAGGACACTTGCTTTGCAGAAAATTACTGCCAAATGCTGCCAGACCCAGCTTTTCTTCTGCCTGGGCCACTGGCCAGACACTAATATTTTAGGCACCTACTAATTTTTAGCAGTGTAATATATTGCACAATACCACCAACGCAGCCTTCCCACGACTATCTGAGGATGCTTTACTGAACTTTATCTCATGCTTTAACATTTTGCTATTGTTTCCATACTGAAGGTAATACTACTACTAGGAGAAAGGAGATATGGCGGTTCACAAGACCATCACTTCAAAAGCGAATGCCCATATTTCCTTTCCCAATATGAATGCTTTCACTTTACTTTTAAGTTGCTTCTCATATTTGAGAACATGATGGCAGAAACCATCACATACTGGGTACAAAAAACTGCATTTAAAAAACGTTAGTAAGTGTCACTTTGGTTAAACTCACTGAACTAGTTTGGCATGTCATTAGAATCATTGTCTTGAGCCAACAAGTTATAACAGCCAATACATGTCTTCAGAAGCATCTTCAGAATCATATTACAGTGTGCACGTTTTGACAATACTGTACGCATATTTGAAATCTGTAAAACAGTTTAAGTTGCAACTTGTCAAGTTGCTCCCTCCCCCATCCCCACAACTGAACAGGATTCAGTTACCTACATAAGGAGGATTTGTTGTAGAATTACACTTTAACTTAATACAGACATTTATATATTACCATCACTGTGGCATCTGATAACTTTACAAATTCACTGAAGTGAAAATAAGGACGCTAGACAGACGTCAACTGAAATATTTGACCCAGACAAAGTTTGTTAATAGTGCCAAAGAACATATTTGCAGGGCAAGATACTTTTACAGAACGTGCTTTGATAGTGTCATTTCACTTGTTACGACTCGCCAAATTCAGAAGTGCATGGCGTCCTTACAGTCTTTCCTATTTAGCTAGTGCTGACTGAAGATTTATTAATAACACTGGCAATCCCTACATCTACAGGCTGTATTGTTCAAGTTCATAATACCTTTAAAAAGGCTACTCCCAAATCTGATGCTGCTGGCTTTGGTTTGCAAAACTTCCATCAAAGTCAGCAAGTGTTGTTTAGGAGGGCTGCAGGATTGGGTTCACGTATACATAATTCTTCAAGCTATTTGCAGGGCATGGAGTGTTTGCTTGAACCAACATTAAGATTTTGCAATATTATTTATATTCATGCATGATGCTACCAAGGAAAAAAAAAACAGTCTTATTTGTGTATATATACACACAACTGTGCAACTGTTATTAACAGACCTTCCCCTTGCTAGATTCTTACTGGTAATTGTATACACGAATGCATTTTTCCATAAATAAATGTCATGCAAAATCCTCATGCAAAGGGTTATTTTCATATTGCATTTTTTAAGGGATACATGCTATGCAGAAAAAAAAATGCAGGTGTAACCCCCATGCCTGCTTGGTGTGGTGCCGTCCCTCTCTGTTGGCACCTATATCATCTTGCGCTTGATGAGTCTACTACAGCCGTGGCTAAGAGCCAAACAGCTTTTAGCTCATGCAGTAGAGACTCATACATCTAGTTCCAGAAGGTCCCAGGTTCAGTCCCACATGCTGATGACTGGGGTCCGTTCATATTACACAGGAAGGCATTGTAGTTCTGATTATCTAACCTTAAATTTGCCTACACAAGACCTTCCAATTGCTAGGGTGCTGAACCAATGGCTTGAATTGTTTTAATTTGACCTCCCACAGAAAACTATGTTTTGATCATGTATTCATTACTTTTTTTTTTGCTATATCCTCTCCACACTGTTCAATGGTCACTATCTGAATGCACAATAAGGTGCCAGTGCAGACTTTGACCAACTGAATTAAATTCAAACTTAAAGAGGCTAATATCAGAGGGGTAGCCGTGTTAGTCTGGATCTGTAAAAAGCAACCAAGAGTCCTGTGGCACCTTATAGACCAGGGGTAGGCAACCTATGGCACGCGTGCCGAAGGCGGCACGCGAGCTGATTTTCAGTGGCACTCACACTGCCCGGGTCCTGGCCACCAGTCCGGGGGGCTCTGCATTTTAATTTAATTTTAAATGAAGCTTCTTAAACATTTTAAAAACCTTATTTACTTTACATACAACAATAGTTTAGTTATATATTATAACCTTATAGAAAGAGACCTTCTAAAAACGTTAAAATGTATTACTGGCACGCGAAACCTTAAATTAGAGTGAATATATGAAGACTCGGCACCCCACTTCTGAAAGGTTGCCAACCCCTGTTATAGACTAACAGATGTATTGGAGTATTCACCCACGGAAGCTTATGCGCCAATACATCTGTTAGTCTATAAGGTGCCACAGGACTCTTGGTTGCTTTTTAAAGAGGCTAGATATTCTAGCACTAACATCTCTAGCATAAAAATGCTTAGCTACTGATCATTAATGTATCCATAACATACCAAAGCGTCAGTTTATGAGATCTACTACATGCTAATAGGGTACTGACAACACTTTACATAAACATCAGATAGAAGTAGACCTGTTCAATAGCTTAATGTACTTTCACATATGTAGGCTACGAAGTCTTTTTTTACAAAGGAAGACACGCCTAACTCAAAGATAGAGGTTTCCATTCTCAATCCTTGTTTCCAGACACCCTAAGAGCCTATTTTCCCCACTGCCAAATAGGGAGTATCCAGAAATGAGCAATGCGAGAAGACATGAGAATTCTAAATGCGACTTAAATACTCCACAGCCCTCGCTATTGTCTCAACCCTCAAAACTGGGTATAGATTAAAGACAAGGACAGTGTTACAGCTCCAGCATCTGTTAGATGACAAGTTTACATTCTTAAGATATAGCAGCACAACAAAAAGGGGTGTGCGTTAATAGGTTGCTGATGCACATCTTGGGTACACTGCTTTGGTCTTCAGTTGCACAAGACATACACCAACAGAAAGTCAGGCCTGGCTTATTGCTAGTAGAATACAAATTCATTTATTTTACATTTTTTAAAATGACCTTTGAAAATAGTTTGACTAAAAAAACAGTCACTCACCTTCTTGTAAGTGTTGTTCTTCGAGATGTGATGTTCACGTCCATTCCAATCAGGTGTGTGCGCGTGCACGGCAGCCAGAAGATTTTTCCCCTAGCAGCATTCGTTGGGTTGGCCTGGTCGCCCCCTGGAGCCGCACCCTCATGGCTCTGAATATAGAGCCCTGTCAACCCGCCACCGCCTCAGTTCCTTCTTGCCGGCTACTCCAACAGAGGGGTAGGTGGGTGGGTATTGGAATGGACATGAACACCACATCTCGAAAAACAACAGTTACGAAAAGCTGAGTAACCGTTTTTTTATTCTTCTAGTGCTTGTTCATGTCNTAAGTGCCCCATTATGTGGAGGGCTGTATACATTTAGAACAATGTCCCTTATTTTATTTTTCAAGTCTAAAATCAGTACCCCAAACTAGTTAGTGTAATTCTATAATAAAGACAGGAAATGTCTCAGCTAACCGGTGACTAGATCATCTCCAAAAGAATTCCTTTTCCAGTTGAGGTAGCACTGTAAAAAAGAGCATTATAAAGCATTATATTGTCAAAGAATCTGTCGGACAGTAAAAAGAGCTCAGGACACTTGCTTTGCAGAAAATTACTGCCAAATGCTGCCAGACCCAGCTTTTCTTCTGCCTGGGCCACTGGCCAGACACTAATATTTTAGGCACCTACTAATTTTTAGCAGTGTAATATATTGCACAATACCACCAACGCAGCCTTCCCACGACTATCTGAGGATGCTTTACTGAACTTTATCTCATGCTTTAACATTTTGCTATTGTTTCCATACTGAAGGTAATACTACTACTAGGAGAAAGGAGATATGGCGGTTCACAAGACCATCACTTCAAAAGCGAATGCCCATATTTCCTTTCCCAATATGAATGCTTTCACTTTACTTTTAAGTTGCTTCTCATATTTGAGAACATGATGGCAGAAACCATCACATACTGGGTACAAAAAACTGCATTTAAAAAACGTTAGTAAGTGTCACTTTGGTTAAACTCACTGAACTAGTTTGGCATGTCATTAGAATCATTGTCTTGAGCCAACAAGTTATAACAGCCAATACATGTCTTCAGAAGCATCTTCAGAATCATATTACAGTGTGCACGTTTTGACAATACTGTACGCATATTTGAAATCTGTAAAACAGTTTAAGTTGCAACTTGTCAAGTTGCTCCCTCCCCCATCCCCACAACTGAACAGGATTCAGTTACCTACATAAGGAGGATTTGTTGTAGAATTACACTTTAACTTAATACAGACATTTATATATTACCATCACTGTGGCATCTGATAACTTTACAAATTCACTGAAGTGAAAATAAGGACGCTAGACAGACGTCAACTGAAATATTTGACCCAGACAAAGTTTGTTAATAGTGCCAAAGAACATATTTGCAGGGCAAGATACTTTTACAGAACGTGCTTTGATAGTGTCATTTCACTTGTTACGACTCGCCAAATTCAGAAGTGCATGGCGTCCTTACAGTCTTTCCTATTTAGCTAGTGCTGACTGAAGATTTATTAATAACACTGGCAATCCCTACATCTACAGGCTGTATTGTTCAAGTTCATAATACCTTTAAAAAGGCTACTCCCAAATCTGATGCTGCTGGCTTTGGTTTGCAAAACTTCCATCAAAGTCAGCAAGTGTTGTTTAGGAGGGCTGCAGGATTGGGTTCACGTATACATAATTCTTCAAGCTATTTGCAGGGCATGGAGTGTTTGCTTGAACCAACATTAAGATTTTGCAATATTATTTATATTCATGCATGATGCTACCAAGGAAAAAAAAAACAGTCTTATTTGTGTATATATACACACAACTGTGCAACTGTTATTAACAGACCTTCCCCTTGCTAGATTCTTACTGGTAATTGTATACACGAATGCATTTTTCCATAAATAAATGTCATGCAAAATCCTCATGCAAAGGGTTATTTTCATATTGCATTTTTTAAGGGGTACATGCTATGCAGAAAAAAAAATGCAGGTGTAACCCCCATGCCTGCTTGGTGTGGTGCCGTCCCTCTCTGTTGGCACCTATATCATCTTGCGCTTGATGAGTCTACTACAGCCGTGGCTAAGAGCCAAACAGCTTTTAGCTCATGCAGTAGAGACTCATACATCTAGTTCCAGAAGGTCCCAGGTTCAGTCCCACATGCTGATGACTGGGGTCCGTTCATATTACACAGGAAGGCATTGTAGTTCTGATTATCTAACCTTAAATTTGCCTACACAAGACCTTCCAATTGCTAGGGTGCTGAACCAATGGCTTGAATTGTTTTAATTTGACCTCCCACAGAAAACTATGTTTTGATCATGTATTCATTACTTTTTTTTTTGCTATATCCTCTCCACACTGTTCAATGGTCACTATCTGAATGCACAATAAGGTGCCAGTGCAGACTTTGACCAACTGAATTAAATTCAAACTTAAAGAGGCTAATATCAGAGGGGTAGCCGTGTTAGTCTGGATCTGTAAAAAGCAACCAAGAGTCCTGTGGCACCTTATAGACCAGGGGTAGGCAACCTATGGCACGCGTGCCGAAGGCGGCACGCGAGCTGATTTTCAGTGGCACTCACACTGCCCGGGTCCTGGCCACCAGTCCGGGGGGCTCTGCATTTTAATTTAATTTTAAATGAAGCTTCTTAAACATTTTAAAAACCTTATTTACTTTACATACAACAATAGTTTAGTTATATATTATAACCTTATAGAAAGAGACCTTCTAAAAACGTTAAAATGTATTACTGGCACGCGAAACCTTAAATTAGAGTGAATATATGAAGACTCGGCACCCCACTTCTGAAAGGTTGCCAACCCCTGTTATAGACTAACAGATGTATTGGAGTATTCACCCACGGAAGCTTATGCGCCAATACATCTGTTAGTCTATAAGGTGCCACAGGACTCTTGGTTGCTTTTTAAAGAGGCTAGATATTCTAGCACTAACATCTCTAGCATAAAAATGTTTAGCTACTGATCATTAATGTATCCATAACATACCAAAGCGTCAGTTTATGAGATCTACTACATGCTAATAGGGTACTGACAACACTTTACATAAACATCAGATAGAAGTAGACCTGTTCAATAGCTTAATGTACTTTCACATATGTAGGCTACGAAGTCTTTTTTTACATATGGCCTTAGGGGCTGATTCAACAAGGTGCTGAGCACTCTCAATTCACAATGAGTTCTTATGTGATAAAGTACAGAGTAAATAAGTATCTACAATACTGAAATTACATTACTGACATTAACCGGGGGGGGGAGAAATCAGTGATAACTGATGAACAAATACTTTCAAGAAACTGATCATGGAATCAACATCTAGTCAGATGAATTGCTAACAATCAGAGTAGAGAAGCAACCTTAGCTGCCTCTCTGCATGTGAAAATCTGATACAAAGCCGGTAATATCGGGCAAAAAATATTGAGGGAGATTATCAAACAAACTAAAGGATGATCTAAATACTGTACTGCTGAGCAACAGTATCAAAAGGAAGACACGCCTAACTCAAAGATAGAGGTTTCCATTCTCAATCCTTGTTTCCAGACACCCTAAGAGCCTATTTTCCCCACTGCCAAATAGGGAGTATCCAGAAATGAGCAATGCGAAAAGACATGAGAATTCTAAATGCGACTTAAATACTCCACAGCCCTCGCTATTGTCTCAACCCTCAAAACTGGGTATAGATTAAAGACAAGGACAGTGTTACAGCTCCAGCATCTGTTAGATGACAAGTTTACATTCTTAAGATATAGCAGCACAACAAAAAGGGGTGTGCGTTAATAGGTTGCTGATGCACATCTTGGGTACATTGCTTTGGTCTTCAGTTGCACAAGACATACACCAACAGAAAGTCAGGCCTGGCTTATTGCTAGTAGAATACAAATTCATTTATTTTACATTTATTTTTTAAAATGACCTTTGAAAATAGTTTGAATAAAAAAACAGTCACTCACCTTCTTGTAAGTGTTGTTCTTCGAGATGTGATGTTCACGTCCATTCCAATCAGGTGTGTGCGCGTGCACGGCAGCCAGAAGATTTTTCCCCTAGCAGCATTCGTTGGGTTGGCCTGGTCGCCCCCTGGAGCCGCACCCTCATGGCTCTGAATATAGAGCCCTGTCAACCCGCCACCGCCTCAGTTCCTTCTTGCCGGCTACTCCAACAGAGGGGTAGGTGGGTGGGTATTGGAATGGACATGAACACCACATCTCGAAAAACAACAGTTACGAAAAGCTGAGTAACCGTTTTTTTATTCTTCTAGTGCTTGTTCATGTCGATTTCAATCAGGTGACTCCCAAGCCTAAGTTTTGGAGGCGGGGTCAGAGTTCAGATGTCCACTGACTGGAGCACTGCTCTGCCAAAGGCCGCATCATCTCTGGCCTGCTAGGTAATTGCATAATGCGCGGTGAAAGTATGTATGGAGGACCAGGTCGCCGCTCTGCATGTTCCTGGGTTGGAACGTGCGCCAGGAACGCTGCTGAAGAAGCCTGCGCCTTGGTGGAGTGCACTGTGAGCGGAGGGGCAGGTACCGCCTGCCAAGGTGTAGCACTCCTGGATGCAGGACGTGATCCACAACGAAATTCGTTGGGAGGAGACTAGAAGACCCTTCATCCTGTCTGCCACAGCCACAAACAGTTGAATGGACTTCCTAAAGGGTTTCGTTCTTTCAATGTAAAAGGCTAGCGCTCTGCAGACATCCAATGAGTGAAGCCTCTGCTCCCTGCCGCTCGAGAGCGGCTTAGGATAGAACACCAGGAGGAAGATGTCCTGGTTGATGTGAAACTGGGAGACAACATTCAGGAGGAAAGCTAGATGAGACCTGAGCTGAACCTTTTCCTTATAGAACACACTGTAAGGGGGCTCTGACGTTAAGGCCTTGAGCTCGGACACCCTCCTGGCTGAGGTTATCGCTACCAGAAACACCACCTTGTACGACAGGAAGAGCAGGGAACAAGTTGCCAGCGGTTCGAAGGGCGGATCCATCAATTTGGAAAGGACCAGACTGAAGTCCCAGGTCAGGGCCAGCTGCGCGGATATAGCCTGTCGAGACCTTTCAGGAGCATAGGATTGGCAAATACCGACCGTCCCTCGGTGCCCAGATGGAAGGCGGAAATGGCTGCCAAGTGAACCCTTACTGACGACATGGACAGTCCCTGCTGCTTGAGATGGAGAAGATAGTCCAGTATAAGTGGTATGGGGCGAGCGTCAGGGACAAGCGATGCCGCGCTGACCAAACTGAAAACCTCTTCCACTTGGCAAGGTAAGTAGCCCTGGTGGAGGATTTCCTACTGCCAAGGAGGACTTGTCTAACCGGTCGGAGCAGGAGAGCTCCATCAGGTTTAGTCATGGAGCTTCCATGCCATGAGGTGCAGCAACTTGAGGTTCAGTTGCTGGAGACGGCCATGATCCTGAGTTATTAAGTCTGAGAAGAGCAGTAAGGTGACTGGGGCTTCCACGGACATTTCCAAGATTGATATGTACCAGAATTGGCTGGGCCAGGCTGAAGCTATCAATATCACTGAAGCTTGATCCCTCCGTATCTTGAGGAGCACCTTGTGAACGAGAGGGATAGATGGAAACGCATATAGGAGATGGCCTCCCCATGGGAGGAGGCACGTGTCCGCAATGGAGCCCGGGCTGTGATTCAGGAAGGAGCAAAACTGCTGGCACTTCCTGTTGCGTCGCGCCCTTGCCCTTCAGCTCCTGAGGAACCTCTTCCACTGCCCCCAGCAATAGGAGTGAGCGCACCTCCTGTATGAGAAGTCGCTCGTGAGAAGGGTCCCTGAAGAGGGATGGGGAAGGGGGGTGGAAGGATGGGAGGGCCGAGAATTGCTAATACTAACTACACTAAGAGGTAAACAACTATGTACAACAGACAGTGCTAACGGCGCTTGCCAAGGCAAGAGCTATAGGAGGTTCCAGCTAACCGTCACAGATGGCAAGAAGGAACCGAAGGGGTGCCGGGTCAGCAGGGCTCTATATTTTGTGCCACGAAGGTGCGACTCCAGGGGCGGTCCCAGGTCGACCCGACGGATGCTGCTAGGGGAAAAATCTTCCGGCTGCCATGCACGCACACACCTGATTAGAATCCACATGAACAAGCAATCAAAGAACTTCTTAATCTATCCTTTCAAAATGAAAATCAGTTCTGGGATTAAAGAAAATAGTGGAAAGACGACACCGGGCTTTTCTTTACTATGTAGTATATACACATTCATTTTAACCTTGACATAATTTACAGGTCCCACGAACTAACACATACTTATTCTTATACAGCACTTCTCAGCCATAGAGCTGAAACAACTCAAAGGTGGGCAAGTAGTAGTATCCTCATTTTTTAAGATAGAAAGTTGAGATGATTTGCCCAAGGAGCTGACGCTAGAACCCAATTTTTTCCCAACTATCTGGATCCTTTTCCTCATCCCTGAGAAGCCCAGCTGCCTTTTCAGCAGTTTGTGGTCCATCAGTCACTTTGAACTAACTATCTATACTAAAAACCTACGTTCGTAATATTGAACCTATATCGTTTTTATGATAGAAAGTGCCTAGAGATCCACAAACTACTGTTAGCAGCAGCAACCTTTTCAAGGGAGAGAAGGAAGGGGAAGTGCACTGAATGGGGAGAAAGAAGCAGAGGGAACAGTTTAAAACCACTGCATTCTTCTCTATCCCCATCTCTGCTCACCACATGCCCAGCTGCCTTTACTCTATAGTCTTCTCCCAGCAATGAAGGTCCCACCTGCACAAATATGTACCAAAAGTTCAGCCAGCCATTTAGAATGTGGCTTTAGACACGCTATATGCCCAGCTACTAAGCATTAAAGTGCTGTCTTTGGACAAAGTTTTAATATGCTTACCATAACCTCTTAATTGTTAAACATGTCAATATCTTTTTAAATAGATGCCCTAGTAACATTTGTCATGTCATGACATACCAGATACATATAAACACAAACATACATCTCTTGGATGTTCCACAATATCCAAAAGATGTAGAAATCCATCCTCCCCTCTCCCCCCCACCATATTTCAAAGAACAGTCTGGCACCACTTATTACATACTTGGGGGGGGGAAGGGCGGGGAAGGTGTAAGAAATATTCATTTGTTTAAAGAACATTCCTGAGCAATGCATGCAGTTTCATAGATGAGAGTGAAATCTAAGTTTCTCCTGCTGTATATACTTAAAAATAAAAATTCAACCTCCTGAATATTTGTAGGTTTTCATTACCGTATATAGCTGCAAATTTAAGCCAGACTGCATCAATTGAGTAACAGACTCCTTACTGATTTTACCTGTTTATCTAGATATCCTATATATTTTACTCTGCTACTCCACAAATCAGTTAATTTTCAATGTATGGAAGATCATATCTGGAAGAAGCTATTTTTGCTTTATCCCTTAAGAACGATCAAGCTTTATTTTAGTCCAAAATAAAGTAAGTGGGTTTTTTTAAATGTAAGTTTGATAAATGGATTAATACAACTGTTACTTCTACATCTTGCTAGGCTTTTTGAATTCACCCACTAAGCAAACCATTCACAAAATTGTTTCTTGATATAGATAGATATAAAGGGGCATACATATTTCCACAAAGAATATTTTGATCTCCATAGTTATATTTGAATGTTACATATTCTATGAACAGTGTGAAATGGAAGCAGTTTCTCCTGTTGGTGGTGCTTACTAGACTCACGATAGCTTGGCCCTTAATCAGCATCATACCATGGTTCAGCATATTCTGAACTAAAAAAGTTACCTAAATTGGTCTGCCTATTTTATAAATGAAGCATGAAGAGAGAGGGGGGGGGGGGAGACAGACATTTTCGTGGTTTCAGATGATCTGACAAAAAAGCTAATCAACCGCACAACTATCTTTGAAGAGCATTAGCATTTTTATGAAATTTCTACATCAAAACCATGGAATCAAATTGGAGTGGTTCCATGGATGAAGCCAGATACAGGTATATCTAAGGAAAAGGCACTCCCCACTGAAACGGTTGTTAGAATCACAGAACTGTTGCAACTAATATTGTAACAGCTGTAATGTCAAAGATTAAGTACTCCTAAATTTTTGTATTTCCTAACATAAGTTTAACAAATCAAAATTCTTTCTGTCCCACACAAGCAGCTAATATTCTGCCCCACTTCTATGGAACCAACATCACCGTCAAGAGGGAAATCCATGCCTTTTGGGAGGCCAGAATAATGAGTCAAGATCCACTGTTACAGATCAGAGGAAAATATGCCCCTTAACAAAAGGGTTAGAATATTCAACTTTGTATATCTACATTTAATTCATGTTGTCTTTTGACAGCACAAGTAGCTGGCAACAAGACACTGGCAATAGCCAGGTAATAGGAGCTAAATCAGGGTCAGAAGCACAGCCTGAGCTTTAAATATTTCTGCTTTAGTCAGTCCACATCACACCTTTAAGGAGGTAGTAAAACTATCTCAGTTCCACATGAACAGGTGCTGGCATAATACAAAGAGCTATTCACAAGCTCTCTTCTATGCCAGACTGCACCTGCAGTAATGAAGCACACAAAGAAAAGGCTGCTCTTGACCAAGTATGTGGAAAACAGCTAGCATAAAAATTCCCAAATAATGTCTCCAGTTACCATGGAACATTTCAGATCCGGTTATATTAAGTCTTGTAAAATTCTACACACCCACTCAATTGGGATGAGTAAGTTTACTCACCCATCAAAACGATCCATTTCTTTACAGGATCATCCTACGGGTGGCAAATTTTTATCGGAGTTTGTTCAAGATTGGGTTACTCATACAATGCTCTGGCAGCAAAACCCAGTACTTTACCCACTCTGATGAATGAAACAAATATCAACCTGCAATCAGTGCTTTTATCCCTTCCTCCAGAAAGAGCTGCTATTGCTCTCCCTTCTCCTCCTGGACCTGGAGTTTCAAAATCTCCATCCTGAAATGTGAAGTCCCTTCTACTAGGCAACTTGAGAAGGAGAATGGAACGAAGTAGTTTTATTTGCTTTGCACAGAAGCCAAAGTGAACATGAAAGCAAGAGTGTAAAACTCTGATGCAGCCACAGAAGAGCATGGAGCTGAAGAAGTGGTGGCAGGGTTTGACTGAAAACAGCTACAACCACGGCTGTCCGCGTAAAGCAAATGTGTCTCCTTTCTGCAACAGTCTCGGAGTGTCCGACTTCCCAGCTGGCTGTTTCTTCTGTTGTCTCTCAAGGGAGCTTGGACACAGTCTTGCCTATAACCCTTGTCCACCGCTCCCAGGTACCATCATCCTCAGCTTCTCCTCTCTGCACCAGGGCAGGCGCTTGCTGCTGCCAGACCCGAACCCATCGGTCTGGGTACCAGGGGGGCAGCCTGACAATTGCTAGGCAGAGTCAGAGGAACAGGGTGGAGGAGAGAGGTCAGGAGACTGCACAGACCCCCACCCAGCAGCGAGCTGCCAGGAACCCACGTGGCCCCAAGGCAGGGGTCAAGCCAGAGCCCCCCCCCCGCCAGGGAAGCGTGATCCAGAGCCGGGGGGGGGGGGGGGGGGGGGGGGGGTTTTATAGGGGGGGGGGGGGGGGGCTGAGCGCCATAGACCCAGACTGTAACCCCGGTGTGTGAGGGAACCACCTCAAGCCGGGGGGGGGGGGGCTGCAGCCGCTCCCCCCGCCCCTATGAACGCCACAGGCACCCCCGCCCGCAGCCCCGAGAGGGGGCAGCCGAGCCCCGCAGCCAGCCCCGGCCACCCCGGGGAGAGGGGACCGAGGCGAGATGGCCCCGGAGCCGGGACAGCCCCACGCCGGGTCCCGGCTGTCAGGCCGCCCCGCCCCACAGGCCCCAGCAGCGCGGACCCCGGCAGCTCCCACCTGTGCAGGGCGGGCGGGCGCGGGCCTCCCTCGGCGCAGCAGCTCCTGCCTGTCCCCGGCCCGGGCGGAACCACAGTGCGCGGGGCTCCGGGAGGCGGCGACGTGGGGCCGCGCCGAACCCCGCCCCCGCGGCCCACGCGCCCCCCCCCCGTACCAGGGGGCGGGGCCACGCGCGGCCCAATCCCAGCGCTCCGCCCCCACGGGGGGCGGGCCGCGCTCAGACCGCCGTCCAATCACCGCGCGCCGCCGGGCTCCGGGGCGCGGGGCTAGAAAGCCGCGCTCACAGGCAGCCGCGCTGAGGCAGGCGCGCTCCGGAGAGCTGCCGCCGAGCCCGGCAACGGGCGCCTCAGGTTACCCGGGGCCCGCGGGCGGGGTAACCCCGGAGCCGGCTGCCCCCGCCTAGCAGCGCGGAGCCCCCCTCCCGGAAGCTCCTACCTGGGCGGGGCGGAACCACAGCGCCAGGGGGGGACACTCCACCCCCCACTTCCCGCGAGAACCCGGCGGGGGGTGGGGACACGTCGCCCAATCACAGCGCTCCGCCCGCGATGGGGGCGGGCCAGGTTGGGACCCCGCGTCCAATCGCAGCGCGCCGCCGGGCCCGGAGGGGGGGGACGACACGCGCCTCACGCCGGCCGGGGCCGGGCCTTGCGGGAAGCGCCGCCGCGCTGCGCCCCGGGAGCCCCCTGCAGGGCGGAGCGGTCCTGCAGCCCCCAGCCCAGGTGTCCCCGGGGCCAGTCCGGAGCCTCCCGCCCCGGGGTCCGCTGCCCCTCGCGCACCGCACCCAGGGTCGGCCCGTCCGCCGCGTGGGGATCCCCTGCGCTGTTCACTCCTTCCCGGGGGCATCGGGCACGGTCCGCAGACCGGACACTGGGCTGGATGGACCTTGGCAGCCGCTGCCCCTGTGCTGGTAACTGGGGCAGCCTCCCCGTTCCTCAGCCTCCCGCCGCCGGGCGCAGCTGGGCTCTGTCTACACTAGCACCGAGTCCTTGTGGCACCTTAGAGACTAACACATGTATTGTATGCGTGGGCTACAGCCCACTTCATCGGGTGCATGCAGTGGAAAATACAGAAGGAAGATAGATATAGATATATATATACGAGAAACAATGGATCTTACCATACACATTGTAAGGAGAGTGATCAGTTGTCAGCAGGACAGAAAAATAAGTCTTTGTGGTGGTAATGAAAATGGCCCGTTTCCAGCACTCGACAAGGAGATAGAAGGAACTGCGGGGGGGGGGGGATAAGCA
>QXTE01000140.1:3574203-3699215 GCA_003942145.1 Platysternon megacephalum
GGGGACCGAGGCGAGATGGCCCCGGAGCCGGGACAGCCCCACGCCGGGTCCCGGCTGTCAGGCCGCCCCGCCCCACAGGCCCCAGCAGCGCGGACCCCGGCAGCTCCCACCTGTGCAGGGCGGGCGGGCGCGGGCCTCCCTCGGCGCAGCAGCTCCTGCCTGTCCCCGGCCCGGGCGGAACCACAGTGCGCGGGGCTCCGGGAGGCGGCGACGTGGGGCCGCGCCGAACCCCGCCCCCGTGGCCCACGCGCCCCCCCCGTACCAGGGGGCGGGGCCACGCGCGGCCCAATCCCAGCGCTCCGCCCCCACGGGGGGCGGGCCGCGCTCAGACCGCCGTCCAATCACCGCGCGCCGCCGGGCTCCGGGGCGCGGGGCTAGAAAGCCGCGCTCACAGGCAGCCGCGCTGAGGCAGGCGCGCTCCGGAGAGCTGCCGCCGAGCCCGGCAACGGGCGCCTCAGGTTACCCGGGGCCCGCGGGCGGGGTAACCCCGGAGCCGGCTGCCCCCGCCTAGCAGCGCGGAGCCCCCCTCCCGGAAGCTCCTACCTGGGCGGGGCGGAACCACAGCGCCAGGGGGGGACACTCCACCCCCCACTTCCCGCGAGAACCCGGCGGGGGGTGGGGACACGTCGCCCAATCACAGCGCTCCGCCCGCGATGGGGGCGGGCCAGGTTGGGACCCCGCGTCCAATCGCAGCGCGCCGCCGGGCCCGGAGGGGGGGGACGACACGCGCCTCACGCCGGCCGGGGCCGGGCCTTGCGGGAAGCGCCGCCGCGCTGCGCCCCGGGAGCCCCCTGCAGGGCGGAGCGGTCCTGCAGCCCCCAGCCCAGGTGTCCCCGGGGCCAGTCCGGAGCCTCCCGCCCCGGGGTCCGCTGCCCCTCGCGCACCGCACCCAGGGTCGGCCCGTCCGCCGCGTGGGGATCCCCTGCGCTGTTCACTCCTTCCCGGGGGCATCGGGCACGGTCCGCAGACCGGACACTGGGCTGGATGGACCTTGGCAGCCGCTGCCCCTGTGCTGGTAACTGGGGCAGCCTCCCCGTTCCTCAGCCTCCCGCCGCCGGGCGCAGCTGGGCTCTGTCTACACTAGCACCGAGTCCTTGTGGCACCTTAGAGACTAACACATGTATTGTATGCGTGGGCTACAGCCCACTTCATCGGGTGCATGCAGTGGAAAATACAGAAGGAAGATAGATATAGATATATATATACGAGAAACAATGGATCTTACCATACACATTGTAAGGAGAGTGATCAGTTGTCAGCAGGACAGAAAAATAAGTCTTTGTGGTGGTAATGAAAATGGCCCGTTTCCAGCACTCGACAAGGAGATAGAAGGAACTGCGGGGGGGGGGGGATAAGCATGGAGAAATAGTTTTACCTTGTGTAATGGCCCATCCACTCCCAGTCTTTATTCAAACCTAATTTGATGGTGTCCAATTTGCAAATTAATTCCAATTCACCAGTCTCTCGTTGGCAGGGCCGGCTCCAGGCACCAGCTTAACAAGCAGGTGCTTGGGGCGGCCACTCGGGAGAGGGGCGGCATGTCCAAGTATTCGGCAGCAATTCGGCGGAGGGTCCCTCACTCCCGCTCGGAGCGAAGGACCTCCCGCCGAATTGCTGCCGCAGATTGCAATCGCGATCGTGGCTGTTTTTTGTTTTTGTTTTTGGCTGCCTGGGGCGGCAAAAACCCTGGAGCCGGCGCTGCTCGTTGGAATCTGTTTTTGAAGTTTTTTTGTTGTAATATTGCAACTTTTAGGTCTGTGTCAGTAAAACGTTGGTCGGTCAGGGATGTGAAAAAACACCCCCCCGGCCGACATAAGTTTCACAGAGAAAAGTGCTGGTATGGACAGAGCTATGTCGGCAGAGGAGACACTCTCCCACTGACATAGCTACCGCCACTCTATGGGGGTGGTTTAATTATACATAGAGCGGCTACATAGGAGACCGTACAGCAGCCCAGTCTGTAGTAAGAACAGGAGTACTTGTGGCACCTTAGAGACTAACACATTTATTTGAGCATAAGCTTTCGTGGGCTACAGCTAGCCCACGAAAGCTCATGCTCAAATAAATGTGTTAGTCTCTAAGGTGCCACAAGTACTCCTGTTCTTTTTGCTGATACAGACTAACCCGGCTGCTACTCTGAAATCAGTCTGTGGTGTATTCATAGCCGTGAGATGCCACAGGGAGTGAGAAGGGGGAAAATAAGCTTCAGAGGAGAGAGCTCTAGGCTCCTGGCTTTAAGGAAGTCCCCTTTGAGCTGCCATAGACCTGGTGTCCCCCATGGCCTTTGTGTTCTCTGTTACCCACCAGCAACCCTTGAACACCTGCTCTACCCACGAGTCTCTTAGCGGAGGGCTCAGATACTAGTATCCACCTCCTATTTCCAAGACCCTGGGTTGCTGCTCCCACCCAGGCTCTGCACCCACATCACTAGAAGTGGGGAACGTCCAACCATGTTACAGAGTCCCCAGCCAAGCCCCCCAACAGCATGAAGCCTGGGCTTCAGTCTCTTTGTTCTCTTTTCATCAGTGAGGACATCGAAGTGGTTACAGAATCCCCCAGCCTCAGTCGCAGCCTCACCATACACCAATCTAACTGCCCCATAGAACCTTGTCATGATGTGATGACCACATCCTGGTGCAGCTTCATGACAATTGTTAGGGTGAGGGCCCTTAGGGTGGCTAATACATGAGGGATGAAAACTATCCTAAGAGCATCTACTCCTGCTTTCATAATGCAGCCTTAGGGAGTCACTGATCCCCTTTCTAAACCACAGTATATGGGCACATTCAGAATGTGTCTGTTTTAAAATTCAGATATCTTGGAAGGGAAAATCTGAACCTCTGTTCCATTAACACAAACAGGTTGAGTGTGATCTCCATTGAACACTTGCCTTTTCTCTTTTTAATTCAGCATAAAGACTAATATTGTGGATGTGCTTGTGTAAACACCGAGTGACTGCTTGGGGACCACGCAGTCCTATGGTGACTCCACAGTCACAGGCTGGCTTGAACGCTTCTTTTAGCAGCGGCACTAGGCGTGAGAGTTCAAAACATGTAGCCCAACATTTCTCCCCACTGCATCCACCAATCAATTTGGGACCCTGGTAGCTAGTCGTCGGTGGGTAACCACTACAGCCAACAACAAATTAATGTAGTTTCCTATCTTCATGTCTTGAGTCGTTCATTTTGCCTACATCCTCCTGCCAACAGGACTCACAGAGAGCCACCCTCAGCTGAGTGAGTAGGCACTGTGCTAAATTTGTCGCATCTAACAGTTACTGAATGAATATTTCACACTGAATCTCAAATTTTGTAAGTACAAAAATTAAACCAATTTATCTTTTTAAAGCAATATTTTTATAGCCATGCTCTTGGTGCTCCAGATTTCTCTGCCCCGTGGTTTTAGGAAGAATACAGATTTTTTTTTTTAAAACCTCCTCAGTCCACTCCGCACATTTAAAATCTTAATAGTTAAAGATACTATATGATTCTCCTACAATGTAGTGCTTTGAAAACACCGTGGGCCAGCTCCTTAACTGGTGTAGTCTGTGTAGCTCTATTGAAGTTAGTCGCACAGTCCACACCCTGTAAGGATCTGGCCCCATGTAATCTTCAGAAGTATTGCTGTTTTGAAGTCAAATCTAACACCCCTTTCAGAGAGGAGGTATCTTTTCAGTTCATTAGAGCTGCAGCAGGGCTTCTGCTCACAGCCATAGGAACCTTCAGAGTCTACTCAAACATCAGCACTCTATGCTTCCATTTACTTTGTACATGTGCTAATTATTTTGTCAAGAGGAATTATAGGAAAAATAAAGAGATTCATAACTACATATGCTGGGATTTAACAGCCACATTTTTCTTCCCTCTCTTAATAGCCTTTTTAAAAAAAGAGAGAGAGAAGAAAAATAAATTGAAACAAAATCTGAGATACTTTCAATATGTTTAATTCGTGTTCCTCTCAATTTGATTAGTATAGAGATATTCTTGGCTAGTGCTGTGTGAAAATTGCAAAAAAATCTTTGCAAATTTTCTCAGCACAAATCTCAGTTTAGCTCTGGGCTGCTTCATGGCTCAGAACTTTAGGTTTTCACACAATTATTGCATTGAAACATGCACAATTCCACCACACTTCTACAGCTCCCCTTCTGCAAACCTTTACTACCTGGCTAACAGTGCTCACTACTGAGAAAGGTCCTGCATAAAGTAACAGGGTTATTTGTAGCAGCAAGCACTTCATCCGTAGATAGTAAGGCATTTGCAGGGTTGGTTTCTTTGTCCCAATCCATGGATAAATTCTTAGGATCAGATCACTGGCTCCGGCCAAGGACAATGTCCTAATAGGGGCCAGTCCACTGCCCAGGATAGAGTGCAGCAGGCTCCAGCCATGCCCTGGTACTGGGAGAAGGTAGAGGAGAGCCAGCTTTACACTATCTGGGGATTTCCCTGTGCAAGGGGAATACCCACCTGCCCAATTAGGACAGCTTTCTGACCAGTGCAAAGTAGTCAGAAGGGAGGGAATCTGACCACACGGCCTTTATATTCTCACTGGCTTATTGTTTGGTCAGGCCTTCTCTGCCAGTCAGTTCCAAAACCAGACCCTGGGCTTGATTTTCTTCTCATACCATTTTTCTGCTGGTGTTACACCAGTGGTAACTCAGGATTTACACTGATGGGATAAGGGGGAAATTATGCCCGCGACCTTTAATCCAGCCTTACTTAGATATTTCAGGTCCAGGATTCTTTCGGTTTTAGTATAAACTTCCATTGCTCAATTACAAGTGTTGCCTGAGTCACTTAGGGCTAGATCCACGACGGGGACTTAGACTCAGCTTTGCGATGCCTAACTTTAGGCACCCTACCACCTACTGGAATCCACAGCACCAACGTACCTGCCCAAGCTCCCTACACCAAGGGAAGGGTTCGGCACCTAAGAAGGGGAACTGCAAAAGCCAGCAAGCCGAGGCCTGGTCTACACTACAGTTAGGTCGACGTAAGGCAGTTTACATTGACTTAATTATGTCCGTACCTACATTAAAGCCTTGTCCCGCCGATGTAAATGCCCTACTACACCGACATCAGAACTCCACAAGAAGTGTAGGGCTCATGTCGGTGTCGTTAGGGTGCCGGAGTCTCCCTATAGACATTGCGTTACTTACGTTGGCTGGTGGCTGTCTTGTCATACTGCTCCATAGTGGAGCTGTGAAATTGACACAGGCTGCCCCAGGCTCTCCACTTCCAGCTGGGCTGCTGCCCGGAGGCTCCCCATTCTCCACTTAAGGAGCCAAGAAGCCCGGGCAGCTGCCCCCTGCTCCTGCCCTGGCTCTCAGCCCCGCACTTTGCCCCTCTTCAGTCGGTGGAAGCGCTCCTGGTGAGGATGCACACCCTCAACAGAAGGAGGGCAGTGTGGACATCAGCCATCACGGTAATTATTGTGCTGGCTGTAAGTTGACCTGACATAGATTGACTTAGGGCTGTCGTGTAAACATCCCCTGAGGCAGAGCTAGCCTATGTGAGTGCCCTAACCACTGGGTGAGGGGGATTCTGGCAGGGGTCTGTCTCTCAGTGTCTCCTGTTGAAGCTGTTCCGCTTTGTATAAATAATTAAATAGTAATTGGAACAGGGACTTGACTCTCGCTAATTCACATGCATGCCCTAACCACTGCCTAGAAAGCCATTCTTGTACTCTCGCTGGCTACGGAAGTATTTCAGACACAGTGGAACAGCTTCAACAGAGGGAGACTTACCCCACAATAGCCCCACCCAATTACATGGGAGAAGAGAGAGCTGGGCTGGGTTCAAATTCCTACTCCATAGCTGGTAGAGTGGGGATTTGAACCTAGCTCGCCCACATTTTGGACCAGTGCTCTAACGCCCGGGCTAATGGTTACAAAGGTGATGCAGTGCTTTCTACTCATTGCCTGTGATCTGAGCGCACCTGTTGGATCCAGTCCCATAGGCAAGACAGGAGGGCAACAGCTAGTGTAAGGATTCCAGTCGGGATTAGGCACCTGGGACATAGGGTATGTCTACATTGCAGCTGGACGATGCAATTCCCAGCTCAAGTAGACATACCCACGCTTGCGCTGATCACGCTAGTGCACTAAAGACAGAAGCATATCCACTTCCACCCATATACACTGAGGGTCTTGGACAGGATCGTACTCAGGGCCCCTAGCCCATCCTGCTGTCTGTTCGGCAAACAACTGTGCTGCTATTTTTAACAGTCTAGCACAATCAAAGCTAGTGCCGTATGTCTACCAGAGCTGGAAGTTACTCCTTTCAGCTGTGTTGCAAACATATCCTTAGGTGGCTGTGTGCATATCCAGCAGCAGAAGTGAAAGCACCTAGGAGATTTTAGCAACAGAAATGAAGGTGCCCTCAGGGTTAGGCAGCAGCTAAGGAGGGGGATTTGAGGATCTAAATTTTGGATTGAGGCACCTAAATCCCTTTGTGTGTCTAGCACTTCATGAACTCAGGAGGATAATGGTAGATTGACCTTTCACTGATTTTAAATTAACCAAGTGAAAAAGCACTCAGTAAGGGCCTTAATTAAAGCATTATCTTAATTAATCACCATTGGACAAATTGTAGAAGAGGGAAAAGTATCTTATGGTGCTTCATTGTTATGTTACTTAAAATGATGTCGAAGGTCACATGCAACTGAAGGATCTTAAAATTAAATTGTGATTCGGATGACTTTTCAAAATGTGAACAGAATTATTTTTAAAGTTTCTCCCAAAGATTGCTTCCATCGTTGCATACACACAACACTCCCTCATCTAAATTATTCATTTTTTTAAGTTCATTGGGAAGACAGAATTGTAAAGTAAAATGCAAAGAGATGTGAGGATTCTGAAAGGTTATCGCTTTTTCTTTCCTTTTTTTTTTTTTTAAAGAACACAATAGGTACTTATAACCTTAGTCATCACAGCAAGTCACTTTCAGAAATTCACAATTGCAAATGAATTCAAAACCCTAATGATGCTTTTACATTCCTATGCCAGAAGTAATAGGTCATATACAATACATTTTTTATATTTAGCACCTTTTGTATTAGAACTTCTCAAAGTGCTCTACAGAAAATATAGTTCAATATAAATTGTCAGTTTCCCCACATTAAAATACAACAATAAAAAAGAAAACTTCAGATGTAAAGGCCCAGTTCTTTTACCTTTTGGCACACTGGAGTACTTAATGCCACAATTACTTCTTAAAGTAAGGATAGCAGAACAGGCCAAACGGGGCTAATGGAATATTACTCCCAAGCAGAGTGTTTCAAAAATTCAGCACATAGAAGGCAAATGTCCTTGCTTTAAAGAACTTCAGCCTATTTGGTTAGACAGTCAAAAGCCCAATGTCAGTTCAATACAACATGCAGAAGGGGAATGAAGCATAGAAGTGTGCAAAATGCAACATTTAGCTTGACAAACTATTGGTCAATTAAATAGATTCTCATAAAGGTTTGAAAAGTTTACAAGAACCAAGGCAATGTCACAACCTGTTTCAACCCTTTTCTTAAGTAGAAAAACCACTACATTTACATCCAAATACGAAGTAGAAATACATTTCTTGGAGATGCCTCGGATCCTCTTAAATTGGCATTCTTCTGCTATAGTCCAGCCATGCCTGTTTAGCACACAATCCACAGCCCAGCCATGCCTCGTGCCCCATGGTATCCTCCCAACAGAGGCTCTGCCTGGGCCAGATCTCTAGCATACCCTTTTCGCAGTAGCTACCAATGTTAAATGTTCTTTATCCAGTTGTTTCTTTTGTGGACAGTTAGCACTTCAGCATCTACTGAGACCAAACGTTGAGGTTATCCTTGGCGCTAGCTACAGAAGTCCTCAAGGAAATAGATACTTAGAGCCTTGATTTTACAAACATTTTAATCTTATAAATGACCAGTTATACAAACCAGTTTTCCCAACTAAAAAAACCCCACATAACAAAAGTGATGTTGACGAAAAACAAGTCAACAGCTCTTCACATCCCAACGCCTTCAGTGGTTTGGAAATCACTTTGCAGTGGGGTTTGAAGGACTAGAAGGAGGCAATACAATGCACCAAACTGCAATCTATGCACTGTACCTACTCTAGTTTTGAGATGTTCAATTTTATGAACCTCTCAATCCTCAATTAGATTAATAAAATAGGGGTTCTACTGTTAAACCCTAGTTTAAATGACCACACAACTTTTGAAGGTCCTCTACCATCATTGTTGGATCCGTCCATGCTCTTATCTTTGGAAACAGCACCCCAAATCCAAATAACTCTGATGTTGAGACACGTTCAAAAACCTGGATCCAGATTATGTGGCTTGGGCCACCCTCAAGTTTAAAGGCGTATCACCAAGGCTGTAGGCAACGCCAAGGACTGCTGTTCATTGCAGTGCTTCGTCACCAACTTCATCACTGGAAAATTACTGGATTCCTCAGCAGGAACAGCATAAATGAATCCCCACTCTCACACCCTGCTATGTGAATTGGGGCTTTGGTATTCAGTCACAATTGTGCCTTTGGGGTTATACATTTTTATTCTGGCAATATCAAAAATACCATGAAGAAGAAGCAGAACAGGAGGAAAGTCAGATTTTTTTTACCTTCCACAAATGGAAGAGTCTTAATTTAGAATGGAAATATTTTATGTGGCTTTGCTAGCTTCTTTTAGGAGACTATCCTCCACTGTGGCTATTTCACTTTAAAATACTGAATGAGAATTCTGTGTCAGAAGGTGATTAGGTAACGCTTAAAAGTGAGAGTTTTAACAGATTTTCTCTGCTCAGGTTTCAGCAAAGCACAGAGGGTTTTCAAGTAGAGCCCTAAGTATTATAATGCATTTAAACAGCATTTAAAGGATGTGTGTGATCCCAAAGCTAAAGTGAGAATTTACACTGCAATTATTATCTTGTTTTTACAGATTTTCTGCTGTGCATTATTTGTAAAATCCTTTACTTCAGACAGCCAAAATATCAAGTGCAGTTATTTTCCTTTCAGTCTTTTACTGAGTTGGGTTCTAAGGTGATGATTCATGTATTAATATGTGGTTATTAGATGACTCCTCTACCTCTACTGCTGCTATCTGTCTTTGGCAATGGAAAAAAGGAAATTCATTCTTAAAATCTCAGCAACAAATGGAACATGCATAGAAATCAATCCTGCTCTCATTGACGTCAAAGGAAAAAGTTCCATTGACTTCAATAGAAATAGAATTAGGCCCATATATCACTTATTAGTTTGATTTATAGTGCTGAGAAAATCCATACATCTGAAAAGGGAAAAAAATGTATCTGTTAAAAATAAGTCATGGGAATTAGGTGACTGTCGATGATATTTATCTCAAATAGGGAAAAACAAATATTACAGCTGTCAATTATAAATATTGGGTAGGTTACCTATTACCTAGAGCAGGGGTTCTCAACCTTTTTCTTTCTGAGCCCCCTCCCCCCCCCAACATGCTATAAAACCTCCACAGCCCCACCTGTGCCACACCTGATTTTATGCATATAAAACCAGGGCCAGCGTTAGGGGTAGCAAGCTGGGCAACTGCTCAGTGTCCCACGCCACAGGGAGCTTTGCAAAGCTAAGTTGCTCAGGTTTCAGCTTCAGACCCAGGTGGCGGGACTTGGAGCCCCGGGCTTCAGACCCAGGTGGCGGGACTTGGAGCCCCGGGCTTCAGACCCAGGTGGCGGGACTTGGAGCCCCGGGCTTCAGACCCAGGTGGTGGGGCTTTGGCTTTCTGCCCTGGGCCCCTGCAGGTCTAATGCCAGCCCTGCTTGGCGCCCCCCTGAAACCTGCTCGCGGCCCCCCAGTGGGCCCTGGCCGCCTGGTTGAGCACCGCTGACCTAGAGGTCCAACCCAAATTAGGGGCCATGTTACTATGAATTGTGCATATATGTACACATGCTGAGACAGTCCCCAGTCCAGAGAGATTACAATCAAAGGCCCACACATACTTAAGTGCTGTCCTGAATAGGGATGCTTTACTGAATTAGGGCCTAAACAAACAAGACAGACAAAGGAAGTACTATTATCACCACTCTATAAAGGGGGAAGTGAGGCAGAGAGTGAGATAAAGGGCCTGATTTTCCAAGCACCCACAGGGCTCGTTGACTTCATTGGCGTTGTGGGCATGTCTCACCTGTAAATAACCAGCCCACAAGTGACTTGGCCCAGGTCACACAGGAAGTCTGGGAAGGGAACTCAAATCTCCTGAGTCCCAGTCTAGTGCCTTTAGCACGTATCTGTCCTTCCTCTTACTCGCTGGAAGCTTAGTATTTGCAGGTCTCAATCTTGTAAACTTCCTTAAACACAAAAGGATAAACCACTGAAAAAAATCCAAGAAGGCACAAAACTCTCCTTTGCCATGATACTGCCAAAAACTTGGCAATGGATAGGCTGCTGGTATGTGGTGATCACTGCCTGTCATGCCAACCAATATTGTCTCATTGTTTCCTCGTACTCCCCTTTCTATATGTCTGTAGCCATCTGTTGTCTCTTGTCTCATACTTAGATTGTAAGCTCCTGGGGGCAGGAACAGTCTTTTTGTTCTGTATTTGTACAGCTCCTAGCACAATGGGCCCTGGTCCATTACTAGGGATCCTATGTCCTATGGTAATAAATAATAATTAATAATAATAATACACTTTGCTTTGCAAGTTAGGTTCCCATATTACACCTGAAAGGTTACAGAGCACTTAGTGAGGTTACATGTTGACATTGACTTATACGTTCAGTCAAGGGTTTTGTGAACATTACGGCCCACAAAGTCAAAGATCAAGTAGTCCAACAAGTAGGAGACTGAATTATAATGGTAGTTTTAAGTCTTTGACAATCTATTGTTATGTGTACACTCATAAAGGAGTTTTTACAGGCAGCGAGATTTACATCCTGCTGCAGATATGGGGGTGGCCTGCTAAGTGTGAATGATAATATGATGGAAGCTGCTGATTGTGGTGCATTATACTGTATGTAGACAGAAGGGGAGGTGCATCACAACACAAGGAATAATTAAGAACACAGATAGCTAGAAACATCAAATTACTAAGAATAATAACTCTTTATAGTCATCCTAATTAAATAAATGTTGAGTGCCTAATGGCTTGCCATTCATTTGTTTCGGAAGTAGCTAGTGCTCAAAATGAGACTTAAAGAGTTATTACTCTTTAATTAACTTATCTGCCACATACATTTCATGGTGAGTTTCCATCTGTTTTCCACTCCCGTTGCTTTCGGTGCAGGCTACAGCGTGTAACTGTGGACACACACATAGCATGGTCGGCAGGATCTAGAGTCCAGTACATTCTGCCAAGAAAGCGGGGTCCACTGGAAGCAGAGAGAGAAAAGTGAAAGTCACTCTCAGTCCATGCTGTTCACAGAAGACAGTCATCTTATGTAGTTCAGTGAGGTTGCGGATATCTATTAAAAAAATCCCTCAATCATAATACCAGTCAGGGCCGGCGCAACCCATTAGGCGACCTAGGCGGTCGCCTAGGGCACTGCTATTTTGGGGGCGCCTGCGCCCTGGCCGTCCGTTGAAATTTGGGCGCGGGACCTTCCGCCACCGCTGTTGGGGGTGGCATTTCGGGGGCGGGACCTTCCGCCGCCTAGGGCGCCGGAAGAGCTGGCGCCGCTACTGATACCAGTTCCTTATAAACACATTTCGGGGGCTCCCAAGTCCCCACCAGACCACGATTCAAGTTATTTACAATGCGCTGCCCCTGTTTGTAGCACTTGAGGATTTCTCCAAGCAAACCAAACAACCATCAAAAGGTCTTTTTCTCTCTCTTTCCTTTGAGAGAGAGGGGAATCAGAGGAAAAGGCAAGTAAAGGTGGTCTGTCTCTTAGGGTCACCCCTTTGGGGCTTGGCTTATCAGCGGGTATCTTTAAATAGGGTCTGCCTCCAGCCCCTCCTCTTAGATCACCGTGCTTTATACCTGGTCCATGCAGTCTCAGGGACAGTGAGGCCTGAGACAGGCACCTTCATGGCTGATCTATTTCTGTGCTCAGCTGTCTTCTTTATATTCACCACCCCTTCCTGGGGCAGGCTTTCTCTTTTTAAGCTCCCCGTCCCCACCCCTCTAGACAGAGAAAGCCTTACAGATGTGCCTGGTTAGTGCCGGCTGAGCCCAGAAGAACTCAGTAGTAGCCTCCTCTCAGAGCGAGCGGGGGGGTGGGGGGTCGCAAAGTTATTGACAAAGCTGACTGAAGGAAAGCCGATTTCATTCTCCCTCCCACCCCACCTTGCCCTCATCTTATATGGTAGATCATTTGTGTGGTAAAACAGAAAGAGCGACGCAAGCGCTCAATATAAGCTTTGTACCCTGTCAAATAAATGATGAATGAAGAACAGGGATAATGTGATATCTACTGGTTTTGCTGAAGTCTGTTTGATCACCGGCCATTGGTATTCCGCAGGAGTTTCTAATTGTCACTTTGTGATGTGTAGCAGTACTGTGGTTAAATGCGCTGGGTCCTGTATCTGTTATTAACCTTTATGTTGTGCCTCAAGCAACTAGGGCAAAGTAAGATAGGAATTCTGATCAAGTTATATTTAATGCACTGTTTCTCTCGCTTGACTAACAACCTAGTATTTTAGTTTAAAAATTGAAAAACAAGATTACAGGGGGAAATATAGATATTGATGACTTGGCTATGGTAATGTCTTCTATTTACATACCTCGTGCTCGTTTTCCATAGGATGGTCCCCAGATCATTAAATAAACACTGCGATCTTGCAGGTAACATATCAGTAAATCACTGTCTTTCAAAGCATTTTTACTACACCATTGCTTGAAAATAAGGATTTTATTTCATTCTGAATTTATTACTATGACTATGCTACTATTTATCTCAATGGCTCCGGTGTACATTATTAATGGGTTATTTTATTGTTCTTCTATCCAATGGGAATCATATAGCCAAGCAACTTTTGTATTAATCACAGAATCTCTTCTAAATTAGGGTCTAAAAGTTCCACTATCAGAAGGTTGGGGATGTTTTTGTTAATATGGTACCTAGAAAACAGCTACTGTTGAAAGAGTAGCAGAAATATAGATTGTCTTGTTCAAAGACAACCAGTGTTGTTTATCCCAGTACTCAGGTGAGTTTTCCAGCAATGGGTCAGCTCCTGAGCCGATGTAAATCTGCATCACTCCATGTGAATCACAGATTCACACCAGCTGAGGATCTGGCCCAGCCCAATGTTTTCACTTATCAGGGTCATTTAATGCCTAGGTGTAGGCAGGCATATGCGTTTTCTGTTGCTGTTCTCCTCCATTGAGCCTTTCATTAAACACGTTAGCATCTGAAGCTGCAGTGATGGATTAGTGATCATATAGGTGCAGCAGCAAGTCTACCACAGGAGATTAAGGGTTTACTGCCGGCCGGGGAGCAATAGATTGACCAGCGTGTGTACATGTTACAAACTGCTAGACATTTTTCAGGCGCAGGTATCTACTTCTCCATCCCATTACGCCAGTCTTGTGCTGGCATGTCTCCACTGAAGTCAGCAGAGGCACACTGGTGCGGAATGGAGATTCAAGCCCCGTGTAAGAACCTGTGGGTTAAATTCCCCTTGTGCTGGCTTCTGTCCGGGGAGGATTTCACCTGTGGGAGAGAAAGCGCTTCTGTCTAGAGCGGCAGCCATGTGACTGAGGCCTTCCTTTGGTTTGAGCACATCTCTCTGGCGCTGCATGCCAAAGCCACAAGCAAGTTATTTTTGCATCAGACCATAAAAAAGCACAAATCCTCTGTTTTGTAATTACTGTAGCACTTAAGGACACACAACCCCCCCCTTCCCCCTCCCCCCCCACCCCCAATGGATTCTCTGCTCTACCTTTTTCTGCTGATAGTAGTTGCTGGAAATAGCAGCAAGGAAAAGCACGGAGGGCGACAGATGATGTCACAGGCCTTTTAAGCCCCACAGTAAGAGAAATACCAGTACTAGATTGTAATGAGCAATTTGTATCCTATATAAATAATTCAGATTTATTATTATTTAGCACTCTGTGGTTATTCCTGGCTGCCAGCCAGGGAAAGACTGAGTCAATGTGGCACTAGAGATTTTTCTGTTCATCAGCTAATCCAGCCGTCGTTGGTTTCCATTACTTCAGGAGGACGTTGAAAGTAGATGTTCAGTAGAAGTTCCTGATTGTTCTGCACCAGGACTCAGAGGGAAGGATGATGATGTTCTATTAATTATTAACTAATTAATAATGGCAATTGGCTCTATTTATATTAATTTACTCACAGATTTTTTTTAAATGTATATTTTACAGTTTAAAAATGATCCCCCAGCATGTTCTCCCCTTGTGTGTTTGAACCAGATTCAACTGAGGGCTCAATCTGATTGCTCTTACTAAGGTGAAATTCCCACTGAAATCAGAAGACATTTCCCCAAGCAAGGATTGCAGAATCCAGGCCTGTAAGGCTAGACTGTGTCCACCCCTTGGTAGGTACCCAAGAATAGGAGGGGATGCAAGGTGCCTAGTCTCCATCCTGGGCACAGGCCCAGTCTTTGCACTTAGGGGCTAGCCTGGGGCAGTCTTTGCACTTGCCTCTCCATATGGGAAAAGAAGAACTTGACTCCACAAAGGCCAGCGCAGCAGGGGCCAGCGGAACACAATGCATGCTGGATCTGTGCAGAGGGATGCTTCAGAAGCCAGATGCCTCATGCATTCCCAGGGTGTTGCACCAGCCTACGTCTCCAGGAGCTCTTGCTGCGGCCGAGCCATAAGGTAACCGTTAGTTTGGGGGGGAAAGTCCCTTCCTGAGAAGCCTGTGGAGCAGCCCTGCAGTGTGCAGGGCTGCAGAGGTAGAAGCAGATATTATGATTCATCTGGTTAGCATAAGTGGTGAAATTCACTAAGCTGAGTATGAAGAACAACATACAGCGGGTGTGTTGTGGGGGAGGGTTTCACTATATTTTAAGATGGGTTTTAATTTACCATTCAGGTTAGCCTTCTAGTGCAAAGGATTGGGTGTTCGATCTAACAGAGACCATCCTTTCAACTCCCGGGCCTCGGCTTCTCTACACTACCTGCACAGCCAGACACACTGGGGAGGGCTGCACATTCATGCAGCGGGAACCTTCCCGGCTCACCTACTCTACAGTGTTGTACAACCGCTGCAGTTTGGCCAACACGCCAGAGATTGAACTGGAGACCTCCGGAGTTGGAAGGATGAGTCTCCACAGCTTGAGCTAAAGCCCCAGGCTCTGTAGTCGGGGCTGTCACAGACTCATAGCCTCTATAAAAAGAACAGGAGGCCTTGTGGCACCTTAGAGACTAACACATTTATTGGAGCAGAAGCTTTCGTGGGCTGCAGCCCACTTCATCGGATGCATAGAATGGAACATATAGTGAGGAGATATATATACACATACAGAGAACATGAAAAGGTGGGAGTTCCTCTACCAACTCTAAGAAGTTAATTAATTAAGATGAGCAATTATCAGCAGGAGAGAAAAAACTTTTGTAGTGATAATCAAGATGGCCCATTTCAGACAGTTTGACAAGAAGGTGTGAGGATACTTAACAGGGGGAAATAGATTTAATGTGTGTAATGGCTCAGCCATTCGCAGTCTCTATTCAAGCCTAAGTTAATGGTACACCTCTACCCCGATAGAACGCTGTCCTCGGGAGCCAAAAAATCTTACCGCGTTATAGGTGAAACCGTGTTACATCGAACTTGCTTTGATCCGCCGGAGTGCACAGCCCCGCCCCCCCCCCGAGCGCTGCTTTACCGCGTTATATCCGAATTCGTGTTATATCGGGATAGAGGTGTATCTAGTTTACATATTCAAGTTCAGCAGTTTCTCGTTGGAGTCTGTTTTTGAAGCTTTTCTGTTGCAAAATTGTCACCTTTAAGTCTGTTACTGGGTGACCAGAGAGGTTGAAGTGTTCTCCTACTGGTTTTTGCATGTTATGATTCCTGATGTCAGATTTGTGTCCATTTGTTCTTTTGCGTAGAGACTGTCCGGTTTGGCCAGTGTACATGGCAGAGGGGCATTGCTGGCACATGATGGCATATATCACATTGGTGGATGTGCAGGTGAACGAGCCCCTGATGGCGTGGCTGATGTGATTAGGTCCTATGATGATGTCACTTGCCTCTATGAATCGGACACAACACACGCTGGCCAGGGGGTTACAGTGGCACGTCGGCTTTTGCACATTAGGGCTAGCATGGTAAACTGCTCACGCGCTGTATATGGGCTCCCGATCCCACACGCATTGGGCAGGCTGCGAGGAAGAGCGTGAAGCACAGTATCCAGAATGCAAGAAGGCACTGCCAGGCAGAACTGTCACATGGGCGTGTTTACTCTGAGCGGGCAGGGGCAGGGTGGATAACTGAGCTTTGCTGAGCTGTAAAAAAAAAAAAAAAAAAAAACCAAGGCAAAATATCGAAATAACTCATGAGCCTGGGGAGGAGGAGCTGGAGCAAGGTGACAGCCGAGGAGCAGGGTTGGAATGAGACAGGTGGCAACTGGGCATATGTTTCTGCCAACTTGGGCTGCAAATACGACAGTTGGGAGACAGAGTCGAGGGCTTGGCGGAGGACGGGAGGGTCTTTCCACCCCTCAGTGCACGTGTGAGTCCTGTCAACGTTAATGGGAGTTACGCACACACAGCAAGGGGAGAATAGACAGACTGTAGAAACCAGACTTCTTCCCTGGGAGCCATAATCTGTGCTGCCTTGAATAGGGCTGCATGGGGTGGAAGTCACCAAGGGATTAGGCCTGGAGAGAGGAGTCTCACCTGCAAGGGGTTTGGTCTCTTCTCAGGGTGTAAACTGAAGGCTGGCTTTGGCCTGGGATAACTAGAAGGGATTTTGCGGCCAGTGCTGTGGACGCACTGAAGACAAGGGGTTGGCCCTGAGGCGTGCGGCTGCCACTCAGTCCCGCAGCGGGAAGAGCTGCGCTGGCCTGGCTGATTCTGGGGACAGGCTGCTGGCTGTGACGGGGCACAGAGCAGTTCCTCTGCCATTTGCAGCCAGGTTCTGCAGAGCGTTAGACGGGAGCAAGGAAGCCCTGCGAACTAACTCCCTGCCTCCCGCACTGGCTCGCTGAGATTCCCGACCCTTCTGCCTCACTCTCCGAGGTCCCGCAAAGGCTAACACAGCCCTGGGGCCCTAGGAGACCCCCTGGAGCAGACTACAGGGGTAAGTGGAGGCAGCCAGGGCTAATCCAGGGCCCCTAAGAAACAGGTGCTTCTGGGTGGGATGGTTTTAGTGGGACGCCCCGGTGGCCTGTGGGGCCTGAGGCTGTGTCTTTGGGCCAGTGCCTCTCAGTGATGGGCGTGCAGCTCAGAGGCAGGCAAGGGTCCCTCAGGGCTCTCATCCCAATGAGAGAGGTCTCCCTTGTCACGCCCCAGTCGCCCCACTGCCGTGTATGACCGCAGGGGCGGGAGCCAGTGGATACCCCCTCTGGGGAGCAGACTGTCCTGACGCAGGCAGTGAAGCAGACACAGTCTTCCCAGTTCTAACATCACAGGACAAGTCAATTCTAGGAAATCAGAGAAAGCTTGGAGCTCGACGCCATGGGGGTAAAGTACCCGCCGTGGGCCGAATCCTGTCCCATCGTCATGCTCAAGTAGCCAGGCGTAATGCATGGGGCCAGGGAGGTCGGTGCGTCATGGCATCAGCTGGGGCACCAGGGGTAGAAATCCTTCCCCCACCAGAATGCTACTGGGATGGATCAGCAGCGAAGCCTGGAGTCCTGGTGGAGCTGGAGCAGCCCCTCCCTGGATGAAATTCACTGCTCCCTGCGCGGACGCCAGCCTGGCTCTGCTGAGGGGCAGATCCACCCAGGCTCGTCAGCAAATCCAGCCGTGCAGGAGCCGTGCTGGGCTGTTGATCTCCAGGGCTCACCCGGGATGGCCAGAAGCTGCCTGCCTGGGCTCCCCAAATCCTGCCCCCGCCACTCCACACAGCGAAGCCAGCCCAGCTCCGGTGAGCCCCAGGCTCCAGCCACTCAGAGGAGTGGGACAGGACTCACCCCTCTCAGGGCTGGATCCTCACTCATGGCGGTCACCGCCGGGGAGGCAGCAAAGCTAGATTCTGGACTGGCAACCCATCGTCACAGCCGAGTCACTCCACCACACCACAGCTGCCATCAGGGCCGGAAGGCGTCTGTCTCCTCCTTCCTCCCTTAATTCCTTAGCATGGTCACATCCAGGGTCACGGCACCTGTCCTCCACCTTCTTCATGCCCACTCGTCTCGTTCCATAGCACCGATGTTTAATATTAGACGTGTATTGGTAACGCAAAAGCCACTGCTGCAGACCCACGTTCTAGCCAGAGCAGGGTCAGCGCCGGCATGTCGATCCCCCGGCTACAGTAGTTGTTTAGAGAGCAATGCCTCAGCCACTAATCTGTACCACCAAACCCAAGAAAAACAGGACCAAGGCCTGGACTCCTCACTCAAATTACCTCTCCCTGCACCCAGTGGAAGTTTGCCAGAATAACAGATTGTCTGAGCAACAAGGGTTTGGCCTGCAGTTTGCAAGGCCACCTGGGGACCCAATCCTGCCCCCACTCATGTCAGTAGTCAAGCTCCTGTTTATTTCAGTGGAAGCAGGATTGGGCCCCAGCACTGAGATGCGGGGACGGGGGAAGAAGTTTGCTCTCTGAACAGGCCACAGTGACTTTTGGCTGCGCTGGACGCTCTGGCTTAGTGGCAAAGTAATCGTTCATCAAGGCAGAGCTTGGAGAAGGATCTGGTTAAAATGGTCACGTTGCTGGAGGGCCAGAGGGCTCCTTCCACAGCCAGCGTTCCCAGCACCTTGGGCGAGGTGTCAGACCACTCCTGCTCCAGCAGCCAGGCCTCATTCCCGCCCCGGCCCAAACCGGGGAGTGCAAAACGAAGGGCGATCAGCTGTTACACTGGTACTTGAGCCCAGCCAGTGCTATGAAGATCAGCATCCTGTAGCTAAAACCAAGAATTAGAAACAGGGAGTCCAGCTTTGCTGGATGATAACTCTAGACAATCAGCCATCGAAAGATTGATAAAGCTATTACAACCCGCTTACGGCATCCAGTCATGAATCACGTTCAGCTGGACTGGCACACTGGATTCCCAGCTATAATTCTGCGCGAGAACACAAATGAGTGCCAAGATCAAATCCACCCAGAGCCTCATTATTCAGCACAGTAACGATGCCCGCATTTGCACAAATGCAGGTAGCAGGACTTATTTGGCTTCTGCAGCACAAGGGATGAAGTTGAACACTCAGACTGGCAACACTGGGTACAACTGAAATGGGACATATTATTATTGTGTATTGCAAGTTTCTGCAAAGGGAGAGCTGGGTGCCAACATCTTGCTCAGAGTGACTCTGTCAAGTAGTTTAAAGCCTGCCCCGGCTGTTATCTGGGGGGGGGGGGGGCGGGGGGCANGGCTGGGAGAGGGAAGAGTCTCTTGCTTCTGAATAGTCAAGGACCAAACCCTGAAGTTCTTGGGATAGATTTTTAAAGGCACAAAGGGAGGTTGGCTCCCAATTCCCATTGACTTTCAATGGGTGATTAACTGCCTGTTGTGTTCTGAGAGTACCCCCCCTTCGAGCAGTTCTGCTCTTCAAACGCTGCAGCTGTGCCACTGCAGGACTTCGGTGAGGATGCTCCGACGGGACGGGAGAGCTGCTGTTGGCACAGTGAATCCACCTCCGCGAGAGGCAGTGGCTGTGTCGGCAGGAGAAGCCCGCCCCTCACCATAGTGCCGTCTCCACCAGGGGTGAGGTCAGTATAACTGTCACTCAAGGGTGTGGATTTTTCCGGTAAAACCATCATTGGAGCCAGTGGGATTTGCCTGAGTGCGGGCAGATGTTACCAGGATCCGGCCTGAGGTGGAACATTTTCAATCCTCTACCCGGCGACAGAGAAGGAGAGGTGGCGGCCTCAAGAGACACGCTTCATAAATGACCCAAAGAATCGACTTTATTCGGCTGCTGCGGGGCCAGGCTTTCCACCCGCAGAAGGAGCACAAGTTAATGAACTACGATCTAGATTAATCCCAACCTCTGAGACGCCTCACTCAGCGTGGACCCCGTTGCAGACCTTCATCGGGTCTAGGAGTGGAGGTTGAAAGGCCCCTCTACCAGCAGCCTAAAAAGTGGGTAGAGAGCTGATTGGCCACATCCCCCTGGCTGCCTCCACCATATGGGGTTGTAAAGAGCCCTAATCACAACCCTGATGGGAGGCAACCTCGCCTGGTTTCTCTTGCCATGAATCCCCCTTGGGCACCTGGAGATGCAAGTCACAAAGAGTCTGGCCCAAATCTATCTCTGGAGCTATTCTGGGGTGTGAAGGAATCAATGTGAAAACAGCAAACGTATTTGCCTGAGGTCACTACACCCTTTTAGTGGGTCCCTATGAAATAAATATTGTTTTTTCCCCAAAGCCCCCTGCCATTTCTGTTACTGGCAATGATGGCAAAATCTGTATAGACCCAAAAAAGATGGGGGTGAATTTCACAAGAGAAAACGAAGGAATCTGGATCACCTCGTTTCAGTCAGAGAGGCTCGGGGTCCTGGGCCAGACCTAGGTGTTGCTATTAGGCAGTCTTAGAAGTCTTCCCAGCATTCAATGCTTCGGCAAAAACCGCCGTGACTCCTCTCTTTGCGAAGTTGCAACGAATTAAAATGAAAGATGTATCAGCAGAAAAAGGTAGAGCAGCGAAAGGAGATAATGGCAGGAAATGCAAGTTGGTTGAGCGGCAGGCGTCCAGGTCACGGCGCTGCCAATGGAGAAAGCCGGCCATGCAAGTCAAGGCTGAGAGCAGAATCAGCTTTCCAGGAAATGCAATGGCAGAAGCAGGACATGCCATCTGGGCCGCAGCTTTGCTTCCTGACAACTGAGCCATGAAGAGGCATTTTGTGTCAAGTCTCAGAGGGAGCCAATTCCCTCTTCTCCCAGCCAAAGGTGAGGCGCAGCGACAACAGCTGCTAAATGAGGAGTGGTAGATTGTTCCCAAATTTGTGAATAACCTAGAGACTTGTTCTTGCTTCGGGGCCCTGACGTGAGCAGGCGACGCTCTACATTTGCCAGCCTGGACCCCAGTACACAATGCCAGACATAACGGCTCCTTGGAGAAAAATAATACATGTGTACTGCAAACAGGCATGTTTTCCTCCCCCTAACACCTTGCTACAAAGCTATTGCAGGGAGAGGTTCACGCAACAAATTCTCCCCCACCTGTCAAACATCACACTGATAAGCTACAAAGCAGCAGTTTGGCAGGCACAAAAATTGACTATGGCTGCATGGCTGGGCTGATCTTTCATGGTGGAAAGTCACTAATTGATTATGTTGCCATAAAGAGCTCCTGCCTTCCATCCGATTGTATTGACAGGAACTCCTGCCGTCAGCGCCAGACAATAAAGAAATAATACGGCTCTTAATATTATATTCCTGCAATGAATACCACAACAGGCCCCGGCAATCTTCCTATTCACGTGCCCATCCCCTTGCCCTGAGCAATTCCCCTGTCCTGTCTGACTCTAATGAGAATGAATTAGACAGAGCTAATGCTGCTGCCAGATCTCTAGGTGTTTATTATATTTCTAGGGGAATGACAGCATCCCGAACACAGGGCGTTTTCCCAATATGCCAGCATCAAACTGTCTGTGAATGTAACCAGGTCGCGCTCCGAGGCACTACCCAGAGCTCTCTAGCCATCCTGACAGGGCATAGAAATGTTAATCTCTCACTACTACCTTCAGATGATGGACACAACCCAGGAACCTTTGCATAATACAACGCCGGGCTTTCTTTTCCTGTTTTGTCTGGAGGTGAACACACACAGCAGTTCTAGAAGCTGGCCTTGAGCTCTCACCTAGGTGTGTATGTTAGACAAGGCAAGATCTTCAGCTAGTGTAAATAGGTGTCACTCCACAGAAGTACCAGAGTAGATTCACGCCAGCTGAGGATCCAGGGAATACACTTTCACACTAATGAAAGCTTCCAATAGGTCCATGTCTCTAACATGTGATCGTGTTTTGTTTTACATATGGCATCTAGTGTGTTGGCGCCAGGGCCGGGAGTCAGGACTCCTGGGTTCTGTTCCTGGCCATGCCGCCATCTTGCTCTGTGACCTTGGACAAGTCGTTTAGACCAAAATTTTCAAACCTGGGTGCCCAAAGCAGTATATATATAGGCACCAAAAATAAACACAACCTGATTTTTGAGTGCCTCTGAAAGTCAGGCCACATTTATTAAGGTGCCTTTTTATGACTTTAAGGGCTTAGCTTTGAGCGCCCGGTTTGGAATATGTTGGGTTTAACTCTCTCAGTGCCTCAATTTACCCATCTGTGAAATGCATATAATAATACTTAGCTGCATCGCAGGAATTTGATGCTGCTTAATTAATATTTGCAGAGTGCTTTGAGATGCTCAGATGAAAGACACTATAGAGCTTCAGAGAAATCTTATCCTGCTCTCTTGAAAAAGCACACCGAAGAACTAGAGACAGTATTTACTCCCAGCTCATTGAATTCAGGCAGACTTGGAGCCGTTAAATGGCCTGTGTTATGTTTGATGCTCTCGGTCACAATCTGATAGAGCTCTTTGGCAGCAAATTGACATGTAAGCAAAGCAGACAGGCTCTGAATTATTGATATTCCAGGAAGCAGTAGCCAGGCTGCCATGTATTATCAGGACAGGAGAGTTAATGACTATTTTAATCCAAAACTTGAAGAGAATGTAATTACTACGCTCAACTCTGTTCAGAATACTCCAGCATTGTTGTTTGTCACCACATACAAAAGAGCCGGTAGGAAAGTTTGTTTCAAAACAACGTAGTAATGTACCATGTACCACAACTGATCTCTCGGACACACTTCCAAAGAGGCTTGAAACTTTAGGAAATGACTGTAAGAGACACTGTGCCATAACAACACCGACTGCTCTTTCTGCAAAGTCAAATACGCCTTCACGAATTCATTGTTCATTCGTAAAGACGTCTTAGCCAGCCAGCCCAAACGATCTGGGCATCAAACATTAAGTTACTTCCTTGCAAAGAATTCCTATGAATAAATGTTTCAAATGAACCTTTGGATCCAGCATTATGCACATACTGTGCTAGTTGTTGCTGACGGGAGTGGAAAATTACTGCCCCATGCCGGGAAGCACTGAGTGACAGCGCAGGAACACATCTGAAGCCAAGCCGGAGAAACACAGCAGAAAAGTTTACCTCATTATTCCTGCCAGCTGGTCCTGCTCGTGTGCATGGCCGCTGACACTCGCTCACTCGAGCAAGCCCGGTTTGGTCTGCAAGCGTACCCGCAGAAGGCTGAAATGTCACAAATACTCTTGCAAACGACTCTCAGGGAGGTTATGCACTCAGGAAGCATCCCTGCAGACAACCCAAAAGCTGCTTGTGACTGGGGAACATGGCGGGAGGCAGGGGGAGGGGGGGAGATCACAGCAATCAAATAAGCAGCAGCAGCAAGGAGGTGATACTAGCATGGGTTCTCTCATCAGCACCACCATGCCAGATGGAAGAGAGGTCCTCGGCCTGGTGTTTCTTCAGGGGCATGGGTATGTAGAGCCCTGCCTGGAGACAAAATTTGTATCTGCATCCGATCCGCAAACGTGGCCCGCAGCTATAAAGCGGCTCTCCGCAGCTTTGCAGGGCTCTCTGGTTATGCCTCAGCACCCAGCTGTGTCGCTGGAGTCTGGCCAGGTTGTGACGAGGGGTTTCTGCCGTGTCTGGGACCAGCAGGCTGCATGAAGAGGTGTAAGCTGTGTGGCCCTGAAAGGTCACCCCCGCTTAAGCCCCCCAGTTTCACTCGAGTCCCCGAGCAACAGCGCGCAGGGGGTGGGTGGAGAGCAGCAGCAGCCCCAGTGGAGGGGGCAAGCAAGCGGCAGCGGGCAGAGCATTAGCGGTGGAGGAGACCTGCCTGCTGCCTGCAACACGGGCATGGACCATGCGACGGCACCGGCCAGTCAGGGGCAGAGGGTCTGATGGGGAAGGAACGAGCCCTGCAGTCGCCAGACAACGTGCTCCATGACAGCATGTTGCTGCTCCCTGCCTGCAAGCAGAAAGCACAGAAGGCAGTGGCTGGGGAAGGCTGTGATGAGTTTTGCCCTATATCTCTGGCCTATAGCCTGCTCTTGCAGTGGACACGGTGCAGGATTCTGCTGCAGCGGGCGCCAGCTCCTGCTAGCGTTGCATGAATTAAGGCACACAGGTGTGAGGGGTCGTCGGCTTCCTGCCCTATGGAAATGGGAGAGGCAACGTATCAATATAAATAACTCTACAGCAAGAACCCGGAACGGTTCAAACCGTCCTCCTGCTAGGCCAGTGTCCTCCACTGTACCTTAATGCTTGCAAGTGACTGTGATTTATGTGGCCGCAGCAAGAGGCGGGCGCTCCTGGTTGAAAATGGGTCAGTGTCGGTCCGTCAGATCCTAGTTTGCTTCTACGGCAGGTTCACAAATGAAAGTTGAGTGAGAAGTCGCTCTCCAGCCTAAGCACTTGAGGCCAGACCCTCCACTGGTGCAGAGTGGCACCGTCTCATGACACCCGTGGGACTCCATGGATTTTCATCGGCTCCGTTTCAAAGGGGTGCGTAACATTCTGCCTGTGGAGAGGTGTCTTTCGCTTGGGGCTTTAGCCTGCACTTAAGCACGAGTAACTTTACTTACACGTAACTGCACACCGCACCATAGTAACTAACTCAGGAACCAATCCATGCAAGAAACCTCGATGCCAACTCTGCCCACATATCTACACCAGCGACACCATCACAGGACCTAACCAGATCAGCCACACCATCACTGGTTCATTCACCTGCACATCCACCAATGTAATATACGCCATCATATGCCAGCAATGCCCCTCTGCTATGTACATAGGCCAAACTGGACAGTCTCTAAGGAAAAGGATAAATGGACACAAATCAGATATTAGGAATGGCAATATACAAAAACCTGTAGGAGAACACTTCAACCTCCCTGGACACACAATAGCAGATGTTAGGGTCACCGTCCTGCAGCAAAAAAACTTCAGGACCAGACTCCAAAGAGAAACTGCTGAGCTTCAGTTCATCTGCAAATTTGACACCATCAGCTCAGGATTAAACAAAGACTATGAATGGCTTGCCAACTACAGAACCAGTTTCTCCTCCCTTGGTTTTCACACCTCTACTGCTAGAACAGGGCCTCACCCTCCCTGATTGAACTAACCTCGTTATCTCTAGCTTGCTTCTTGCTTGCATATATATACCTGCCCCTGGAGATCTCCACTACTTGCATCCGAAGAAGTGGGTATTCACCCACGAAAGCTCATGCTGCAAAACCTCTGTTAGTCTATAAGGTGCCACAGGATTCTTTGCTGCTTTTACAGATCCAGACTAACACGGCTCCCCCTCGGATACTTGACTTACGCGAGCCGTCCTGTTCTTTTCTTTAGCAGAGTCCACGAGCCACATCCTCAGCTGGTGCCAATTAGCTACAGTGGACCGAGCACGTCCCCACCAGCCAAGGGTCCGGCCCGATGTACTGCCGGGTTAGAACCTCTCTCTCATCTTATTTTTTAACCTGCCGCTGAGACACAAACCCCTGAAGGGGATTTAATCGATTGATGCAGACGAATTTTCACCTGGGAAAGCCTGAATGTTGCTGGGATGACAGAAATCCGTCATTGGCAATGAGCAAAGTCACTCACGTGCTTAAGTCTTTGGAGGGTCAGGGCTTTCGTACCAATGACAGAAGCAAGAACTATGCCGAAGCAGCGGGCAATGGAAAGGCAAGTGCTGAATGGCCAAAAGTGCCAAGGTCTAGGTGCACAGCACCATACCTTCCTCTGCACACCTCCTCTGGAGCTGTCTTGTGCCCCTGGTATTCTCCCAGGACTGCAATGTGTATCCGGTATAGAATGCCACCCACTCACTCACTAGCCCCTCTTTGTTGTTGTGTTTCATTCCCATCCTCCTACCACATTGTGAGACAGATGGCGTCGGCCTCAATATTTCAGAAACACGTTAAGGATTGTTATTTCCTCCATCCCCTCCTTCAGCCTCCTGCCTGCCAGACGAGAGAGAGAGAGAGAGAGAGAGAGGTCTGTTTCCAGAAAGAGTCTAATCGTTATTGGCCTGCAGTGCCCAGAAACAAAGAACAGGAGGTGGAGGAGAAAGCGGAGGGCAACAGAGATGACATTTCTCGCTGGCTGATAAGGGAGCTTGTCTCCAGCCAGCAGCGGAAGAATGGCTGTTTTCTTTTAAAAACGGATCAAACCGTGCTGCCTCCCTCTAACGTTCAGCGGGCGGCACTTGAGCGTCTGCATCTGCTCAGCGTCTCCACTCTCGACACCTCTCTAATTTACACAGCATGCAGATCAGCCCATGCGCAGACAGCCCGCGGCTGCCTCAGGCTGCGCTGTCGGCCAGCTTGGCATGCAGAGATTTCTGCAGGAAAGCAGGGTTTGTTTTCGTTGGCTGCTGCAGAGAAAGGACGGCCTTGTGTCCAAGGTACCGGGGTAGGACCTGGGTTCAAATTCCTGCCTCTGACCTTGGGCAAGTCAGTCTGGGCCTCTGTCCCGCACGAGGAAATTGAGGCGAACCCTGTGAGGACAAATTCCTTTGTTCGGGAGGCGCTCAGATCCCACAGTGATGGGGGCCAAATAAAGTGTGTTCGACAACAGACCCAGTGGAGAATTCAACCTGCCTTTCTTCTTGCCCGGCGTGGTGCAGTCACGGGGAAAGTGGTCTGAACTGCTGAGCTCGGCCTATGCTTTGCCCTGCGATTTCTGGTGGAATGGAACAACTACAAGAGTTTTAATGTATCCACCTTCTGTGGAAAAAGAGAGGCGACAAGATGGAAATAACACTCCAATGCTGGCTGAGATTAGAAATCGGGGCTTCAGACCCGTTTTCACCCCTCTGCCAGCGGGCCCAGCGGGCGCTATCTATGGCCCAGGGAAGAGACCCATCATGGAGCAGCGCTCTGCATCGCACAGGAGATCGTGCCGTTCCCCCCGCCCCAGGTTCTCTGCCGTTTGGCTGCCCTGGTCCTACCTAACAAAGACACTGCATTCCCCCTGCGCTCCTGGTCTTCACCTGCTGCCTCCTCTTATGATGGGTGGTGGTTTTGAAATCCTTCCTGCTCCCACTAGCGTCAGGCAGGCTGAAGATTCTCAGCATGGCCCGCACACGTCGGAACAGGGTTAATTTATCACCTGCTGGGCTCACAACGTGCCTCCATCCTATGCCCGTCTCTCCTAGTGACGTCACGCTCTGCACAGACGGGAAGAAGTGAGCAGACATGGAGCTCCACAGCTCAAGCACCCGGGCAGGTTGACTGGAAAGGAAAGACTGCTCATCTCCAAGGAGAAGATATGCCGCGGCAACGCTAGCTGAGCCCATTAAGGACAAGAGCAACGTAGAGTCGGGAAGATTTGTCGACTCTCCTTCTGTAGCACTTGGCCTCACCACTTTTCAGCACATAATTTTTCTCAGTGGCTCTCTCTGAATGCGAATTCCTCCCCCTCTGCTGCAGCACAACTGCAAATTCGGGCATCTGCACATTGGACACTGCCTGTAGCAAACAGTTGCACATACACAAAAGAGCCTCCCATTACCCCAAACCCTCCCTTAGCCCCCAGTGAATCCTGTCCCCATTGGCGAGGGGGGGGGGGATGGCCTTGTGGCTAAAGCGAAGGCTTGGGAGATAGCAGCTCTGTGTGTAACCCTGAGCAAGGCACTTAGGTCCCGGCTCACAAAGGTGTTTAGGTGCCTGACACCCATTGACTTTAGTGGTAGGCAGGCGCCCAAGTGCCTTTGTAATCTGGGCCTTGCTGTTATGGGGGCTCAGGTATCCCATCTGCAGGGTGGGTTGAATGATTCTGAGCTGCCATTCTGCATGCACCCCTGATCCCAAACACAAAGCAACAGGCGTCGGGCTCATTCAAAGTGCCACAGAGGGAGCCTCCGCTCGGAAATTATTTCGCTTGGGACTGAAGAGAATCGACCAAATGCACATTCCTTCTAGTATATGTTTAAAGTGTCTGACACTGGCACAAATACACACACCACACACACACTAGGCAGAATAAAATACCCAGGTACTCAGCAGCAATGTGATTTTTCAATTAAGTGTTACCCCAACATTTTATCTATTAAACGAATCCCCCCCAAGGCCGTGCTGGAGACCCCATTCGCCCCCCCCCCCCCCCCCCCCCCCCCGCCCTCGGTGCTCTTTCTTCTCTTTGGGTGACATTTACATGAGTCGAACGGCAGGCTTTGGCGAGAGAGCGCCTGCTGGCATCCTCAACAGCATCTGTCCCTTGGCAGGTTCCTCTATCTGTCGTGCTGCCAGGATAAAACCGTCTGCGGCTTCTTTGTGTAGTTAGGCTGTTGACGGTGCTTTAACTTCCTGGGTGGCATCTGCCTCTTCTGCCATCTCTGAGGAGTAAGTTCCTGTATGCTGCGAGGAGGGAGATGATTAACTCTAGGGCCAGCCTTGGAATCCTAGTCTGCAGCCTCTTTCTCTACTCAGAGCGAATGTGAATTTAGTGCTGGTGAAAGGTGACAGGCCTGAAAATGGAAGTTCCTTGTTTAACTGGAGACTGGCTCAGGTTGGGTGACCAGTAAGGCTGCCAAGGATGGTGGGATAGTGGCTTCAGGACACATGTTCGCTGGGAACTAGACGGGAGCCATTCAACCATTGTCAGAGAGGGTGCTGAGCAGCTGTCATATGGGAATGGTTTTCCAGCCACAGCCACCCTGTGTCAGCTGTGAGCCACTGACATAGAGCGGACAGTCTCAATTGCTGAGATCGTAAGGGGCTGATCCAAAGCCCGCTGCAGTGAGTAGAGAGGCTCCCATTAACTCCAGGCTTTGGATATGGTTTCAGGTCACCACTGTTATATTACCAAGAAACAACAACAAAATCCTCGTCTCAGGAGCCCGTAACCATTTCACCGCATGAGCACATACAAAAATGCACCTACAGGTTGGGCTCTGGTAGCTGAGACCTGGGAACACTAATAATGGTTTTCCCAAAACAACCATCCTTCAAAGGCAGCTTCTAAAAATTCATTAGACTTTCCACCACGACCTAGCATGATTATTACACACCTAGATCAGCAATCACCCAATGTGCCAAATTTCAACCTTTCCAACCTGTGTTCCACATGCCTGGGTCCAGGGCCGGCGCAACCCATTAGACGACCTAGGCGGTCGCCTAAGGCGTGAACATTTGGGGGGCGCCGGCGCCCCGGTTGTCGGTGTAATTTTGGGGGCGGGACCTTCCGCCGCCCCTGTCGGGGGCGGCATTTTGGGGGCGGGACCTTCCGCTGCCTATGGCAGCGAAAAAGCTGGCGCCGCTACTGCCTGGGTCATATACCTGAAAATCTTACAGTACAGCATCCTGCACTTTTACTAAAGGCCAAGTGGTACTTAGCCCATTTCTACAGCAACGCTCTCCCGGCAGAGCCATTCCTACTGATCAAGTTTGTGTGTAGCTGTATACTCACTCCTAGGATGTGTCTTGGGTGCCCTTAAGCCCCACAGAGGGTGGGTCTTTAAGATGTGTGATGACAAGGTCTTGAAACAAACAATCCCACCGGTGCACATCCAGTTCCTAATGGACTAGACTCAGGCAAGCAGTCACAGCATCCCATCTTCCACTAAGACCTCACAGTTGAAAGTGAATTTATATTGTTGCAAAGGGTGAAATCAGTTCACAGGTTACAAATTAATTCAAGGCAACATCTGGTGCATCCCAGGCACAAAGCAGCTTTTAGAGATTAAAAGTGTCTGGTACGTAACTTTAGACTGCGAACTTCTTGGGGCAAAGATGAGTCTCTTCTGTTGGGAACCACCTGTCTCGTGGGCACAATCAGAAATGAACCATAAATAAGAGCAACCACCACCATGAGTAAAACTGATTGACAGTCGATAGTCACAGGCACCTGAGTATGTCCATGCCCCAAAGGGAAAATTACCCAGAACACCCTTTGCCTTTTTCTGCAGAAGCCCCAGGCCCCGAGGGGGATACTCACGGAGAGTAGCCCTTTGTTGCAAAAAAGGCATGTTCTTAACTCAGGTAAGCTAGTTAGTTCTTTAACTCAGGCTAAACTGTCAGCGAAGACACAGCAACTCAACTTTTAACTCAGGTCAGCAACTCGAGCTCAACCCCATGCTCTCCTATAGGCCTTAGCTAGAGCTGCTAACCCAAGTTAAAAGCAGAGTTGCCTGGTCTTCACTACTAGGTCAGCCTGAGTTAACAAACTAACACTTACTTTTGCAGTGAAGACAGACCCGCGTTTAGTGACAATAACAGTCTAGTCTTTTTCCTGGTCTAAAGAAAAGCACATTGTGGGTCAAGAAGATCAAATATGGTCTCTATATTCAAGGCCAAAGAGCATGATGCCCTCTTGGGCAGGAGGACAACCTAGCAAGTGTTGTTATATCTTTTATATTAACATGTCTTAGCTCAAGTTCCTTTTGGTTTACACTGGAGGAAGGGAACGGGGGGTGGGAAGGGAATACTATACCAATGAAGCACATACCCAGCTGTTGGTCATTGGTCCTTACTCTGTAATATTATGCAGGTAGACCCCTACTCTTGATAAATGGACTACATTTCATCACGATTATGAAATGACTGAGGCCTGAAAGACATTCTTCTCAAAGTACAGTCACTTGATGGCAGATGGTAGGAGACTTCCAAAGTTACCTACAAATTCCTAGGAGATGGCATCTGGCAGTGCTCAAGCTTCACGTAACTGAGGCAACAGTCCAGACTGATTACTTCATTTGTAGCAAAGAGGTCCATCAAGAGAGCGAGAGAGACATTCATCCTTCTTGGCGATCTTGAAATCCCAGGGATACATCTTTTCACTCGGCACACCCTCCTTGTGCCAGCATTGTTGTGGTTTTTCTTGAAATGCCCGTGGGGTCATGCACCTGCTTTGTAACTAATCTGGTTAAAGGTAGGGCATCCACAAACATGTTTGATTAGCATACACTCTGAATTAGAGTCCTAGACTATGGGGCAGGCGCTGTGTTTAGCTTTGTGTCTGTATAGCACCTAATGCAACAGGGCCCTGATCCTGATCGGCGCATCTGGGCACTACCATAATATAAATCATAATTATGAGAAGAGAAACTACTAGTGGCAGGATGGACTGTTGATATAATCTATAACTTATCATCTTGTCAAGCTAAGGCTGTGATCCAAACGAAAAGCCCATCAGATAAGTTTGCAGAGTGGCCAGACAGAAGTAAAAGCTCTCCCAAGCATGGTGACTAACTATCATGGACAATATGTCTTGAATTATCTAGCTAGAGGCCACATACTTGTCTTCTGTCAGTTGTAAGAAAACCAACTAACCTGACACATGAAGTGCTCTCCATGGCGGAGTGACACCTCGCAAGTCCACGTAACCGAGTGGTTGGTTAGCAGAGCCAACTCATACCTTTAAACTCTAGTCAGGACAAGACAAGCTGTAGTTTAGCACATGTTCAGCTGATCAAGTAAAAGCCTGGGGCCAACCTAGGAAGCATTCATTAGATCAGGGGTCGGCAACCTTTCAGAAGCGGTGTGCCGAGTCTTCATTTATTCACTCTAATTTAAGGTTTTGCGTGCCAGTAATACATTTTAACCTTTTTAGAAGATCTCTTTCTATAAGTCTACAATATATAACTAAACTATTGTTGTATGTAAAGTAAATAAGGTTTCAGAATGTTTAAGAAGCTTCATTTAAAATTAAATTAAAATGCAGAGCCCCTGGACCGGTGGCCAGGACCTGGGCAGTGTGAGTGCCACTGAAAATCAGCTCGTGCGCCGCCTTCGGCACACGTGCCATAGGTTGCCTATCCCTGCATTAGATCAAACTAGCTAACACAATCTAATATCACACCTTTACATCCCAGTCTAGACAAAGCCCAAGGTCGTGTCCAGAATGTGGTGTTGTAGTAGATCAAGGTTGTAAAGGAGAGCGGGTGAAATAGATATCGTGGGTTTTCTTACAGGTGTGGGGCAACACCGTCTGACAGGGACAATTCGTTCAGCCACTGAGGTCAGTGGACTTGCAAGGGGTCACTTTCCTAGGTATGGAGTGCACAGAGCCTTCATGTGTCAAAATAGCTGGCTCGCCTACAACGGTCAGAAGAGACGTTTAGCTGCACAAGAAACGACCACACAACTGTGCCTTCCACAAGCAGATGGGTGTGGAAGGAGAGGTCTGCATGCCATGCTGGCACCTGTGCTCTTTGCATCAGAGCGTGTGTTGGTAATAGAGGTGGCCTCTGATGCCATTCAAGGTTAATCACACTGAGCTGGTTCCATTTCCTGGACATTTCTGCCACCTCCAATAAGTCGGGAGAAGTAGCCTCCCGCGTACAGTAGGCAAGTGCCTGATGAATTCCTTAATTCGTGACTTGCTCTGGAACAATTTCATCTTGCAGATGCTGAATCAAGTGCCCAAATGTAACTCTCAACTAGTTCACACGGCTCAGGTCCCCAGCTGCTGGCTGTGGTTGCTAGTGGCCTGTGCAGATCACCAGTGCTCAACCCTTCCAGAGCAGCCCGTTTCCACAGCGCGATCTCTGCGAAGATTTGTTCTCCTTGTCAACGTGTCGGATGACCTGACCGATAGTATTTAAAATCTCTTCTTGCCCTGCAACAGCGCCAGGGAATATCTGGGGCCTGCGAGAACGTGATGGCCACAAACATTTAAGTAAATGTGGCATGTCATCGCTAGCAGTAAAAACCTAAAGTGCAAATGAAGAGTCAAAATATCAGTGGCAAATATACCTTTATTTCAATCTAAGTAACATGAGCAGGAAACAAGGGCTTTTAAAACTGCTTAGGGGCATATCCTCAGATCAGCAAGACACCATGGTCTTCCAGGGAGCTACGCTGGCTTACACCAGCTGAGGATCTGAGCAACGGGAGTCTGAGTTTGACCTCACTTATCCCAGGGAAAATCAGGAGTGACTTCACTTCTGAAGTCAGTGGCTGGTTTGCCATCCGTGGAAAAGAGCTAAAACTCAGCACTGCGAATTTTTAGCTTGACAGTGACCCTCCAAGTGTGACGTGATGTGGGACAAGATCAGAGAGAATAAATACAGAATGTCCAGCGTGAGGAAAGCCCTCCTCCGAACTCAACCCAATCACAGTCAATCCGCAGCATTGGTGGGAGACAAAGGGAGAAAGACGTAACGTCAATGCCCGCTTTGCTGGTGCGAGACCTGAGGATGCTGGGTGAGGCCTTAAGGGCAGGAACGAAGGAAGCTGCAGCCCCTCGCAGCAGATGTAACGGACGTGCGTGGTGGTTAGAGCTGAGGTAAATGCTAGCACCTTGTCTGTGCTGGGAACTCCTGGTGGAGATGAACAGATCTTAGCAACCGTGGGAAAGCTTTGCAAAACTTCCCAAATGCAGGCGAGGGACTAGAGCAGTGGTGGGCAAACACGCTGCTCCTAGGTGAGTGGCTATATACCTGCACCCCCATGGAGCCCCCCTGCAGGGGGAGGGATAGCTCAGTGGTTTGAGCATTGACCTACTAAACCCAGGGTTGTGAGTTCAATCCTTGAGGGGGCCATTTGGGGATTTAGTTGGGGATTGGTCCTGCTTTGAGCAGGGGGTGGGACTAGATGACCTCCTGAGGTCCCTTCCAACCCTGATTTTCAATGGGGCCTCACACCAGTGCAGGGATACAATCCTGGGGAGTAATTTACAGGATCAGGGGCCAATGTCTAGAATCATTTATTCTTCATAATCCTGATTTAGATTACCCAACTCTTAAGGCCTATAAAAGTCAACACAGTGCCTGTATCTGATTAGATCAAGCCAGCAAGCCTGGAGGAGAATGAACTATGGTGGGGAAGGGTAGGAACAAGAGCTGGGTGACATGTTTCACTCAAAACTTTTTGTGGCAAAAAATGCAGGTTCAGCAACGCCAAATAATTTAATAAATTTGTGAACGTTTCACCAAATTGTTCTTTTTGGGGGAAAAAAATCTGAAAAACTCAAAATATTTCATTTCAATATCTTCTAAACAAAATGTTTTGGTTTTGTAGGTCAAAAACCACTTTTCACTTACAAATTTCATTGTTTTATTTTTAAAAAATGCAAAAATAACCCAAATGCTCAAAATCAAAACTAAACAAACTGTTTTGTTTGACCTGAAATTAATTTTTTCATTATTACTTTTCAGCCCTGTCAGCAAACTTAAAAATCTTTAGCAGGAGCTCTAGTAGGAGTTACTGTATTATCTTGTTTCCAAAGGAAGGCTTGGAAGCAAAATCGTATATTAATTTCTAGCTTCACATTTTCATCTGCACTAAATCTACGTTAGTGAGTTTGATTTTCCACTTTCCATCCCCCTCCCACACAGACCGAGCAGGAGAATATGGTAGAGGTCACCAGCAGTCTTTGTTTCTCTAATTTCAAGCCACCATCTAATTAGATGTCAGCCAAGCAAAATATTAGGAGTCACATAATAATTATATCAACAAAATCAACAATTTAACAGCAAAGGTTAATTACATTTATATAAAAATCCAATAGAAAAAATGATGTTCAAACAGTTGGGCAGACTAATTGAAAGCTAATGTTGCTTCTAAATTGAATTTCAAATGAATTTTACATCCATAGTTCATTTTGCTAATTCCATTCTCTGTATCCTGTAATTTGTTGACAGTGACTGATTACTTAAGTGAATAATATCTATGTACCAGGACCACTTAGTAATAGAATATGCCTTGTGTGATCACTGTACTAATGAATACAGTGTATTTAAAAATTCATTCTGTATTTGGATTTCTGAAGAACAATGACATGGCTTTGGCAATACCAATGGTTCGTAACAGCAGCAAGTTCCTATTTTATTTCTTTTTTAATAATAGGTTGGAAAGACATTTTTGCCTGGATGGCAGCTACATACTCCAGCATCCAGAGCAGCCGTTTGATAGATCACATAATTTCAGCAGCTTTCACGTCCTCCTTTCCATTTGTCAAAGGACAAGAATAGCTATTGACAGTTTGCCATGAAATATTCTGCACAAATTCACCTAATTACTGCATCACCAAACCTGACCCAGAGCCCTTTAAAGTCAACGGGCATCTTTCCACTGACTTCAATGGGCTTTGGATTGGGCCGGTATAGAGCAAGTGCAAACAATATTGGTTACATTTCCCTTTCGAATTGGTAGAGGTTGAGGCAGAATCAAAAAGCCGCAGATCTTTGCCTCCCCTTAACAGAGCGGCTGGTGAAATCCAGATCTGCAGATCAGTTTTGAGGTTTCAAACCGTTGCAATAAGGAAATTATAGATAAGGCTGCGTGTCTGTCATAGAGGTCACAGAAGTCACGGATTCCGTGACTTCTGCCGTGGCCGGTGCGGCTGGCTCCGGGGCTGCCCGAGCAGCTCAGGCAGCCCCTGAGCCAGCCACACCAGCCATGGCTGGGGCAGTCTCGGGCCACCGCGCTCCCCCCAGCCCCAGCAGCAGTAGTTTAGGTACTGGAAGGGGCTCAGGGCTGGGGCAAGGGGTGGGGTAGGGGGTGGGGCAGAGCTTACCTCGGGCGGCTCCCCGGAAGTGGCCGGCATGTCCCTGCAGTTCCTAGCTGGAGCAGCCAGGGGGCTCTGCGCACTGCCCCTACCTGCAGTTACCGCCCCCACAGCTCCCATTGGCTGCGCCTGGAGCCCCTCTGGCCTTCCCTCCCTCTAGGAGCTGCAGGGACATGACGGCTGCTTCTGGGGAGCCACACGGAGCTGGGTAGGGAGCCTGCCAGCCCTTCCCCCCCGCACCGGTGGGGGTCCAGGGCCATGCGCTGCCGCTTGCCCCTCCCAGCACCCCCCCCCCCCAGCACCCCCAGCAAACACACCCCGGGCTACCCCCTCCCCCCAGTACCCGCAGCGCCCCAGCCCAAGTTTTAGTTAGGGGTATATAGTACAAGTCACAGACAGGTCACGGGCCGTGAATTTTTGTTCACTGCCCGTGACCTATCCATGACATTTATTAAAAATACCTGTGACGAAAACATAGCCTTAATTATAGTCAACTTGGGATGCAAAGTTTGGATCCAGATCCAAACCATAGCAGCGTTTCTCGGGTCCATAGCCAGGCTTCTGGTTCAGTCCCATCTGTAAAGGAAATGTAGGGCTGAGTTTTCCAGAGAGCATGGTGGGTACAGAGCTTTTCTGAAAATTTGGCCATAAAATGTCACCATGGCAGCTGCTGTCCCTTCTGAAAGTCTGGCCATTTCCTTTTGATGCCTAAATGGAAACTGAGCAATCGGGGGGGGCGCGGGATCTCTCTCCACTTATGGGTTCTGAGCACTGGAAAAATCTGCCCAATCAAATGCTTTGTGCCTGCGTTCCAAAACACATTCATAGATGCCAAGGCCAGAAGAGTTCTTTGTGATCATCTAGTCTGACCTCCTATACAACACAGGCCAGAGACCTGCCCCACACTAATTCCTAAAGCAGAGCTTTTAGAAAAGCATCCAATCCTGATTTTAAAATCAGTGATGGAGAATCCACCACTTCCCTTGGTAACTCTACTCTCTCAGTTAAAAATGTACGCCTTATTCCCAGTCTGAATGTATCTAGCTACAACTTCCAGCCATTGGATCGTGTTAGACCTTTCTCTGCTAGACTGAAGAGCCCATGATTCAATATTTATTCCTGCTGTAGGTACTTAAAGACTGTAATCAAGTCACTCCTGAACCTTCTCTTTGTTAAGCTAAATAGATTGAGCTCCTTGAATCTATTGCTACGAGGCAGGTTTTCTAATCCGTTAATCATTCTTGTGGCTCTTCTCTGAACCCTCTCCAATTTATCAACATCCTTCTTGAACTGTGGGCACCAGAGCTGGACACAGGATTCCAGACGCAATCACACCAGGCCCAAATACAGAAGTGAAATAACCTCTCTGCTCCTACTCGAGATTCCCCCGTTTTTGCATCCCAGGATTGTATTAGCTCTTTTGGCCACAGTGTCACACCAGGAGCTGACATGCAGCGGATTATCCACTATGACTACCCAATCTTTTTTAGAGTCACTGCTTCTGAGGATAGAATCCCCATCATGTAAATATAGCCTATTTTCTTTGTTCCTGGATGGATACATTTACATTTAGCCATATTAAAATGCATATTGTTTGCTTGCACCCAGTTTGCCAAGTGATCCAGATTGCTCTGGAGCAACGTCCTGTCCTCTTCATTATTCGCCACTCCCTCAATTTGTGTGTCACCTGCAAACTTGATCTGTGATGATTTTATGTTTTCTTCCAGGTCATTAATTAAAACGTTAAATACAGAGGCCAAGAACAGAACCCTGCAGGTCCCTACTAGAAACACTCCTGTTCAATGATGATTCCCCATTTACAATTACATTTTGAGACCTATCAGTTAGCCAGCTTTTAATCCATTTAATGTCTGCCGTGGTAATTTTATATCTTTCTAGCTTGTTAACCAAAATGTCCTGTGGCACCAAGTCAAATGCCTTACAGAAGTCTAAGTCTATTACATCCACACTATTACCTTTATCAACCAAACTTGTCATCTCCTCAAAACAAGATATCAAGTTAATTTGACAAGATCGACGCTCCTTCAGACAAACAGATGCTTCCAGCTGAATGCAGGGTTGCTAACGGTTGTGATTTTATTGCAAATCCTATAGTATTTGGTACTTTTCTGAAAGCCACAGACATTGGAATTAAGAAATTACATGAGCCTCTCAGCTTTCATTTCAAACTCAGACAAGTTTCTAGTCCTTGCAAAGAAAAGCTGGAAAACATGAAGCAAGTGCACCCTGAAGGCTCAGAAACCTGAACGCAAAGAAAAAACCTCAACATTTATATTAAAAAAAAAAAAATCTCATGGCTTCTAAGCCAATTTCATGCTTTTCTGGGACCTGGTTCATGATGCTGGAATACTTGGGGTTGGCGATACGGCGAGTGTCATTTTTAGATCGGGAGAACATCCGAGAGGGAGAGCAAAAACAAGGGAGAGCCGAGAAAAGCCGCAGGTGTGGGTAAGATGTGTTCAGCGTAGCCAGGGCTGCCGGAGACGGGGCTTCACCTCACAGCATGGATTAGGGTGATTTCAACGGGGCTAACTCGCAGCCTAACCAGGAGTGAGGGCGGCAGTCAGGTGGGCTGGGGGAGAGGTGTTCAGCAGACGAGCAGTATGGGCCACGTTCTGGCTGCCCCGGTGTCAGTGCCCAGCGAGGCTGGAGGGTAGAACGTCCCAGCGAGCTCCCCATAGCGCTCAGCCTCCCAAAGGAAACGCGTCTGGGCAGTGGAGGGGCGGCCACAGCTCCATCCCCTCATTATCAGGCATAGGGTGGAACACAGACCTCTCCCAAAGGCGCCTGCAGTCGAAATGCAGGGAGGAACGGGACAGCCTCCCATGCAACGTTCTGCAGTCAGCTGCACTCAGGTGCAACGCCGTCCCACCCCTCCGACGTAAAGGGGCTGCTGCCATTCTGCTGGGGGGGAGGGAGGGAACTGGGGTGCCCCTGTGCATGCCAGAGCCCAGCTCTAGAGGGGCTCCCTGTGTGTCCCAGTGCAGCTGAGAGTGGGTGGTAAGACCAGTAGCTCTGGCATTGCCCCTCATGGAGCAGTAGTGGTGCATTAATAGCTACGGAGGGGCTTCGTTACACTCTGCAGCCTATGCAAGATGGATTCCCCCCACACACCCCCATGCCGAGCCCATCTACTCTTGGGAATTAGCTCCGAGCATTTTCACATGGTCTTCGTTAATGGGCATTCCAGGCAGCGGCCGTGCAGTGTGCCAGACAACTGGCACTGCATTTACAGCATTTGCTTTGGCCAGGTTTGCACCCCCGGTGCATTTGCTCTCTGCAGACATTAGAGCAATTGAGGTTTAATTGCACAAACGCTCAGAGACTGAGTTATAAGCTTGCATGCTCAAGAGCGTGCAGAGAGCGTACCTGGCATTCGCTTTCCATGAGCAGTCGCAACAGGAAACCAGTTCCAGGAGTTACTCAGGGGACAGAAACAATGCCATGTGACGGGTGCCCTACCACCTCTCTCGTGCCCCTGCAATTTTGGATTTTGCATACAAAGTCAGAGACCGTCAATGGAATTCCCAAAGCAATTGGGTCAGACAGTTGTGAAGACTATATCTGAGAAAATTCCAGTCTGTTTCTGGATGTTCCACAAGAGAAGAGGAGATTAAATCCATTGACTAATTTATCAGATATGACTTGATTGTTTCACGCTATTTGCATTACGGAGAAACACGGCACGAATAAACTGGATGGAATATTGGAGAATATTGGGGGGGGAAACAGTATTTGTATTAGAAAGTCTGTATGTCTAGTCTGTACTACAATGCTACATTTCCCATAATCCATTTGCACTAACGGTGAAGCTTCCTGGAGCAGCTAACCCAAGACGGGGGTTTCTAAGGTTAGCAATCTTTTTTAAAAAATCATATTTTTCCAGAAGTGGCCAATGTTACAAACATTACAAAAGCTAAACTAACCACAGCCATTATCCTCCGTCTCTCTGAAGCACCCTCTCTGCAAGAGGAACACAATTACATCTCAATAAAATTTTAATACAGGGAATTATGCACTTTGCAACCATCAAGCAATTAGCTGTTGCTATGCTACAGTCAGAATGTAATCACAGTAATGAAGCAAACAAAGGGAAGACATTGCTCAGAGGTTACATTATCAAATATAACCTTGGGTTGTTTTCCAACGAAATCCTGATTCAGAGACTCTTGTTGCTTTAACATTTAAAAAAAAAACCAAAAAAAAAAACCCTGGGCCATCAGCTGGTGTAAATCAGCGTAGACGCAGTGACTTCAAAGGAGCGTACAGCAGCTGAGAATCAGTCCCCTGGTGTTTATTTGACAAAATGAGCAGAAGCAAAGTCAGCATGTGCCATGAAACTTGCCTCATACATCATCATGGAGAGCCAGATTCTGCCCGGTCCTTTTGGGGATGGTCGGAGCATGGGGCAGAGGACAATTGAAAACAGGGGTGGGAAAAGCATCCCCCTCCCCTGGGTGCCCCAGGTAAGGGGTAGGCAGAACCGCAGCCCCCGTGGGCAGGAGAGTGAAGCTCTGTTCCAGGGGTGCCCAGCACGTCCTAGGGTTGGGAGCAAGGTGGGGCCCGGTCCCTGCTCCACAGCGGCCCGTGGCCAGCAGCAGGCAGCAGGCTGGCTCCATGCACCAGGGTGCTCCCGGACGCTCACTTCGGGCTGTGTCTGGAAGGACCGACATCACCCAAATAAAGGCTCCATTGGGAATCTCCGATAGCTAGGCTCCACTTGAGCCTCTTGTCACAGGCAGAGGCAGCTGAACGTAGGGCGAGAGATTGCAGAGTGGGACGATCCCATTTCTTTCATTCCTTCTGGTTGCAAGCTGCCGTGGCCTGGGGAGGAGGAGCAGAAGCAAGGGCTAGAGGTGTTTCACCCCAGTTCTGGCACCCCTAAAGCCCTCGGAGAGCCCACACTTCATCACTCGGACGGTGCTCCACAGCTGCCTGCAGCAGACCTAGGGGTCAGGGAGCCTGAGTTTCCGGACGCCTGGATTTTCAGTGTGCATGTCCGCCGGCCCGCAGTGCATGGAGCAGTGCGCTTCGGAGGGCAGGCCCTATGGATCAGGCTGCATAGCCCAGAGCAGAGCTCGCTGGGAATCCAAATGTCCCTTCTGGGAAATTCCCACATTTCAAATTTTGTTTTTGTCCCAAACGGGAAGGAAGAGATGAACTTTACCAAGAAACAAAACTTCTGAAATACTTTATTTTGGAGCCATCGAAGTGACCATCTTGAAACGTTTGGCTTTGTCCTGCCAACTTTCCTGTTCTTTAGATTATAATTTATACTACAGACGTCAAAATATGGATGGTAGTTATGTGTATCCTTGTGACCTTATCAAAATCATTCATTTTGATAACTCTCCATCAAAAGTTTAGACGAAATCGATACTTCCCACAAAACCTTTCAATTGTGTCGAATCAACATTTTCCAGTGGAAAACTGTTTCATCGGGAAATTTTCAATGAGCTGTTTTAGGCTGGAGGTGTCTTGCTGGACCATGTGCCTTATAGCCCCTTGGCCAGCCCCATTCTGCCCTTCCCCCAACCATGCCATCCCATGTCAGGTGCACGAGTTATCTGCACAGGAGGACTGTTCTTAGGGCCAGTGCAGTTGGCTGTGGATCCAGTGCACCCACTTTCTGGCCAAGCACGTGCAAAGTCACCAGCCAAATACAACAAGCATGACAGAATTCGGTCCCAAGAGACGTTTTGTCCATTTTTAAAAAGCCAGACCTCCACCACACCTTTGAAAAACCTGTTTAAACACTGTCCCACAATCGGAACAGCTTTGCTCATTAAATCTCCCACCTTGGCATTTAGTCCTAGTTAGCATGAGAACCTGGGATGATTTCCCAAGCTTGATTATTAATAAAACAGCTTCACTGCTGCTTTAGAAAGACATACGGCAGGTCCAGAGATGAGTAATCTTAACCCTCCCCGGGTCATGACAGCTCAGAGCTTTATTAAACCGAATGGTCTGGCAGTTAGAATCCTTTGCCTCTGCTCCATCTTTGTTCTCACTCCTGGTACCCTGTTTGTTTGTTTAAATACAAGCAAACAACCCCTCCCCCCCAAGCCAACAATGCAATGATATTCCAGTTTTTAGAGCAGCGCTGATTCCATGATTAATCTCTTTTAATCATTTATTCCCTAATCCAACGGGAACACCCGACGAGCTGAAGAGGTGAAGAAGATGGCAGCTGATTGAGCGTGTGGAGATGGAGAGGAAGAAATTCATTAATTTTTCATTGCCGGGGCTGAGAGATGTGCCGCTTAGTATTCATCATGTCAGCAGTGACCTTGAGGCTGCTTCTATTCCCCCTTGCAGAGCTCTCTCCAACCATCTGGTTCGTATTCGTCTGTTTGTGACGCTCACCTTCTTGTCAGGATGAAAGAGAAGAGTGTGGTATTGGAAAGGCAAAAGGCAGCCCGAGCCACGCCGCCCTTTGAATTCAAGTGCAGGGAAAACGAAGTGAAAAGCACGTCATTTGCCATCAGGCATATTTACAGAACAACTGCCCAGAAAGGTACCAATTAAAATATCAACAAGGCCAGCACTGTCCTTTTTAGGAGAGGGAGGTTATTAGAGCTTGCAAGGCCGATGCACGTCAAGGTCCAACCACCACGAGACTCTCAGCACTAAGTCCAGTTTAGACATGTCCCGACCACTCGCCCGCCGTCTAACAGGAGCGTGCGGGATTGCATTCTGCAGCTTTCACTCCCAGCTCCGACAACTCCCAGCCAAAGAGGAGTGTGTTTGTTCAGCAATCAGGTTCGTTCTGACAAGACATATGTAAAAGCTGCAAAAGGCAGGCGTGTTTGTTTGCAGGAACCCTGCCAGTTCCATAGCGTGTGCACTATAGTGCTTTGTGTCCGCAAACACTGTCGACATTAAAACTAATACAAATCTCAGAAGAGCTAAAAAAGCCATTTAGTTTGTACACGGCAGATTTGAAGCAGTGCATCAGCCCACAGTGAGAGACATGAGTAAGCACTTGGCATTTCCATAGGGCTGTGAGTCCCACAATGCTTTGTCCAACACACAAAGGTACAGCTCCACTGAAATGCAGCCACCTCTGGGTGGGAGCCAGCCAGGCAACCTGCCCAAAGTGGGGAAGGGAGAATTTTGGCCAAGAACACTTGGATGAACCCTGCTCAGATACAAATGGCCATGAGATCTTCAGTGTCCCACCAGGACAAGCTGGGCCTCAGAGTCTAAGGTCTCTTCTAAAGCTCTTCACGCAGAGAACTGCCTGGAGCTCAGCAAGGGGAAGCCCCGAGATGCGTTGGAACCTGGGAGGGCACAGAGCGCTGTACTGATGTGTGGGAGCCCTGGGTCAGATACAGCTTCCCTGTGTGACTTTGAGCCAGGCACTTCATCTGCCCAGTGCCCCAACTACCCACGTGGAACACCAGGCTATTGCAGCCCAGCTCACAGAGACGTTCATTAGTGATTGTGGGGTGCTCAGTTGCTATGGTGAGGAAACTATCCGCGTACCCAGAGAGGAATTGGCGTAGACGGCCCACCTGGGCTCCAGCCAAGAGCAGGCCACAATTACAGACCCTTCCACCAAAGCACTTTACCCACAGCTAGCTGAATGTCGCCATACACCCAGGCGGGAGATAACAGAGATATTAGAACTACAGTAATTTGGTTGGTCCTACATAGTTACCCATATTGATGTCATTAGCCAGCTTACCTTTCCAACCCACTTACCGCCGGGTAAAAGTGGCTAGTCCATCTGCCCTAGGGACTCATAGCAAATCTTTAAGTGTTTTATTTGGGAATCGGATTAGGTGTCTGGTTTGCCTCTCCCCTTACACTGCCGTTAATCGGGAGTAACTCCTGGGGTTTGGAGAGGCTATGCCAGTGGAACAGAGGTGTGACAGGAGAATGAGGCTCCATATTATATATTCGCAGCTCTTTCTAATTGTGCTGACTGCCCAGGAGACTTTCCAACTCTAATCTCCAACTCCGACTCCGTCTGGGACCTCAGGTGAGTTCTTTTAACCTTGCAGCGTCTTTTCCCCAGCCACCAAGGAATACAGGCGCTGCTGGGAGTTCGGGGAACTAGGCCTCTGAGATTAACAGAATTGTATCTATCTCTACGAAAAATAGAAACCACTATCTGAATGGTGTTAAAAACACAATTATTTCTGTGCATTTCAATGTATCTAATAGCACAATAAAGGCCGATCCCTGGTTCTGGTCAATGAGGTGGGTTATTTATAGTTCAGAGGCGATCTCCCTCTCATTGGTATGTCCATGCAGAGCACTTGAAAAGGTCTTGTTATTACTCAGGACTGATTTCATTAGGCAGCTGAAATTCCACACAGGATATAGCTACATTACAGTCATTTACTCCTCCAATGCTGTCTTACCCGGTGCCACGAAACCATCTTCATTGTCTTCCTGCTGGCTCATGTTTCTCAGTCATCGTGCGTAAATCAGAGCCAGCTTGCGACATCCTGGGAAGTGCACAGCTATAACCCCCACTCTGTTTATACCGCCCTCTCCCTAGAGCAGGGGTAGGCAACCTATGGCACGGGTGCCGAAGGCAGCACGCGAGCTGATTTTCAGTGGCACTCACACTGCCCGGGTCCTGGCCACCGGTCCGGGGGCCTCTGCATTTTAATTTAATTTTAAATGAAGCTCCTTAAACATTTTAAAAACCTTATTTACTTTACATACAACAGTAGATTAGTTATATATTATACACATAGAAAGAGACCTTCTAAAAACGTTAAAATGTATGACTGGCACACGAAACCTTAAATCAGAGTGACTAAATGAAGACTCGGCACAGCACTTCTGAAAGGTCGCCGACCCCTGATCTAGAGCATCAGAGAGCCTTAGAGTGACCAGGTGTCATCACAAAGATCGCTCTTTCGCTGCGTAACTTCGGCAGCGCTGGCTCAGCTCGTGACCGGCAAGCTGAGCTTTCTGCATGTAAATGAGACACAAACAATCGCAGGATGAGTCACTTTCCAGCGTGCGTATATGCACGTCTGTCTTAGTGTGGTGATTAAGAGATCCCATGTTTTAACAGATATTTGCAAAGAAGGTTAAACATTTAAGGACCTAGGAATTGCCAGGCAGGATCAGACCAGTGGTCCACCTAGTCCATTATCCAGTCTCAGACAGTGGCCAGTGCCAGATGCTTAGGAGGAAGGTGCAGTTAACCCCATAGTAACCAATTATGGAATAACCTGGCTGTAGCAGTGTGAAAGGAAAGGAGCCTTCTGCAGATCCACCCGGTTAGCAGACCCCTGCTGAAGTTCTGCTGACTCCCTGTAGAGCTGTGGTCCGTTCACTCGCTCCTGGATATAAGTGAGGAGGAAGAAGGAACGAGAAGCGAGAACATAGGAGATCCTGCAAGGAAACCCTAGGGACAGCTCTGCAGGTGTGCTGTTAGTACTGAATTATCAGTAAACTCAAATCCCCAGACGAGGGTGAGTTTGGCCCCTTAATTCAGGGTTTGTGCTCCCTGTCCTTAACAGAACAGGGACCTTGGCTGTTCTCACTGCCCATAAGGATAGTTCTTTCTAATCCCAGTGATCGTGGTAGTTGGTTTATGCCCCAAGGCATGAGGATGTATATCCATTTCACATTTTACCAGTTAGTTTAGCTGTGCATATATCATTATTACTGATATTCCTATGCTCTAAGAAAACAAGCCAGTTTTGAATCCTACCACAGGCTTAGCCTCAGATCTTGTGGCAGTGAGTTCCAGAGGTTACGTTTGCATTATATGAGAAATGACTTCCTTTAATTTCATTGGGTGTCCCCTCATTCCAATATTGTGAGAAAGGGTGAATAGGAGCACCAGACTGGCCTCCCCCATACCATGCACAATTGTACCTCTATCGTGTCCCTTCTCTAGCTAGGCCTGCGAGACGGAGTTTTGGTTCTCAGGGATTTGTGCCAATCTTTGTCTGGCTTCAGTTCCCAGGAATTCTCACCCCGGAAGTTTGCTTTGAATTTTGAGTTCCCGTGAACCCCCACAACAAAGCAAAGCTCAACTGAAACTGCCGAGTTCTGCCTCCTTTTGGTTGGAAATACTAACTGGCCCCAAACTGGGCTCAGCTTCACTCACTTCTCAAAAGTTCAGAAACTGGAGCACGTTTTCAGTGAACCCGAGCTGAGTTTTGGGTTGTTAATGAAGCCGCAAAGCAGGTGACCCATGTCTGGCTTATTACATCTATTACTGTCACCCCTGCTTGCCGTTCTGGTTCCATCTGTCATACCGTGTCTTGTAGACTTAGACGCTGCTGCAGTATAATACTAATATAATCGACTGTGCCAGACAGCTGCAGGTGTAGCCCTGTACAACCCTTTGTCAGGCAATCCAGTGAGCCACAAGTGGCCACATTCTGTGTCCTTTACCATGGTGAATGTGGCCACTGATTTTGATGAGAATTGAGTAGGGCCTGCTGGGTTTGGCCCAAGAGCAAAATCCTGAGCAAAACTCCCATAAAATCCATAAAAACATGGGTCTAATTACAACCGTCTGGCACCAGTGTTGTTCCCTGGGGTTTCTGAACCCAAAGCTCTTGGTAACTTTTACTTTTGGCGAGACGGTGGCAGGAAATAAATCAATGGGGACCTGGCCGTCTGACTGACAGATGGTTGGCACAAGCAGTACAATACAAGAGTGCTTTTACTTAAAGCTTTACTTTATTTAGTCTCCAGCATTTGCACACATCCGCAACAGGTTAGTAAAACACCCCCCAAAATCCCAGATTCATATTTACCCAGGGTCTTGGGGAGATCTCGAGTGGGTAACTGCAGACATTCAGTGGCTGGCCTCCCGTCTGCAGGGGAACTTGAGAGGTGTCCAAGTGTCCATCGAGCTGAGATTTCTGCCTATTTTAACCCCCAATTTAGTATTACCGAGCTTGTCCATCAAAGAAACTGCTGAGCAGAAGCTAAGTTAAGGGTGGAGATTTCCAGCCTGTAGTTTTCCATCAGTTAACCAGCTGTATTTCACATAGCAATAGTTAACTATTGCCAGACTTCCCAGCCTGTCAAAACTGCATCAAGTCAGGAGGGCAGAGGGTCATGTTTACTCCTCCAGATCACTGACTTCCCCCTCCCCTCCTGGCCTGTTAGTCATGCAAAGGTTTCAGAAAGGCCTCCTTTTAGCTGCTTTCACCACTTGGCATTCCTGCTGCTGGCAGTGGTTTAAGCATGTTACTGGGCTCTGGGCTATCAAAAATCTGCTCCTACAATGTGACTCCCCCGGATCTTGGTAGGGTTCGTGCTGTTTTACCCAGGAGAATAAGGGTCAAAGGCTCCAAGCAGAGTTAATCCAGAGCACGACAACCTCAGACATCCACAAGTCCAGACTCCCCCCGCCCCCCTGCTCAGACACCTTGGTTCCCTGCTTTTCAAAGAAAGCTAAAATCTCTCTTTAGATGCTTAAAGCAACAGAGTGTTTGAATGATGCACTCCAGTACCCTGCAATTCAGCGGGGATACTGAATGAAAATGATTATCAGCATACGCATAATGATTCATTCTGGTTATAATTGCTTCGACACAGAACGAGACTAGGGAGATGGAATTAACTTTTCTTTTTTTTTTAAATGATTGAGATGAGTGTGTTTTTCTTAAGCCACACGATACATCAGCCTGCCATGTACAGTAACATCTTTCTGGTGTCGTTTCAAATGTTTGTGCAAATTCTCTCGCGCTCACACACACACAAACACGCACAAACAGAGTAAAATCAGTCAGCTTAACAGAACGTGACGGGGCCCCACGCACCACACTAGCACCTCCTGCTGGCCATCTTGGGGATTAGCTCTTCAGGTCCATACGCCCTCTCCCAATGGCATCTCACCCGCCATCACGTCTACTCCCGGACCCATGTCACTCCAAGGACCGCAGTGTCCTCCGGCCATGTCACAATCTGTGCTCCTCCCTTCCAGGGCCCCTGCAGTGAACTGTCCAGCTGCTTCCCACAGTGGTGACTGCAGCCAGTTCTCCGGCCACTTCCCCAGCGGCAAGTGCCGGCGGGACCTGAGCCCACCCACTACTCCAGGTCCCGGCCAGGGACTCTGTAGATGGAGGGGACGCAGCACATTGCTGCCAACTCCTCAGTACATTTCCCTGGGCCACTTCCCTTTGGCTCCAGCACCGTTTTTGCCCTCGCCCCCGGGCTTCAGCCTGCCAGTCCTAGCAGCCAGCCAGGAACTCCCTCTCACTCCCCTCTTCCTGCCCAGCACTATTCTGTCCAGGGTGCTAGCTTCCTTCTGCCTGCCAGGCACCCAGTCCTCCCTCCTTGAGCTCCAAGGAGTACCTGACCCGCCCTGCAACTCATCTTCTATGGACCTTCCAGCCCCTATTGGCCGCTCCTCACTGCCCCTCTCCTATTGGCTGTTTCTTGTGCAGACTCCCTCGGGCTCTATTAACCCAGTGTGGGGCCAATGTGTGGGGCCAATGCCCCATCACACAGAAACACATCCCTATTAAACCATAACGCCAAGTGTGGGATTCACACTTCTCTAAGCCCAGGAGGCAGCAGCAGTCCTAATTTGCACTAGGGACGTGGTGAGCCAATGCCCCTGTTTAATCAGCCCCCTCTAATTGTGGAACATGGACAGCAACCATCGAGATGGATCTGAAAAACATCCGGTTTGGATCCAGCTCTGAACTTCACAGCTGAGGTTGGTCTCTAGGAGATGTAACCAGAACTCAGACACTGTTTTTGAATCAATTTGATATTTGCAGAACTTTGGGTTGAAATCTAGATCTGAATTTCATGTCTTGGACCCATCTTCAAGACACCAATTCAGGAAAGCATCCTTATTCAGGAAGAGCATTTAAGCATAACTTTAAGTATGTGCTTAAAATTAAGTACGCGCTTTCCCAAATCAGGTCCTAAGTGAATTAGAATGTTCTGTTTCCCCAAATATTGTCAATAGCTGTAGAAACACATGTCTGAGAAAACACAGGGACTGATTCACTACTGCATTGAATGTTAAACTGCATAACATTTAAACTAGTGGAATCACACTGCCATAAACTGGAGTAATGGAATGGTGAACCAGGCCCATAGATCTGCAGTGGACCTAAACATGCTCACTGCTATTCACTCACTGGTAAACGGTCCATAAGAACATAAGAACGGCCATACCGGGTCAGACCAAAGGTCCATCTAGCCCAGTATCCTGTCTACCGACAGTGGCCAATGCCAGGTGCCCCAGAGGGAGTGAACCTGACAGGTAATGATCAAGTGATCTCTCTCCTGCCATCCATCTCCACCCTCTGACAAACAGAGGCTAGGGACACCATTCCTTACCCATCCTGGCTAATAGCCATTAATGGACTTAACCTCCACGAATTTATCCAGTTCTCTTTTAAATGCTGTTATAGTCCTAGCCTTCACAACCTCCTCAGGCAAGGAGTTCCACAAGTTGACTGTGCAGTGTGTGAAGAAGAACTTCCTTTTATTTGTTTTAAACCTGCTGCCTATTAATTTCATTTGGTGACCCCTAGTTCTTGTATTATGGGAATAAGTAAATAACTTTTCCTTATCTACTTTCTCCACATCACTCATAATTTTATAAACCTCATATCCCCCCCTTAGTCTCCTCTTTTCCAAGCTGAAAAGTCCTAGCCTCTTTAATCTCTCCTCATATGGGACCCGTTCCAAACCCCGTCCAGATGATCTGCCAGCTAGATATCCAACCTTGATTAGATTTTCCAAACATATTTATAACCAGGCTGGCAAATGCAGAATGATAGGAAAGATCCAGCTAATCTCTTCACAAAGATGCTTGTGGCAACATATTCTGAACACATCACAGGAACCGTCAAACCAGACTCATAAATCAAAGTGTTCTTTCACTGATGGAGCCGCTGACATCTTTGACTTTCTCACATCCATAATTTGGAGGGGCTGGGGGGGAACTCAAGCGATGGCAAATAAAGATGATTTGTAAAGCAAATGTAGCTCAATAATATATAGTCTCAGGGATGTGGTGAAACAAAGGCTATGTCTACACTACCCGCCGGATCGGCGGGTAGCGATCGAATTATCGGGGATCGATTTATCGTATGTAGTGTAGACGCGATAAATCGATCCCTGATCGCTCTCCCATCGGCTGCTGAACTCCAGCAGTGCGAAAGGCGGAAGCAAAGTCGACGGGGGAGCCGCGGCCGTCGATCCCGCGCCGCGAGGATGCGAAGTAAGTAATTTTAATTCGATCTAAGTTACGTCGACTTCAGCTATGCTATTCTCGTCGCTGAAGTTGCATATCTTAGATCGATCCCCCCCCCTAGTGTGGACCAGGCCCAAGAGAAACCGGGAATGACTTCAACATTCTAACCCTATTGGAAGAGCTCCATTGAATGGACTGTATTAGATTTCTGTTAATTGAGCAGACCGGAAAACTACATTAGCCAAGGTTACGAAAAATTTGACTGTGGGATCTTCACCATACACTATGTGTTCACGCGGTACTCACAGCTCCCCACATCAATCGCGTGTCAGTCACGGACATAACCCCAGCCAGATCATTAGCTGAGCCATTTATTACTGGGTCTGAATCAGATTCAGACATAGAATTTATGTCACAGTCCCACCTCCAGTGATTTTGCTCATTGGCTTCTAATTTCACTAAGTACCTGGAGCCAATTGTCCAACTCTTGGTGTGCAGGGGAGGGGATAAAAAGTTCTCTGTTGCTTTAGGAGGTGTGGTAAGGAGCATGGGCCCGGTTCCGATGTCACAACTGAGTCTGGGGTAATTCCCCTGAAGCAAATGGAGTTACACTAGTACAAATGTGGTCACAAACTGAGTGCCAATTCTCATTTACACTGAGGCCCCTTTACCCCCGTGTAAACAAGAATCAGGCCCAGAGGGTTCATTGTTATTTCTGAAAGCCATTCGCCATAATGCAAGTGTGAGCTAGTGCTGGGGCCCTAGGCTGGTTGGCACCAGCCTGGGATCTAGCCCCATGTCATTATTCATACAAAATAATAAACATTAAGGAAAAAGCTAGATTTTAAAAGATGTCAGCAAAATCGCGAGGCATAATTTGTACATCCGCATTGCTAGTGGCTCCAGCACAAAGACTGGGATGACACAGACAAGAATAATTTTCGGAACTTGCATGATTATTTTTTCCTGCTGGAGAAAGCCTGGGTTTTTTGACATGCCACAGGATAGAGTCAGACGCAGGGAGAGCTGAAGAAAATCGGCTTTTTGGGGTATATCACAAAATGACCCCTACGCATAGGAAGACCATGGCAGGCTGGGCATTTTGGCTTGATTGTACATTGAGCAGGTCCAATGAAGGACACTTAGGAAATGTCTACACAGCAGTGTAAGCCCAGGGTTCAAACTCAGGCTCAAGCCTAACCCCCCTTTCGTCTACACACAAATTGCACTAACTCTGGGCTCAGACTCCAAGTCCCTGGATCACCCGGGAGTGGAGGATCTGAGCCTGAGTCAAGCTGGGACCCTGGGTTAAAGTTCTGTTGCTTTGCAATAGGGACAACGCCCCATCGGACTCATGCTCTGGAAGTCCACCAGAAGTATCCCACAATCCCACAGGCTGACTTTCTTTGTCCTCTGGACAGTCAAGTTTGGTGGACAGTCAAGTTTTCCCATCTACCACGAACAAAGGGCTAGAGTGGCCATATTTCGGGATGGTGCTAGGAAGTCTGGGATATGGGTGGTTGAACTCAGGCCCGAATCATGCAGCGTAGAACCTGGAGCCCCAGATCGGGACCCAGGGTTAAACAATTCCGAACCCAGGGCTATATACGAGTGTAGACACTCAAGCCCTAGGTTAACAAACCCTGGGTCTGCTAACTTGAGGTGTACTAGCCTGGGCTTACATTGCATGTAGACATACCCTGAGAGTTGCGGTGGGAAGCCCCAGACCCTGGGCTCCAGCCTGAGCCTGGCTGTCTACACTACAATTTTATAGCCCCACAGCTCAAATCCGGTGAACCCAAGTCAGCTGACACAGGCCAGCGCCACATGTTTTATTGCCGTGTAGACATGCCCTTAGGGTCCTGGCTTCTGTGCTGCTTCACAGTCTGGTGCACGTATTTTGGTTAAAAAAATACTGATGCTGAATTAAAGTCCCCCCCTGAAATGCTTTGGGGGAGATTTGCAAAGGTACAAGTAGTAGTTCGGCTTCTCCTGACTTTCAATAGGTGTCAGGTGCCGACCTGCCATCTGTGCTTTTGATAGCCTCCCCTTTGTCTCTGTCAATTAAGTTATAGGCCAGGCTGCCAGAACAGGATGAAGCTGCCCAGCCGTTCTATTATTAGCATGATTCTTTGGAGTTATCAATAAAATATGACATGGCAAGTGGCAATGCATTTGCAGAGGGTATCGTAGTGCGCCACATGCATTACTTATGGGGCCATGGCTGCAAACCTTGGATAATTGAAGGTACTCTGGGTTTGGCCATGTGCCACACAACACACCCTAATCATGCAGAAGTGGTAGGCTAATGCGTGTCCTCCTGTTCTTGCTTAAAGGTGAACTGAAAAGCTTTTTGCAGTGCTCCAAGGCCTGAATGCAGAGTTCTCGGTTTCTCCCGCAAGAGCTGCCAACACATTCATTGCTGCAGCAGAGACGGGGGACCCGGAATTTGGTTCTTGACAAGGAACGAGAACCCATGAAAGGGACGACCCTGCAGGTGCAAATGTGTCGGCGTCGTGGCCTAGAGTGGTGCCTTTTTCTTTGGAGAGGTTGAGCTAGTTTGGTTTCCTTGTTCTTGTAGTTCGGAGAGAAAGGGGAACATGGGCAGCTCCTGGCCCTTCATGTCCTGAGGGTCTGAGCTGAGGACGTAAAGGGCCCCCCTTGGCAAAGGAACAACTTTCCTATTGTCATCAAATGGGCACTTGACTCTTTTGCCAGCAGGATTAAAAAACCTAATTGTTTTTTAATCATTGCTGACGGATACAAATTGCTCAATATGCCATAAACGGGGCAGACCACATCGCTCCTCCCTTATTTATACACAAGGTGTGCAGTGTTCACCAGTAACGAATGACACATGCCCATGTACAGCAGTGAGACGGCACAAAGATTACAAGGGATAAGGCAGTGCAAGGAAAGTGGTACGAGTCAGCCAAGATGACGGCATTAGAGGAAGACTCTTATAGGCTACAATTCCCATTTGTGCGAGGTCTCAGCCAACTCTTTTCAGACTGTGCATTGAACTCAGAGTTGGCCATTTCCTTGAGCACTTGGAAGTTGGACAGCAAAAGCTGTGACTATATAGTAGAGATTGAGGGGCCAAAAATATCTTGGGAAACCCTAGTTTACTCAGACACAATCAACACAATCCAGGTGGAGGCCAACACAGTTATCACCCAGGGAAAATCACCCCCTCAGGACAGACATCCCAGTGTTAGCTGATCAGCTTATCCTGACCTTGCAATGTTAGTCCAGATCAGGGGTTCTCAAACTGGGGGTCAGGACCCCTCAGGGGGCCGTGAGGTTATTATGTGGGGGGTCACAAGCTGTCAGCCTCCACCCCAAACCCCGCTTTGCCTCCAGCATTTATAATGGTGTTAAATATATAAACAAGTGTTTTTAATGTATAAGGGGGGGTCGCACTCAGAGGCTTGCTGTGTGAAAGAGGTCACCAGGACAAAAGTCTGAGAACCCCTGGTCCAGATGCAGCATTTTCTGGGGCAGTTCTGGGACTTACACAAAGTGTAGTCGAACCGCATGGTAGCAGTGGTCCTGGAGCTCAGAAGCTGTGGAAGCTCCAGATCAGCTGAATCCCCCGTGCTGCATAAAGACTTTGAAGGAATGGTTACGAGTGGTTACCATGTGTAGCCCGAAGACAAACTGACCTAGCGGAGGATTTGGAATTGATTTGTTTAGCAGTATACCAACAGCTCAGAGGAATACGCCAGAAGTCAGCCAGAGGCTCACCCGTCAGGGCAAGCCAGGAGACAGTCTTCAAGGCTTTGACAGATTACAAGACTATTGGTCAGATCTGAAATGATTCCCCTCAAGGCCTCCTTCACTGGGGCTTCCATGACAAATCCTTCAGCTTTACTCTGCTCATAAATTCTCTCCCTCTGACGCTGGTCTGTACCTCGTGAAGGGGTAGTTTTTGCAAGCATGGGGCGTGAGAGGTGATGGAGCTGTCATGAGCAAAGTCAGCAGCTATTGAGAAGACATGCACGGGCACAATCACCGCTGCTGTTGTGATAGCAGTAAGGAACCCAGATGGAGAATGGAACATAAACACATGGGGCTTGGGGGTTTTAAAAATCCCTTGAAACCTGTTACTTGTCACCCCGGTTAAATCCAGCTGGCTTTATCTGTAGTGCAAATAAGCCACACACAGAATCATATCCAGCCTTCTCTGACATCTAAAGAGTGGACTGACACAGCTCAGGGAATGGCGCGTTCTGGGAAATACAGTTTAAAATGACCCCAGTTAAAACACCTACTTGGAGTAATCAAAACTTCATGATTCTCGGGGCCTGGTCTTGGGGCGGGAAAGGGTCTCAGTGAACCTGGGAGCTGAGGGGTCCCAGTTAGCAGCAGAGGAGGCAGACCACAAAGAATGTACTTTCATCTTTAAGCCTTTGGCTGTGTTGACAAGATGATCAGAAGACTGTTACTACTCCAGGGCGATTAAAAAACCCGTGTATTTTCACAAAGTCTTCCTGGACGGTGATTTCTTCTTAATAATAGTTGCAAGTGCGTCGTGATGGTAATTTAATGTACAGTTTAATGTGTCTGAATGCATGTCTCCCAGTTAACCTGGGAAAAGGCAGTACAATAAAACCATGTGGAAATGACTGGAAATTAAGCTAATTAAAAGTCAAGGTAAAGTTCACAGCTGGCAATGTGTCCACTTTTAATGTTACATCAAATAGCTTAACTTTAAAGCGTCTGGCTCCTTCGCGTCTTCATTTCTCTCTCTGCGTTTACTGAGGCTTTGATGTCCTCTGATTAGGGGGTTTCTTCTCAGCTGCCGTCGCGCACGCGCACACACACACACACACACACACAGCAGAGAGCCCTATGAGGAGAGAGGGAAATGCTAAATGGGCAAGTGCAGACTCTCCTCCTTTCCCCATCCCGTCTGACGTGTAGCTCAGCACATTTTTGTCTGAGAGGAAACACCCTGCGATCACCAGCGCTTGTTCTTTGCTGAGCGAAGGCTCCACCCTCAGAACTTCGCAGCTTTTCACGCATGTTAGAACACGAGACACCTAGAGTCCGGGTCCCGGCCCTCGTGCAGTGGCTCTCAAATCCGACAGCCGTGAGATACAGGGCGTTGCTTGGCAGTATAGCCCAACATGAGCATAGATACCCTGCAGCATACGCGCACTCTGTAGCCACTGAAAATGACCGACAGCAACAATTTCTTCCCTGCTGCCATCTCAACGCTGACACGGGAATGGGAATTCCCATCAGCCTCCTGTCTCTCATGAGATGGTGGGAGTGAAGGAGGGCAGGGGGGAGCCTGTATTTGAAAATGTTATTGTGCTGCTCAGGAAGAAAACGAGCATCTCAAGTGTTTGCTGAACATGCTAGAGATCTAAAAATGCTGAAGCCTCAAATTACTGGATAATCCCGGGGACGCGTCCCCCAGAGTCCCTCTCAGTTAGGCACAGATATCTTGCTGGGGTCATTCTACTCCTTCCAGGTGCGATGACAAATTCAACATGTCCCCTCCCTCTCTAAGGTGGATGCCGTTTTTTGCAAGCCAACCCTTTTGCCCTGTGAGATTCAGGCATTACGGATTCCCATGGGCCCAACACTCCATGCCCACCATGGCCCTGCGGAGAATGGCCATTGTGTTCGAGGCGCTTTGGCTGTGAAGGTGAGACAGCTGAGAGAGAAACCTCCACTCCGCACTGGGATGGGAGCCCGGAGGAACCAAGTGGGTGGAGTCACCGGCCGCCATTCCAAGTACAATAGGAGAGAGAATCACATGTGCATTTCTGGAAGGTGCTCTGCTCAGATCCTAGGGCGGGGAGGGTGGTCCAAGAACCTGAGCAGCACAGAATACTCTAGTGGTTGAAGGATTTTTTTTGGTCATCCTCTCACAAAAGCCATGACAATCAAACCATTCGCCACGTACATTAGTAGAGAACGGTTGGAAAACCCTTAGAGCCCTCAGCAGCATTTGGTGTCCCCCAGTCCGTCCATGGAGTCAGCAATCCAGGAAGTCTCCTTGTGGCCGAGGCACTTAAATGATTTTCTGCTGTATGGGTTTCCCCCGGTTACATTATTTATTAGACGATTGGCAGGTCCTTATGTTGTTAAGCTGTCACTATATTGAGTTATTTCCTTTTCTTTCTCAGAACTATGAAGACAATTAGTTAAGACGAAACAGACGCTTGTGAAATAGATGAGATGCATCAGCAGTGATGAGCCAGGCACAGCCGAGCGCTGCTGCAGATACCTCCATCCCGGTACGTCGTCGATTTGTTTTTTCAGTTGACGGGGCACTACATTGGCCACACATGCTGGGTGGATGCAGAAACTTTTACTGCCTAATATATCGGGGTGACTCCTCATGGAAATGGTGATGGGTCTAGGACTACGGCAAACCATGTGTAGCAAGCAAGAAAGGGCACCCCACTATGTAAGACCAATATCAGGGCACAGATCTGGCAAGGGCTTAGCGCCAACTATTCTCACTGAGTTGCCTGTTCCACTGGGAGATCAAGGTGCTCAGCACCTTGCAGGATTGGAGGGCTGGAGCTAAATCTTGTCATGAGGAATTGAGCTGGAAGATGGGAGTCAATGGTCTATCTGTGTGTGTCCAAAACCAAAATGTGTATGGGGAACATATCAAAAAGCCCATTCTGCTGGCGGGGCACCTTGTTAGCAGGGGGAGTCTCATCTGTTGACTTCAGAACATACCAACCATTTTCTACAGAGAATAACATTTTAAACTACATTTAAAAAGACAGCGTGTTCTATTTTCTCTGTGACATGAAGAGGGAGGCTCTTTAAAAATTCAGTTAAAGTCACTAGAAATCAGATTCCAGCTCTGTCTCTGGAGTGGGTCAACTTCACACCAGCCATTAACTTGCTCCTTGGTGTGAGAAATGCCATCAGAGACTTTCTCTGTGTAATAAGAACGAGCAGTTGCTTGGAGAGCTCAGTGAATTAACAGAGCTGTGAGAAGGCAGAGAATTTCAGCGGGAAATTGCCTGTTTCAGTTTGGGTGATTTTCTGACCCTGACATTTCACTGGTCCATGAAGTTTCAGGGCAATGGTTCTCTCTTCTCCGGATACACATGAAAACACAGAAACCCTCCCACCTCTCCCTGGGAATTTGGTGGGCATGAAACGTTGCCCATTGTAAGCCAAGAGTCAGGGTGGGGATGGGTTGAGTAGCTGCATGCTGTGAGAGCTGCCTGCCGTGCTGTTCATAGGCATCTCACTGTTACCTTGGGCTTCCCCCCCATCTGCTGCATGCACCTCTTGTGTTTTGTGTGACACTCACATTGTCAGCTCTTTGGGAAAGGGACTGTCTTTTGTGCGTGTGCACGGTGCCCCTGATCCCAAACTGAGCCGCTCAGCGCTGCTGTCACACAAGACAATCATTCTGCTGCTACTCTTCCTTTGCCAAGTTTCCTCCCTCCTACTTGACTCAGCCCTGACTCTCGCACACGTCGTCTGTAACCTTACCACAGCCGCACTGCTCTAACCGCTCAGCTCCCCGCATCAACAGGCGAGAGCCGCAGTAAATTAACGCCAGCACTTTGCCAGCGTTGCATTATACAAGAGAGAGACGTGGGATGGGAGCGATGGAATTGAGGTCAGGAGGCAGGACAGAGAGCTAAGCCACACTCAGCAGCGAATGCCAGCAGCAGTGAGACAGAACGGAGAGGCTGAGCTGAGAAAGTGCCTATGTCGAGTGCACAGTATCTCCCTGCCTCCAAACACAAGAATGGGGGGTGTTCAATGAAATGAAAAAGATGGGAAATTCAAAACCAATACAAGGAAATGCTGTGATTAATCTGTGGAACTCACTGCCACAGGAAGTTGTTGAGACCAATAATTTAGCAAGATTCAAAAAGGGATTGGGTATTTATATGGAGATCAAGAAAATCCAGAGTTCTAATAGTTAATGGCAACATATTTTGGAAGGGATATTAAACCTCCTGCTTCAGGGCTTAAGCCAACCTCTAAATAATAGAAGCCAGGACGAGACGTACACAGGGGTTAGATTATCCCACCTCTGTTACGGCAGGGTGCTCACGTCTCCTCCGACGCACCCAACAGGATAATGGACTAGATGGACCTGGGAGCTGGTGCAGCCTAGCAATTCCCATGTTCAGAGCAGCAGCAGACAGCAAACCAACCTCCCCCGTCGGAGCCCAGCGCATCCACGGCTTTCCTGATTCATGCAGGACGTACAGACAGCTGCAGGCGTGCCAGTGGCTCCTAATGCTCAGCCAGGAGCAGCCGCAGCTGAGTTAATGGACCTTTGGGCCCATCCCCAAGCTAGACTCCTCTCTCGCTGCTGTCAAGGTGTAGCCAAGGCATCAGCGACGCTGACCTGTGTGCTTCCAGCTGGCGCTGCACTGGACGGGGGCTTGGATGGTGGGGCAGGAGGTTTAGGTGCTCCAATGGCCTCTGGCATTAGTGCTGGCCACAGTTCTCCCCTGCTGTAGCCCCCCTAGTAAGCCAACCTCTCCTGTGCAGAACACCCCTGTGACCGGGCTCAGCAAAGCAGCCTCAGTGCAGCAAATCCACACCTGTGCCTTAAGAATGGTCCTAGGACCCATAAGGGCTACCTCTTATGCAGCACTTTTCATGGCTAGAGCTCACAGTGCTTTACCAAAGGATCACAGCACCATTACTCCCATTCTACAGAGGGGGAAACTGAGACATGGGGTGACTTGCCCAAGGCCACCCAGCAGGCCAGTGGCAGAGCCCAGAATAGAAGTCAGCTCTCCTGAGTACCCTCGTCACTAGGCCACACATAGGGGGACCACAAAGGTGTCCAGTTTAGATCAGCAAACCGATGACTGGACACACCGATGTCTGCCCCATAGAGACCTCCGCCGGGCCCCAAGCCCTCCTCCAGCAATCCCCTCTCTTACCTATTGTCCTCTTCGGAGAAAATCCTAGTGAGCTGCTACCCCTCCAACATCGCTGGAGGCAGGGCCTCTGCTCCACCCTCTCTCAACTCTAACTCCTTGCTACTCTCACCAGCTCGCTGGGGAAACACGTGCCTCGAAGCTCTTTGGAGGGGGTGCTAAAGAAACCTCCCTTCGGAGGCCCCCAGAAACAGCAGCGCTCGAAGTTCTGTTCACGGCTGGCTCGTGCAAAGCCCAGAAAGCACAGCCCCTTCTCTGGGACAGTCAGAACAGCTTCCCCTGACTCTCCTGCGCACACGGGGCAGGCTAAGCCAGCCAGCCACCCAAGTCACATATCACGTGACCAGCTGTGCAATTCAGTGCTGCAGAGTCGCAGACCCAGGGCGCTGGGATGAGAAGGTCCCTCTGGCCTTTGAGTGAGAGGCGAGAGAGAGAGGCGCTCAGTGGGCCAATCATTAAAGCCCAGCAGCATCCTGTGCTCACAGGCATACAAAGCCGCCCCACTCCAACACTGAAACACACCAGCACTTGGCCTCAGACACAGCTAGAGGGTGATCAGACATCCTGATATTAGGGGCTTTGTCTTCTCTAGACTCTACTATCCCCCATCCTGATTTTTCACACTTGCTATCTGGTCACCCTAGCTGGGCAATACCTTTCAAACACGGGGTGGGGGTTTTGGGGCAGGGGTGGGGGGGGCAGGGCCTCCTTTAGAGCAAGGAAGATTTTTGCAAATGTTTCATTTCTTTATTGTCAAAACCCAAAACCAAGAAAAAAAAATTGGGGGGAAGGGAGATGCTTTGTTTCCCCCTTTTGGCCACTTTCTTTAATTTTTACCCCTTTCCAGTGGCAAATAAAGAGAAAGCGGGAAGGGCAAAAATCAAAGAGAAAAGGGGGAAAAACACCCCCAATTTCCAAAAGGGAATATTTTCTAAAAAAATGTTCAAGGAAACTTTCAAATAAACCAAACCCCCTTCCTTCCTGAGCCCAGACTGAAGCATGAAAACGATTTCACCCCAAATCATTGCCATTTGCAACCAGCTGCAGCCCGGAATTGTCACAGGCGGCCGGAAAAGGGGCAACAGAGGCTTTCGCACGTTGACAAAACTTACATTCCTGCAAACACTAAACGCTATTAAATCTACCTCTTCCCAGAAGCCTCCAGCTCCAAACCAGAGAAATGCTGTGAGTGTCCCAAGCTTTGCCGTGTGAATTGTGCACAACTTTTCCCCCAGAGTGTAGGGGTGAGTGCTTGTGGAGATGGGAGGAAGAATCTATGTAACCAAGTCTAAAAGCCTGACTATTTCACTCTAATTTTAAATCTCTGCAGGGGTGTTTTAGCTTTTCCTTGCTGAGATGCCTAGCAGAGGAAAGTAGGACTATGCAGTGCTGAGAGGTATGATAAACATCCAGGAGATAAAAGCATCTAGAAAGGGGGAAAAGAACATACATTTCCTGTATTCATGGTGCTGTGGCTAATGAGACAGCAGAGCTAAGATCGGAACTCCGACTGCATCTTACATCAAAGGATTAGTGATGTATTTAAAAAGGAGAATGAGGCCTGAAAGCTTTCCTGCTGCTCTTGCAACTAAACGGAGGCTTCTGTGAGTAAACAAAGTATTCAACGAATGTAAATAGCACTGGTGAAATGAGGAGCTAATGAACCTAAAGAGTCAGATGTGCAAGATGACGGGGCTGTAGACAATCGAGGATTAGGCTGGGATAGAACTGATGTGGCCTTACACCCGAGCTCAGGACCGCATTGTGCTAGGGGCTATGCAACAGAGGCAGCCCCTGCCCCAGCCTGCCATCTAAATAGACAAGAAAGGGGGCAGAGGCAGGAGAAGCTCAAAGAGGTGACGTGACCTGCCCCCAGGCTGCAGCAGAGCAAGGCCTGGTGCCCAGGTCTCTGGAATCCCACGCCAGCCTCTCTTCCACAGAGCCATATACAGCGAAGTCTTTACTCGGTAAGGTATGTTTTTAGGGTAACCTGTATAGCTCCCCATTGGTTTAATCCCTGCTACGTTCCATGGGAGATTTTACGCAGCTCTTCCCCCACGCGGTGTGCGCAGAGCGACAACCCAGTGCCGAGCCCCGTTTCGTTGCTCCGGTTTCCTCCTTTGGTGAGCTCATTTTCCACAGCGTTTTCCGGCAATTAAAAAAAGGTTCCTGTGTCATGACACCTGCTCAGGGTGAGATTCATCGTTCCCTCCCCCAGAACGGGCGTCCGAAAACAGGCAGCTCTTGAGCACCGGTGACACTGTCAATTATTCACCGCACTAAGCCAGTGGCCAGGCAGCATACGCGGGGTCTGAGGTCAGTATTTCTAGGCTACGAAGGCTGGTCTCCAGGCTGAATGCATTGACGAGTGTCTGACTTGTTAGTTACCTGTTACGCAGGAGGGACTACGCGCCTAGTAACACATTAGTTACTAGGCAGCTGCGTAAGACCCGCCTATAGGGATGAAATCAATCGAGTTCTCTAGCGGCGACGCTGAATAGAGACCGAATAGAGACTTTCTAGAGAATATTGTAACTATCCTGTAGCATTTAATAGGGAATTACGGCCCCGATCCCACCAACACACCTGTGAGTGATTTTAAGGCACATGGAGCAAGGTTACTTGCCTGTATAAGCATTGGCAAGGCTGGGGGCCAAAGGGACAGATTTTCAATGGTATTTAGGTGCTGAAGAAGCAGGTAGGTGCCTAGTGGGATTTTCAATGCCTAGCGCTTTTGAAATCTCCACCTATTTGCTTCTTGAGGCACCTTCACCCCATTAACACTCTGGCCCTAAATCCCTACTAGAGAACATCAGAGCGGCCATACTGCGTCAGACCAATGGTCCACCTAGGCCAGGGTCCTGTCTTCCGACAGGATGTGTGAACTGCCCATTCGGGGAATCTAGCCCCTGGTCCTGCCACTTCTGCCCGAAGCCCCATCCCTCTCCTCCCCTCCTCTGCCGAAGCCCCGAGCCCCCCAGCCCCAGAGCGCTAGCCAAGTGGCGCGGCCCCGGTGCGCCAGGCAGTGTGAACACCGGCCCCAGCCGCCCAAGTCCCAGCTGCAGGCCAGTCTGCCCTAGCTCCAGCCCAGGGTAAGAGCGGGAAGCAGGAGTGGGCCTCGGGGCAGAGCATGGGCACGGCCACGCCTGGCTGTTTTGGGAGGCTCAGCCTCCCCTGGCCCGTGATACCCACCACTCATGGTGGCCAGTGCGAGATGCTTCACAGGGAATGAACAGAACTGGGCAATTATCCAGTGATCCATCCCCTGTCGTCCACTCCCAGCCTCTGGCAGCTAGAGGCTTAGGGACAGCCAGAGCCTGGGGCGCATCCCTGACCATCTTGGATGAGAATTCAATAGGTGGCTTCAAGAATTCTCTAGGAATGGTATCCTTCTCCATACAGGACTTTCCATGAGGGCTCCATTGTGCACACCGGAGTTGTTAGGTTCCTACCAGCTAATATAATGTTCTGGCTGTGACTCTGCACTCTATAATGATTATAGAAATATGCTTACAAATGTAAATATGACATAACTGGAATATGTTATATGCTACATAGGCCATGTAACATATCTTTGCAAAGGTTATGATCTACTGAATATATTCATCCTATTTGTATGCATGTGTCATTTTTATTTCTGAAGTTATGAACGTTGGCTCTATGCTTGTATTTAAAGTGTTTGCTGTAGGGAACACATAAGAAAAGTTTGCCCAACATGTTGTGAAGGGATTACTCAAGTAATTGGGAGTACTAACAATGGACTTTGGGAGATGCCAATCCACATCTGAGCTTCCCTGGGAACCTTCAAACTAACATGTAAACAATGGCGTCAGCCTGCAAAAAGCTGAATCATTCAGGGACATGTGACTTGCCCAGGTGGCTACAAACTCCATCTTGTTGCTGTGACTTTGCACAGGAGAACAAAGGGGTTTCCGCCCACAAGAGAGAGAACTTAAAAGGCCCTGGAAGCCTCTCCATTTTGTCTTCAGCTGGCTCAAGAGATGGCCTCTCCACCCCAAAGAGATGCCTGAAAGAAACTGGAACAAAGGACAGTAACTATGGGGGTGTGAGTGACTGGTGGGCCCAGACTAGGAAGGAGTCCAGTCTGTGAAAGAAGCTTATTGGAACATCTCTGGAGGTGAGATTTCATCTGTAATCAGTTTCTTACTGTATTAGGCTTAGACTTGCGTGTTTTGTTTTATTTTGTTTGGTAACTTACTTTGTTCTGTCTGTTATTACTGGGAACCACTTAAATCCTACTTGTTATACTTAATAAAATCACTTTTGTTTATTAATTAACCCAGAGTAAGTAATTAATACCTGGGGGAGCAAACAGCCAGGCATCTCTCTCTATCAGTGTTATAGAAGGCGGACAATTTATGAGTTTACCCCGTATAAACTTTATACAGAGTAAAATGGATTTATTTGGGGTTTGGATCCCATTAGGAACTGGATGCTAGAGACAGGAGCACTTTCTAAGCCGTTTTCAGTTAAGTCTGCAGCTTTGGGGGCGTGGGTCAGACCCTGGGTCTGGGTTGCAGCAGGCGAGCGTATCTGGCACAACCAGACAGGGTTCTGGAGTCCCAAGCTGGCAGGGAAAATGGGCTCAGAGGTAGTCTCAGCACATCAGGTGACAGTCCCAAGGGGGTTTCTGTGACCAAACCGTCACACTGGCCTTTACTGAACCAAGGAAAGATCCCATTTCCCAGTGCATCTTCTTCAGTCAGCACTTTCATATTTCTTGGGGTCAGCCTGCATGCCCTTTATAAAGCACAGAATGTTTCTTGTTTCACTACTTTATAAACAAGTAGATAAAAAAGCCCATTTCCCAGGACTCCAGCGATGCTCCTGAGAATGAGGCCTGGGGTAAATGCTAACACACACGCTTTCTTTACAAGTCAACCAAAGTGGCTTTCATTGCCTCTTCGCTTGAAACTCAAAATACAGCAGACTCAAACGAACGCTTTTTCTCTGGTCCCTTATTGGTGCTACGCAGACGCTGGTTCAGATAGTGTATTAGACTTGTGTACCCTTTAGGCAGTCAGATCAATTATCATCAATTATGCATTACCCCTTAGCTCATTGCAGAACCGCTGCCTCCAGCTGCTTCCAGCTGTGTCTGTTGGAGCAACAATTCTATTCCCTGGGAACAGCCTTTCACGACGCCCCTCCCCGTCCTTAGGAGAAAGTAACAGTCCGGCGCTGGCTGATTGATGGCTCTGAGTTAGGCCCTCGCGGGGTCTCATTAAAACAGGCCCCACTTAAAAACGAGAGGTGAGAATGGCCTGTGTCCCCTCCTCTTTCCCATTCTTCATGCGGGGAACTGGCTGCCTGCCTGGCCCCTGGCTGTGCCTGAGATTGTATCTAATCAGCTGCTGTCACAACTGACAGCAGCGTGGAAATCTTTGGCCATTTACAGGAACATGCTCCTGGGTGGCCCATGAGCCCTCTCCCCTGTCCATATCCCCTACAGCCACCGGATCAGACCTGACCCCAGCTGGAATAAAGCCATGGTCACTCCCACCAGGTATGTCTGTCTCCTGCCTGCCTCTCAGTTCCGGCTTCCTCCCAAACATCCCCCCGGCTGGCGGCCTTCCGCCGGGTGCCCTCCCCTTGGACGATCTGCCGACTGGGTCCTTATTCTTAAATCCACCCCTGCAATCTGCCTCCTTGGACCACACCCCAGAGTGATGGGAGTTGTACTGAGCGGGGAGTGCAGGCTCCAGACTACAGACAATCAGGGCTGCTCAGGGAGCAAAAACGCCATCTGCAGCATTTGAAGACTGTGTGTTTTTTCTGCACCCATCTCTAGGAGGGGAGTGGGACTTTGCACTGGCTCTGTTAGGACCGGGGAGTGGCACCTTTCATCAGCCATCTCCTGCCTGGCTGCTGCCGTGCCAGCCAGAGCTACAGCATCACAAGCGAAAACATGTCACTGCTTCAGCTTCATCTCTCTGGGTGGAGATCAAAGGCGCCACAGGCTGCAAGCAGCCACTGCTCAAGTGTTCGGAAGTATTTCCTCTCACACAGGGCTGCAGATTTAGTCAAATCCTACAGGTAATGAAATGTGGTTCACAAAGGTTGCCATCTACAGAGCTCGGGACATTACTGCAATTCTGATTTTTATCCCCCTTGAGTAACGGACTGTGACATTTTTGCATTTTACTCTAGAGTGCTGCTTTGAATAATAACTTGGGGAGAAAGGCTTAATTTTCTGTTTCATAGTCACTTACCCCTTTAATTCTGCTCACTCCAGTCTCCTCTCCTCTGCTTCTTCTAGCCACAAAAAGCAAATGCGCTTTTTTTGTTCTTTGTAGATGAAAGGAAGGGAATTCATCCAATTTCATACTTACAGAATCAGTCAGAAATTACCTTGCAAATTGTGCTCTCGGGGCAGAGTTGAAGTCCCTGGTGAGGAGCGTGGGAAGCATATGCACTAGCTGAATGCGTCATACAGTACCTGCATACACACAGAGCCTTATTCCCAATCCCTTTCAATGATCGGTTTTCTCTACATCCACCCACACCAAGCCCAAGTGAAGTAAGGCTGGCTCTCACACACCCTCCTGTTTTTGAAATGTATTTTCAGAACAATGCTATGGGCAACGTGAATTCCGATCCACGGGCCAATAAAACAGACTGGGGAAAGGTGCAGCTGAAGATCCAGGGCCCGATTCCCAGGTGGTGGAAATCAGCAATGGAATTGTGCCAATTTGCACCAGCTGAAGATTTCTCACAGCTTCCAAACTGAGGTGAGAACAATGTTCGAAGGGTCGGAATTAAAGGCCCGGGAGGGCAGGGGCAGGAAATCACATTTTGTGTTTCATGGATGATGCACAACAAATATTGGCCACTTAGCTTGATGTGATTTTGAGCCACCCAAATTCCACTTCGTTGACAAAATAGCTGAGTTCAGGCCCCAAATCTGCAGCAACAGGAATTTTGGCCTGTTTCCATGGAAAGCCAATCTTTTAGGGGGGGGGGGAGACCCTAATTTTTGCTCCATTTGGCTCAGAACTAGGCCCACTCACTTTTTTTGTTCTAAATATTTAGAAACCATCAACATTTTCTGCAAAAAAAATACGGGCACAGTTTTCGGTTTATAATTAATGCCCCGATCCTGCAGTTGGATCCAGGTGACCAGCCCCTTGCAGCTGCTCTGATGCTCATAATGATGGAGACGAAGTAGCACCCATTTTTGACCACTCTTTCATTCAGACCTGGAGATGCCACAACGCACATACACAAGTTAATTGTTGTGATCAACACAAGGGGTTGTGCATTTCTGAGGGTGCTCAGCACCTTCCCTTCCCATTGGCGTTAATTGGGATTTGAGGGACTTCCCAGATGTGCTCAGCACTTAGCAGTCAGAGGCCCTGCTCTGGTGAGTGGACACAGCAGCCTGGTTCCTTCTCCCATGTAAAGTCCCGGCGAGGGCAGTATGACTCAGTGCAGGGATAAAGGTCTGTGCTGGCCCTTTGCAGGATTGGGGCCATCGGAGCTCCCTTATCAGAGCACAGGACCGATATTAACCCACCAGTCCGCGTACAACCCCAAGATGGAGACACAAGCCCATTCTGTAGGCTGGGTAATGGAGAGTTTCAATGCTGCTTGGGATCAGAGCCCACGCACAGGTACAAGGCCCCTGAGTTGATGTGTCTTCAAGCAGAATCTGCACAGATCTCAGCAGATTGGGGACCAGAGCCCCGGCTTCTTCCTTGGAGAGGAATCCTCAACAGGGCCCGCACGGGAGTTCCCATAGGGCAGGGAAAGCTCCCCTCCTTTGGAAAGTAACTCTCCCTGATCCCAGCCAGAGCCTTCCAGGCCAGGGGCTTGGTGCACAGAGCTCCAGGCAGGCGGCTACACGGAGCTGTCAAGCTGAGTCAGCGTAAAACACGCGGCGCGAGCTGTCCTTCGCTGGGAATTAGTCTAGCCCATTCTCCAGCCAACGGGCCATGACGGCTGCCTTTCCGCTCAAGGAGAGAGCTCCAGCCTTCTCTTGAACCTTCCCATTACAGTTTACATTTTGTTTTCCCCATGGATGGTTTTGCCATCAAATAAATGTCTCAACTGAATTCATCTTATTTTTTAAAATGAAAGCGTCAGCATATTGGCCAGGCCGATCATAAAACGACAGATAAATCTGCCAAGAAATGCAGTTTAATATGAGTATTTGTTTAGAATAGCAATTGTTCCCTCGTGGGCCGTTGATTATAAAGAGAACATCTACCGGACGGTAGCAGTCCCATATCTTCCTTTAGCTAAAGGTTCGGCCTACTTGGGTTTCTACGCTAAACATTTTTGGCAGATGCATTGAATAGAAAATGAGATTGGCTAGCATTACTAAAAACAAACCAACCCCTTGGAATATGGGGCTGTCTTATGCACCCTAAGAGCAGCTATAAAATGCTTATTATTACCATTATAGGGGAGGGAAAAGCAAAGGTCTGTTCCCATAGACACAGAGAAGGATAAGACAAGAATGGGATACGGGGAACTGAGGGCACCAAGAAGACCAATCGTGATCTGTTGCTGTCTGACCTGAGGTGCAGAATCTCTGATCTCTCGCAGCAATCCCACATCTCCCTTCTGCTTGTCACAACCGGGCGATCAGGTCAGAGGCCAGGGACAGCACTGAAGGTCCGAGCTGGAGTCAGGAACCAGGAGTTTGCGCCAAGGGGCAGAGCCAGCGTCGGGAACCAAGCACCGAAGCCAGGGGCAAAGCCAGAGTCCGAGTCCCAGTTCAAGGGCGGAGGCTGAGGGTCAGAGTCAGGGCTGGGGGGGGGTCCGAAAGTGAGCGAAGAGAAGCAGATCCATCACTACAGCTGGCAGGGGAGTCTGCCTCGTTGCAGACGCCTCCTGGAATTAAATAAGGCCCCTGGCGCAAGGGGGCCGTGAGAGACGCTGTCAGTCTGGCCAGCTGAGGTGGTACTTCCCGTACGGGTCTCAGTGATCATGCTTACGGCCCTATCACGGCTGCCGGGCCGTTGACCGTCTCGTACACCCGCTCTAGTCCCCGCAGAACTTCACAGCGCTGGAGCTCTGCCCGGGGTGATGGCAGGTCTATTTCTTGTCCCTGGGGGCGCTGGAAGGCGAGCTCCATTCATCCGGAAGGTGTTTACAACCCTCTGAAAAACTGGCTCTGGAAGATCCCACCCTGGGCTCCCACAGCTACCCTCCGGCTGGGGGCACGGGGTGTCAATGCTGCAGCCACCTCTGCTGCACTGGCTTGTGTGCAGAGAGCTCCAGGGGATGCTTCCCACGGGGCGGGCATTTTGTAGTGTTTACCCACTAACTGCACTCTGTCCGCACACGGCAGGGAGCGTGTGCACTGCTGGCCAGAAACACATCAGAGCCACCCCTGTCAACAGGCAAGAGGAGTTAAACAGGAAGCTCTCCCCCCACCCCCCGCCCCCGGCAGGGAAACACCTGCCAGCAAGGGGAGCAAATTCTGGAGCTGAGGGCTATTCACTGAGAACACCTTTCCACCTGGCACTAGGAACAGCAGCACCTAAAGGCATCAGCTCAGATCAGGGCCACAGTGTGCTAGGTGCTGTATAAATACATGGGAAGGGAGGCCTTGCTCCAAAGAGCTTCTGGTCTAAATAGACAACCTAGGCAAAGAGTGGGAGGGGAAACTGAGGCACAAGGTGGGGAAGTGACTGCCCAAGGTCCCGCAGCAGACCAGTAAATAGAACCTAGCTCTCCTGAGTCCCATCCTGTGCCCCACCCATGATGCCTCCAGAGAACGAAACCTAGGGGCAGCTGAAGTGGCGGCGTACCTGACAAGGAGCGTATGGGATCACACTCCATTGTGCACCTCCCTCAGCAGTTCCCAGGGCTGCTCAGCACCTCACCGGGTGGGGCCCTTTGTAGCTCTCATATAAAGATGTTGACTGTGCATTCACAGAAAGGTTGGGGGCTCCTCCCCCTGCCCACGCCCAGTCTTCCAGGCCAGGATGAGGTCTTTTCACTGACCCACCAGGTCCCTCTGCACAGCGTGGAAGAAGAGAGCTGGGAGTTTAAACCAGCAAAAATGACAAGCCCAGCTGAAGGGGAATGCTAGTGATTCTGCTTTGGAATCCTGCTTAATTAAACCATACAGGAAGGGGCTGGGCCTGCCCTCTTTCCACAGGCCAATCCCCCATGGGATTGGACACGATTGCTATTTAAAATGCACAAGAAACCTGGTCATAGTCCCCCGGGGCAAGGAGCTCAGGAGGATCCAGGGACTTACACTGCTACAGGGGATTTTTCCCCCCTTTTCTTTTTACAGAGCTGTGCCAGTGCTTTGGTTGGCAGGTCTGCAGCACCCTCTTGTGGCTGAAGAATTCACCACTGGCAAAGTCGCTTTTTTTGTGTGTTTCTGGGTGACGCGCAAGGGTGAACAACGCACCCTCGCCTTGCTCTGCGTCAGGAGTTGAGACAATCCACGTTCTGCTCTGGAAAATCATTGCAGGGGGATGTGCTGTGCTCCCGCCGCACCTCAACAGAGCCCAGGAACTTAATCCCGTTTCTATAGAACTACGAATGTTGGTCAAGGCGACAGCATCAAGAGGTTAAGAATAAATTAGAACTGAATCCTTAGAGCCAGACTTTGGCCTGGACCCAGCAAGGTCCTTAATTATATGCTTTACTTTAAGCGTGTGAATAATCACATTGACATCACCGGGACTACACATGTGCTTAAAATTTGGCATGTGCTCACACACTTTGCTGGATCAGGATATATATACGATTTGGTCCTTTCCTCTATAAATGGCTATACTGGCTACACCAAGTCTATCAGAAACACCCAGGAAGTTATCATTTGTCTCTGATTCTGGGTCTAAATGCCATGAATCAAGCCCCATCTTTTAATACGTGGTTTCATTCACAGAAAACCGATTACAACACTCTTATTTATAGTGATGGCAGGGAGCCATGACCAACAGGTAAGAACAGCAAGTACAATCCTGTCTCCAGTGCTCGCTGTCAGAAATCTGAGGACAGAGTCTGAATCCGAGATGAGGCTGAGCTGAGAGACCCAAAGTCGAGTGTTTCTAACGTTCAAGGGGGCCTACATCCAAAATGCACGAGCGGGTGAAAACGTTCCATCAAAATAACGTTTTTGTCCGAAAACGTCTGTTTGATGAAACAGACCATTTTGTGGGGAAATGTCCATTTTTCTAGAAAATTTGTAGGTTTTCGTTGACACGCCCAAACCCTAAAAAATGAAAACATTTTGGTTTGGGGTAACCGAAAGCTGGAATTTCTCAGATTCTGGGTTGTCAGTTTTTCACCGAAAGCCAAAAAAAGTAAAAGAAAATTTTCAACAGAAATGGGAGAAAAAAAAGGTTTGGTCTAAATTTTTCTTAGGGGAAAACAATAATAATTCCCCAACCAGCTCCTCCAAACACAGAAATGGGCTCTGGCTGCCATGTTCACAGCTGAATCTTGGGCTGGACTTTCCTAAAGTTCCCAGGATTTCAAGGTCCTGTGCTCAGCCCTGGGCTGCAGTCAGAACTTCCCCATTGGTAAAACACCTCTGAGGACGTTAGGGGACGAGACCTGAGATTGGCAGCGGGGCATTACATAAAATGAGCGTTCAGAGTGGAAACGCCAAGTGGCAGCTTTCTGACACTTTCACAACCATGTGGGGAAATCCACTTTTTGATGTTGCGTAAGCGCCAAGCTTTTCAGCCACCAAACCGTTTGCAACCCCACACCCAAACTGAAACTGACCAACGATGATCCAGCACTTTGTGCTCAAGGAGTCTTGAGCATTTAATTTTATGCCGAAAATGTTACAAGCCCCACCCAGAATCCTGAACGAAAGAGGCTCATTCAGCTTTTGCGAGGTTCGCCAATGGCTCCCCTCAGTCTCCTTATGGTTCTGGGTCTCCCTTTTCTCTTGCATTTCTCCTGGCTTTGGTTGCACCCCTGCGTTCCCTGGGAAAGACCGAAATCTCCCCAAATTCGAACGGTCTCCCCAAGGCGTAGCCAAGATGGAACCAAGCGTGCAGAGTAAAGCAGTGACATGGTCCTGTTGGAAAAGGCTAACAAGCTGAGTGATGACAAAACTGCAACTACCTGCCCTGAGAGCAAACAAACAGCTTGTCGGTTCATGCCTGTCTGGGCTCTAAGAACAGGCATTTTCAGGCTTTGTGCTATGATATTCTAAACTAGCCGAGTGGAAGAAACTCGAATTCATGCTTTGATGTCGTTTTGGACACAGACAAACAAGCTTATTTACTCCATCGGGCACTTAACCCATTCCTCAACTGCCGACGGTGAGCCCTCGAGGTCAGCGCTGCATCTCCGTGCTCCCCGCTCAGGCTGAATCGCACGCTCCTCTTCACACTTGTCTGTCTGCACACTGGCCTCAGCACGGCCTGAGATGCTCTGCAGAGATTTCTCCTGCCCAGGGGAACTCTCTGCTGCACTCAATCTGGCAGGGGTGGCTGTGTTGCGGGGGCGGTGTGGTGGGCTGCAGACAGTCTAGGGGTGGGACGGAGCTCTGCGAGGACTGATCCTCCGCTAGCATAAGGTAGCTTTGCACAGGGGCAGCTCTGTCTTGTGCCCGGGCCAGTCGCCTGTAAACCAGGCTTCCTGTGGCCACCGCTCTCCACTACAGAGAATCTGGCCAGTGGGTTTATTTTCTTGTAATGTTTCTTATCAGCCAACTGATAGTATTTAGAGATAGCCCAGAGCCCTGGACCTCTGGGGGCTCAGAAGCCAAACCCTGATAAAGATCTGAATTTTGTTCCCAGGCAGAATCAAAACCCTGGCACTAAAAATCCCCAAACTGGGGCACTTGGACTCTGGATGTGTATTTTATGGCTTGCCCCGTCTCTGCTGTAAGCTGATAATCTCACTAGGTTGCCTCACAGAACTTTAGGTGCTGGTAAATATTTTGACTCCACAGAGCCAGACTGAGTCAGAGTCAAATAAAACTATCCCACTTTAACCCCCAGGTACTAGTTTGCAAGGGACACAAACGCTCAAGCATCAGGGCACAGCCTAACTTTTAAGTGACAGGGGTCAGGACGAAACTTACTCTGCGAGCAGGTGACTCCATAATTACTCCCTTGGGGGTTTCTTGCACCTTCCTCTGAAGCATCTGGCACTGGCCACTGCCTGAGGTGGGATACCAGACTGGATGGAGAACTGGGCTGATGCACCCTGGCAACTCCTATGTCCCTAGGCCTTTATGAAGGTCTGTCCATAGCTATCAAGGGGCAGTAAACTCCTAGATTTCCTCCCCAAAATGGGAGCTTTATTCTTCATGATGGGGGCATCCTACCCCAGTTGCACACCATGCACATAAGAGAAGCCGAAGTGATGATTTTTGCTCAGACTGGGACTCAGCTGGAGATGCTAGACAGCAGGTTCAGCTGAACACAACCATGCTTTATTTACGGCGCATGTTTAGACCATGCTTTGGGCAAACACAGTACATTTCCCCACATACAATCAGAGAGGAAGGTAAAGAAAGCTCTCTTGTAAGTATGATGCCAGCAATTACAGAAGCAAACACCTACACTACACTTTAAATCACCTGCAGGAAGAGGATTCTAAACACCTCTCTCCAGGCTACGGAGAAAGGCAGCGACGGACAGAAAGAGATTATTAAAAATGTTCTTTGAAAAATCTGAAGTTGAAGTGTTCACAGTGAGCCTTGACTACCTTGGCAAGAGCTGGAGACCCGCAGAAGAAGACCTGGACTTTCCCTTTATTTTCCTCTGCCATCTTGTGGAACACCTGACACGAAACGAAAGCAGAGAGAAGAAAAGAACAAGGTGAGGTCTGTTTTAATATCTCGTGTGAACACCATTAACATGCCCTTGGTTCACTAGCTCTCTTCCACCACAAAGCTAAGCAGGTGGCACAAAGCACCACCTCGGGAGGGTGGCTTGTTTCCTGGGCGTGGATAAGGTGACGACGTAACGTAGTCTTAAACAGTAGACATGAAACTTGAAGCTGCCATCAAAGAAGTCCCATAGTGTTCCCACTTCAAGAGCCACCAGAAACCCTGACTCCTCAGGCATCGTTTTCAGCTCCGTGCTCAAGCAAAGTTCCCGTTGACTAACAGGAACCTGCCTGGTTGAGGAGGCAGAGATTGGGCCTGGAGTGCCAGACTGACCACACTGACACCATTGTAAATACACACACCCCACTGACTACTCTGGAGTTACTCCAGCATTACCCTGCTCAGGGTGCTTGTCGTGGGTGCACGCAGATGCAGTTTGTTAATTGGGTTTCAAGGATCGTTACCTTGCTCCAGTCAGGGCGGCCTGGTTGGGTTCTGGTCCTGAGTCCTGTGATAGAGTCTTTCTTTTCCTTCTTAGCCAGCAGATCTAAAGCCATCTGCAGACCAATAGCCTTCATATCGTTCTTACTAAGAGCTGAAGTCATATACATGTGCATCTCTAGAAAACGGCCTGTACATTTAAGGGAAAAGCAAAGTGACAGCTGAGCATCTGGAGTTCAGTTTGTTAATGCAGAATTACTGACCGAGGCCGGTTCAAAACACATTGCCACCAAAACCTCAGCTGGGAGAACACCTGTCCCTGGGAAAATAGGTGGAACAACATGTCACTTCAACCAGACAGACTCTCTTTTGGTCTATACACCAGCCTGCTGTTCCAGGCCCCCTCCTCCAGGTAGGAGAGTCTCCCACCAATTCACAGACCCCCCAACTGTATCTTCCTCGTGTGGCTCATGGAGAGAAGGTGCTGCCTCTGGACGTGCAGACTGTATGTGGTCGGGAGAGCAGCAGCAGCTGTAGCACGAAGTAGCAAAGCAGGATTATTTGGTGCCAGTGCCCAAGGCCGCTGAGGCTTCCCACCCAACCATTCGCAGAGTTCTCCTGCCAGGAGTGGGGCAGTCCAAGCAGGGGAAGGAGTGTGGTGGCAGCAGTCAGACCAAGGGTACCTGGGCCACACTTAAGTCTGGCCCAGGAGTGCCCCCCCTTGTAAGGACCCGCCGAGAGCCTGTGGGGCGTAGCTCAGTGAGCTTTGATGGAGCCCGGATTGGGACACAATGGTTGCGGCTCACAAATCCGCCCCCCCCAAGCTGCCTCTTTTCCTGTATTTGCAGACGGGCCGATCCCATGACAACAGGGACAATGCAACATTCGACTGTGTTACTAAAGACACTTGCACCCTTGACACTTGCGCCAATCGTATTCATACATGCCCGTCGGAATGGGGGGGGGGGGATTCACTAGAGCCGCCCGGCTTCCGCTTACCTTCCGGTGCCTCGTCAGCCTGGTCCAGTTCCAGCTTAGTGAGCAGGCTGACAAACCACTCAAAGGACTTCTGGTCTCGGTTGATCCAGATGAAGTCAACCTGAAAGCAGGATCTTTGCTTTGGCGCCAGGGAGCCACACGGTTTCATACCAAACTACGGATCAGTTGACTTGTTGGTGTTTGTGCCTTTTAGAGCCCCCAGCGCGGCTCCTTGCAGACTGGCAAAGCGACAAGGCCCCAGTCCCCAGCGGCTCTTGGTCACAATAGACAAGGGACAGACAGGCTTGGGCCAGAGCCAGGTTCTAATTCCGTCTCTGCCTGGGCCTTTATACCATGTTCATCACCATGGGATCTGGTGAAGGAGCAGGATGGTGAGCAGGCAGCTCCAGAGTCCCACAGATTGGGCCAGTTCAGCCTGAGCAAATCAATGTAGCTTCACTTACTCTACTGGGGCTATGCCAACTTATGCCAGCTGAGGTCAGACCCATTGCCTGGGGCAGTGGTGTATTCAAACCTGTATTAAAATTGTAAACTATCACTTTTGATTTTCAGGGGTTTCCCTGCTACTGCTTGCAGGCACGAGGGGTCTATAGGGAGGCATGCAATCTGGGAGCAGTAGTCAGTCTGCAAACAACCAGCCTAGAGCAAGGTGGGATTAATTGTCCTCTCTGCCTTAGGGAGCAGCCTGCTTTGTCTCTCTCTGTTCTGGATTCTAAGAAATAAAGTTGTGTTACATTGTAACCTTCCAGAAAGAGTATTTTATGTTTCTATCTAATGCCTCTGTCTGTATGCCGTGAACATAGCTCTAGGGGAGTGGTGTTTGTGCATTTATTATTTAGTAAGGATGTCTCTGAGTGCAGGACAAGGGTCTGGAGACCTCTTGGCAGAGGCGCATCAAAGAACCCAAAGACCTATACATGATTGGATAGTTTATACCTCTTATATTATTGTTACAGTTACGACATAGGTGCCAATGGTTTCATTATGAATCTGTTGGCATCCCTATTATAATCAACTGCAGCACTTCCAAAGGTACATTAGCCCCTCTTGACTTAAATGGGGCATTATAAGTCTCAGCCTGAGGCCAGGGCTACACTACCACTAACTTTGGTATAAACTTACATCACTCAAAGGTGTGAATAACCCTCCCACCCTCCCCCAGCAACGTAAGTTGCACCGACCTAAGCGCTAATATGGACAGCGCTATGACATAGCTACCATCTCTCGCGGAGGTGGATTTATTATGCTGACGAGAGAGCTCTCTCCCATCGGCCTAGAGCGTCTTTACCAGACCTGCTACAGCAGCGCAGCTACATCAGTGCAGCGCTGCTAGTGTAGACAAGCCCTGCGATAGAGTTGCTGCAGCATAACGTAGCTATTATTGCATTTCAAACGCTGGTGCAGTGGTTAGAAGTTGGTAAGCCAGCAGACCCTCGGACAACCCAACGTTGGGCCCTGATCCGGGAAGCTGCTCTGCCCAGGAGCCCACTGCACAGGGCAGCTCACGGCATTTCCGTCAGATATTTACTCCCAGCAGTCAGGTCGTCGATGGGAAGCTTTGACTTATCCTTAGAAGTAGGAGCTCACCTTCCTAAGCTTCATTTCATCATCCTTGAGGCTCTCAGCCCATGAATAGCCACAGCGGGGATTGTTTGGTTTTCTCATGCGATACCTAGAAGAATGCAACACAACCCACATGTGGTAACAAGCACTGTCATGTCAGCTCTTTAGCACCCCCCCACTCTCAGTAGTGAAAACTCTCATTAGAAAGTCATTAGAACTGGGCCACGTTTTTCCAAAATTCTCAATTTCAACAATTTTTTTCTAGTGTTCACCTTTTTTGACCAGCGCTAGAAAATACCCTTATCCAGCTTCTTTGCAAACTTTCTGTTTGGGTGTCAATCTTCAGAGTAGTGTCTGTCCGTTTGGAAGGATGAATTTGGTTTTAGGAACATCTTTTCACCTACCTATAAGGACAAAGTCCTTAATGTCAGGGAGAAAGGACGATCTAGTGGAGAGATCACTGGACTGGCTCAGCCACAACCTTTGTGTCTGACCTCAGGCGAGTCACTTGATCTACGCTGGGCCTCAGTTCCCATCTGTAAAATGGAAATAATAGCAGTTCCCTACCTCAGCAGGGCCCTTGTGAGGCTAAAATCCATTCAATGATAGTAAACCCCTCAGCTAACATTACCTAGCTCTTACATAGCATTGTTCGCCCACGGATCTCAAAGCGCTTTCCAAAGGACATCAGATCATTATCCTCATTTTACAGATGGGGAAACTGAGGCACCGAGGCAGAGGTGACTTGTAAAAGGTCACCCAGCAGTCCACCCAGCTAATATGGCGATGAGGTCTAGATCAGATAGAAAAGAACTGACCCTGAACGTAACACATAGCATGAATCTTGAAATCACGGTGTGGCTTTTATTTGGCAATGGAAGAAAAATTCCGCCTCCGTGGGTTAGTATTTATTCTACTTACAAAGCCTTAAAAAGGTACAATGCCAACCTGTACATGATGCTCTGCAAGATAGAGGCAAAGGGAGTAATGCCGATTCCAGCGCCTACCAGCACAGCATGTTCCGAGGTGAAGATCCTTCGCGTAGGTGTCCCATAGGGACCGTCAATATAGCACTAAGAGAGAAGAAAGGTTGCAGTTTGGAGTCACACAAGATACATTTGCTTCAGTTTCACAGAGACGCTTCTCATTACTTTTGATCTAAAATAACCCTGCACTGGCAGGGGGACGGGTAACAGCCTAGGGTCTCACCCTGCATTCTTTGCACAGCCAAAACACCAATAAGGGATTCAGGATTGAAAACCAGCATCTTAATGGAGCTTCTCTGCCTTTAATGGAAGTAGATGATTCTACGACCCACGAGGCAAGTGCTCAGCACCCAACGTGGCCTCGGAAATTTGGTCATTTCTTTGAGGGCCTGGCTGAGAGCGGAGATTGATTTGAAAGTCTGGTGTTGATGTGGGTGCTAAGCCCTTCTGGAAATCCTGGCCATTGTGCTCCTGCACCTTCGTGTAAGGTAGGCAAGTCGGGGAGCTCAGTTCTCAGCCTATGTCCATCATTGTAACTCTATGGGCTCCAGTGGAGCTTTGCTGTTTTACACCCGCTGGGGATCCGGCCCAGGATTTTTTTCTGAAAAATGTTTCAGTCATTTTAATTATTTCTCTTATTTCCAGCCCGGCGGTTTAGGCAGCGTCCAGTCTGGCTGGATAACATGAGCTATCAGAGCTGTAACTGTGAGATTTACTATCACTTCAGCTCAGCATCGCTGGCAGAAAAGATGGACACAAGAAGCTTTCTGGTGGGTTCTCCACCTGCCCAAAAATTCAGGGAGAAAACAATCAACGCAAACACTGCAAAGCAATTGTTAGGTTGGCTTTTCAGCCAGAAACAGCTGCGCTCTCTCTGTTTGGTGTAGACGCAGGGCCAGGAAAGTGCTCCAGCACCAGCCCAGTCACACCCCACACCAGGGCCGTCCTTACCCATAAGCCAACTATGCAGCTGCGAAGGGCACTAGGAAATTTGGGGCACCAAATTGCCCCAAATTTCCTGGTGCCCTACACAGCTGCGTGCTGCTCCAGCAGCCAGCCGGCCAGGAAAGCTGCCTCCGCCCCTGCTCTGCCCCCACCCCGCCTCTTTCCCAAAGCCCCTGCCCCTGCTCTGCCCCAGCCCCACCCCCACTCCACCCCTTCCCCTGAGGACTGCAGCAGGGGTCGGGTGTGCCGCTGGCTCGTGCTGGGGGGCGGTTTCCCCCCTACCCTCCAAGCCTGCTCCTGCCCCCAACTGACCTTGGGCGCAGCCTCCCCCTGCCCGTGGGAGGGCTGCGTAGGGCACCACAATGTCTAGGGATGGTGGGGCCCATAGTCAGGTGAACAAGGAGGGGAACCTGAGGGAACGAGATTTACTTTAGCCCTGGAGTGGCACTGCCTGCACGCGTAAGGACTACTTACAAGAGAAAGGAATTACAGGCCAGAGTCCTACTGCCCTGGCTGGCTGGTGGGTCTTGCCCACATGCTCAGGGTCTAACTGATCATCATATTTGGGGTCGGGAAGGAATTTTCTCCCAGGTCAGATTGGCAGAGCCCAGGGGGGTTTTAACCTTGGATCATGGGTCACTTGTAGGTTTAAACTCGTGTCAATGGTGGATTCTCTGTAACTTGAAGTCTTTAAACCATGATTTGAGGACGTCAGTACCTCAGCCAGAGGTTAGGGGTCGATAGCAGGAGTGGGTGGGTGAAGTTCTGTGGCCCGCTTTGTGCAGGGGAGGTGCTTTAACCAGCCACGCAAAGGAGACTCTTACCTTGATATTACAAACTCTGTGATTCTCACTCAGCTTGGCAGAAACCTGTTACGTCAAGAAAACAATGTTACCAATAGCCAAGCAGATGACATTGTTCTCCGAATGTATTCCATCTTGAGTATTAAAGTCACCCTTACTCTGAGTATTAAAGTCGCCCATAGATCTCCCGGTCATACTTATCTACTTCTTTCCAGTTTTTCCAGATTAGCGGAGACATTCATTTGGGTTATATCATTCCTGACCTACTCATTGCACCAGGAATAAGTCAAACACAGTATTAGTTTAGCGCTGCAAGAGTCACTTTCAAGGTTGGTGGCCATATACCCATTCTTCAGAGAGGGGCAACATAAAGTAAAGGTTTTCCATTTACAGTCCACGTTAATAAAAATTATCATTATCCAAAATGGGAAGGCCCATAAGTTTAGGGGGAAGATTTTCAAAGGCATTAAATCTCACCCAAGATGTCTGTGTAAATTATCCAGATTGTAATTGAATCAAAGGTTGATTAAAAAATGTAATTATTCAAATTCCCACAAATCATGCGTTAGTAGGGCATGGGAGGGAATAAGAGATGTACAAGAATTTTGATCAGATTGACAATGGTAGGAGGATCTCTGCTAACTGAGAGAAAAGAGAATAGTTCAACAGCAACAGGGAGAGAAACTCATTAAAAATGGTGCATATAAATTCTTTATCTGTAATGACTACTCCTTCAGCTGTGACAGAATCAATATCCTGAGAGCTTTTCATATCAGATGATAAAAGCCAGTAAACGTGGTTCTCCAACTTCCTAACATTAGTATGATTTATATCTAATTTTGCTTTTTTTCCCCCTTAAAAAGAGCGTGTGAATCTTTGCTGATTTTAAAACGACTTCCTTTCCATTCCTTGTCTGTCTAAACTGGTCCACTAGTGACTACTGTATTACTACACATTTCAGCTTTGTAGAGGAATCTTTTCTAAAATTCACAATAAGAAATTCACTAGGAAGCCACAGTAGCAAACACTGATAAAAAGCACAAACATCATCCGGTGTCTGCCTGTGTATTTTCTCTACAAAGGACAAAAGGTGAATGTCAATGGGAATTGTATGTGTCCACCCATCAGAGATTATCATGATTTGGGCCTTCATCCAGATCACACTTATGTATGTGCTTTAACAGTGAACACATAAATAGTCACACTGAAGTCAATGGGAATAGTCAGATGCTTAAAATTAAACGTGTAGGGTTCCAGGAGTGGAGCCTTACCTACCACTCAATACAACTTGGACTACATCACCCAGGATGCACCAGGGTTTCCCCTCTTGCTGAGCCATCACATGCATGACAGTGCATGGTAGCTGGAGTCTGGCTATGGAACCAAGCCCAGAGTGGAGAATGGGGATACGAGTAGGGTGACCAGACAGCAAGTGTGAAAAATCGAGACAGGAGATGGGGGGTAATAGGAGCCTATCTAAGAAAAAGATCCAAAAATCGGGACTGTCCCTATAAAATCAGGACATCTGGTCACCCTAGATACGAGACACCCAAACTGTAACCCCCCAGGAGGCAATTCCGCATCAACCGTTTTACTTTTTGTGGCCAAAAACCAAAGACACTGGATTTTTTGGATATCCAGTTTTTCAATGAAAAATAAAAATTTTCAACCAAAACAGACACTTTTAGCAAAAAAAATTTTAAGTCAAAAACCCAATTTTCTATATTAAAAAAAAAATAATTTGGTGGAAAGGTTTGACCAGTCCTATTGATTCCTGAATGCAGGCCCCCAATGGCCAGCATTTACACGGTCCTCTCCTCTTACTCATCTACGCCTTTCCTAAAAGGGCTCATTCATGCCATCCAGACCCAGCCCAGATGGGGCTGATCCAGAGACGCCTGAACCCAGTAGCCCTGGAAGCATGTAATCAATGGTAAGTTGTCTAGCCAACAAATGAACGGCCTTTACTTCTCTGGCCTGCAGGCTCTCTTCTCCATCCCTTCTGGTGACGGTGACGTCAGCGGGTTCACAGTCAGGGTACCTGGTGGCTTTGTAAGACGTCAGTTCAATTGTTTCATCCTTACTGGTGGCTACTGACGCCTCCGAACCAGATGAGCGGAAAAGATGTTCCTAGAGCCAAATTCAAAGAAAACAGCATGAGCCATGTCACTGAGATAGATGAAACTTTCTTCTCTTTATTGACAGGAGCTATTTGATCCATCCAGGGCTTCTCTGCTTAGGCCTCACGGCAGAAAAAACTCTAATGAGGGTTAAAAAATGTGTTGGGTCATGTGGTAGTGAGAAAGGAGGTAAGAATGCCCAACAATTTCATGAACTGTAACTAGACATGAAATTGTTGGGCATTCTTACCTCCTTTCTCACTGCCCACACAGATCTTCCTGCTTTTCTTACATGCACAAATCTGATGCCACATGGGCAGCAGAATGTCATGAGTATCGGACAGCAGTGAGATATAGAACCGGATCCTTAGCTCGTGTAAACTGGTGTAACTCCATTCAAGTCAATGGAGCTCTGCAGATTTGCACCAGCCTAGGGTCTGTCTTATTTTTTCTAGAGGGAGTGTTTCCTAATGGCTAGAGCACTGGACTGGGATGCTGGAGACCTGGGCTCTGTGCCCAGCTCTGCCACTGGCCTGCTGGGTGATCTTGGGCAAGTCACTTCATCCCACTGTGCCTCTGTTTCCCCTTCTGTAAAATGGGAAGAATGGTACTGCCCTCCTTTGTAATGCACTGTGATATCTGCTGAGGAAGAAGCACTGTATAAGAGCAAGGGATTATTATTAGGCCTTTCAGATAATGGCCTGGTCTGTTTGTTTCAGGTTTCAGTACCACTGTGCTGCTTTCCAGTCACCACGAGCATGTAATTCACTTTCCATCTTGATGGTTTTTATTTTAGATTAAGGGAAATCAGCAAACCCATAAAGAATAGATAGAAAATCCCCATGAGAGAGCAGTGTGGGGGACTCCAACCTCAGCCCGGAAATGCGTTATAGCCCTGTCCCTTCGCTGCACACTTCTTACATGTACCCAGAAGCCCAGATCAGACCTACAGCACACACGCTGTTTGAGAAACAGGAAGTAGGAATAACTCTACAGGAAGACAGGATTCCAATCCGAAACGTAGCGGTGACTGTCCCAGGTGAAGCATCCGAGACTGAACTCTGTGGCGTGTTTTAATGAGCTAGCAGAGCCCTCTGTATGTCTGATACTAGGACATCAGCCTGAGAAACCCAGACATTTCTGATTCCACAAGCAACGGGCTTTTAGGTTCCTTGTAGCAACAGAATATTCGTACTTTTTTGGGTGTCCTCAGCAGGAAGAAATGAACAGCCTCCGCACAGGGCAATGTGCCAGGATAAATACAGGCAGGGCCCCTCTCCCATGCCGATGCCAGTGTCACCATCCCCAACTGGCACTGCCTAGCGGCAGCAGCAGACACTATGGTACCCTAACACATTTCACAGAAAAGCAAACTCCTATTTTAAACTACAAAAAGTGATTCATAAAAATAATCCCCATCCCTGACAAACCTGGGTCCGTTTGTGGTACCTCTGCTTTCTTAGATTTCTCATTAGCCGTTTAGGCTCCTGGCTGAGTGGTTCAGGCCACCTGAAATATTCATAGAGTCTGTTGGTCCATTGTCCTCGTGATCTTATATGCAGCCAGATGGTATCTGTGAAATGAAGGCAGACGACGGTGAAATAAGAAAGAGCCTTGTATAAATATTCTGATGAGGGAATCATACAGCTGGACTGAAACTTTCTCCAGGCAAGAAGCAGAGTGATATATTTTTAAATCAACAGGCCAAGTTCTTGTCTCGGTTACATCAGTGAAAATCTAGAGGAATTTCTATGAAGTCCAGTGCAGTTACCCTGGACTTCATGGAGAACAGATTTTGGCCCAGCATTTAAATTAAGGCTGAATTCCAAGCTTTCAGAAACCCCAGCGGGAGTAACAAGGCTGCTAAGGAAAGCTAACCAAATAAATGCTCTGGCCATTTCAATTAGGCCAGTCATCCAATATATCAGCTGCAGTGACAGGATCCGTACATCAGATGATACATGTTATCCCTAAGATAGCCCCTTTCTGAGCACGGAATACACAGCAGTGTTTCTCTAATTGCAGGGAAATAAGTGATTGGGAGGAGACAGGTTTTTTGTCTTTGATTTTGCTCAGAGAAGCCACATTTCCCATGATTCCACACAAGGGGGAAGGGCAGAGCTGCAGGGCAGGTGGAAATGTTCCCTTTTAGCAGGGCCAGGGGAAGCAGAGGTCAGAGGCAGCTGCTGTGAAGTTATGCCCGTCTGCTTCTCCTTCCAGAAGTGTGGAGCTTGCGTCTGCTGGGAGAAGAAGATGAGGTGGAATACAAGTCCCAGCTCAGCACAGGGAAACCAGACACCAGACTGGCAAAGAGCTTCCTTTCTCATGTGATTTGAAAAACAACAACACACCTGCTTCTCGGCATGCCACAGCTAGAGTGCCTAATGAAATGATTCTTGGATATTGAATCAGTTGCTTCAAATGTAGCCCGTTTGCTGCAAAATCTCGCCGCACCATCCCAAATGGTCTCTATCTGCTATTTTATCATTGTAGCCTTTTTGTAACTAACCGTTCCGATTAAACAGCAAAATGGCACAGTTCTGGTGTCCAGTATAACCACATACCTTGTTGTTCAGGAGCGCTGCTAATGGTGAAAGGATGCCACTCGTACTTCGCAATCGCTGGGATATTCAGATAAACGTAGTCTCCAGGCTTGTAGTGGAAAAACTGTGGTCTCTTAATCACAAGATGAGTCACCTTGATTGAAATGAAAAGCCGAGAGGGCGAGAATCTCTCTGCACACAGGAAAACCCTGCAGACTGTACGTTATTCTAAGCCTTTTCCACTGGTATAGCTTCTCCAGAGCACAACAGCCTCCAATTTTGTGCCTGCAGTTTTGAGCATGCAAATAATTGTGGGCATATGCAGATGTCTAGCTAGCCAGGCCCTCTCAACTGCACAGGTGTGACCTATATCTGCTCCAAGCCTGCTTCCATGGAGAGGCCTCTGGGAATGGGTGCCCAGGCACTGGCCTTTGTGTCAATGTTTGCTGAAAAGATCCTATTCATGCTGACAGAGGATTGCTTGTTTCGTTATCAGACGAGTCAAGATGCAGCTCAAGAGAACGTCTTGACTGGCCAAATACTAAACCATGATTCTGTGCCACTTGTTGTGCTTTTCACATTGGCTTGTGCAGCCGTGACCCAAAAGAAGGGGGGACAACTCTTTAGACCCTTAAAATAGATGAATTAATGCTCTGGGCTATATAACATAAGGACCACTCTGGCACCAGATGAAAGAATAATAACCCCTACCTCTTAGCAATAGCAGAAGATCTCAAATCACTTTACAAAGAGGATCAGTAGCCACATGTTACAGAGGAGAAACTGAGGCACAGAAACTTGCCCAATGTCTGGCGAATAGAAACAGGAATTGAACCCAAATCTCCTGCGTCCCATGCTGGTGCTTTACCTACTATGCCACACTGCCTCCCTATTTGCGCATTGCCATTTCTAATTTCCATGAGTCTATGGAACGCTGCCGTAATACACAGTAGACAATCATCTGAGTTTGTCTTTTTAATACCTCTTTTGTCTCACTTTTCCTGCCTTTTCCCCTGGGTCACATAAGAATAGTTGCAAAGAATCCTGTGGCACCTTATAGACTAACAGACGTTTTGCAGCATGAGCTTTCGTGGGTGAATACCCACTTCTTCGGATGCATCCCACGAAAGCTCATGCTGCAAAACGTCTGTTAGTCTATAAGGTGCCACAGGATTCTTTGCTGCTTTTACAGATCCAGACTAACACGGCTACCCCTCTGATACATAAGAATAGTTGTTATTATACAGTGCTTTTCACCAGAATCGCAAAGCACTTTACAAATGCCAAAAGCGCTCCTGTGAAGTGGGGCGAGGATTTTTATCCCCATTTTAGGGAATAGGAAAGTGAGGCAAAGAGGGATGAAGCGACTTCCCCAAGGTCATGCAGCAAGTCAGCGGCAGAGCTAGGAATAGACCCCAGGAAGCTCGATTTCCAAGTCTTTATTTCACATCTCACCCCAGCCCCAGCGGTATTTTTAAAACGTATTCCCGTAAGTGGGCATCCTTGGATCACTTTGGGAACAAACCTTCGATGGCAGGAGGTTGATTTCCACAATGTACAGCCCCTCCATGCGTGACACAGCAATGCCAATTGTCTTCTCCACCACGAACAGAAATCCAGGAACCACAAACCATTTCCAAAAATTAGGCCCATGAAGGACTAACAAAGCCCAGATGGAGATGTAGGACAGATGAGTCCAATAGAAGACCTGCAGGTCACAACAATAACGGATCACTGGGGATACTGGCCTGTCGTCGCTGATGAACAGTAAGAGAGACTAATGAGGGCAGTGGTGGCAAAAGATGCAGCCCAATTGTGGCTGTAGTTCAGGTAAAGTTTCACTAATTTTCTATCATTTCTTTTCATTGTTATTTCTAGGCACCAGATACAGTAAGCTCCAGCTCGGCTTTCCAGCCCAGCCAGCAACGGCCGTGGACAGGTCTGGAAAACCAGTCATTCTTAGCAGTAGGGGGCCAGATGTAGCTCTCCGTTATACTGGTGTCAATGTGGAACCTCCAGGGACTTCAGCGTTGCCATTCCTGGCCAACACAAGAGTAACTGAGGTCAGAACCTGCCCCAAGAACCCCCTGGATTTATACAGGTGTAACTGAGGCCCTATTGCAAGTCTCAACATTCCTCCATTTCACCTGAACAGGCAAATAAGCCTAGGGACCATGTTATCACCCAGGCCCCCATGGAAGAGAGGGCACACTACCTCTGTGGTACTGGGGGCCGTGCTTCCCAGGCGGAGAGTCTGAGCAGGGCTCTGTGAAGATCTGGTTGTTGTGCACAGCAAGTTGGTGCCAGGCAGGGCCCTTGTAAGCCCCTGAAGCACTGAACGCCCATCTGCGTTGGGCAGCTTTGCAGACAAGGAGCCAGTTCCTGCAATAACCGCCCCCGTGCAGCGGGAGAAGCGTCACTGGGTGAGAGTTCTTAACTTGGCCTCGCGAGGGATGTAATTACCTGAGTTTGTCTGAATTGCTGGGTTTTATTTCTTGACCCATTCAAGTGCTTTGTCCCCCTCCCACCCAGTAGCGGCGCCAGCTTTGCCGGCGCCCTAGGCGGCGGAAGGTCCCGCCCCCGAAATCCCGCCCCCAACAGCGGCGGCGGAAGGTCCCGCCCCCAAATTTCTACAGGCGGCCTAGGTCGCCTAATGGGTTGCGCCGGCCCTGCTCCCACCCCCTGCCCTTGTGAGCAGGTTTTTCCTGCTGTCTTTCTATGTAGGAGTTTGGCTGCATGGGATGCAGTTAAGTGAACCTCTAAGGCCCCGTCTACACTACCCGCCGAAATCGGCGGGTAGCCATCGAAGTATCGGGGATCGAATTATCGCGTCTTGTCTGGACGCGATAAGTCGATCCCCGAACGCGCTACTTCGAACTCCGGTACTCCTGCAGGGCGAGCGGAGTTACCGGAGTCGACGTGGGAGCCGCGAACTTCGATCGCGGCGTCGCGCGGACGCGAGGTAAGCGCGCCAAATTCGAACTAAGGTACTTCGACTTCAGCTACGCGAATAGCGTAGCTGAAGTCGAAGTACCTTAGTTCGATCCCGCCCCTAGTGTGGACCCGCCCTTAGATCAGCTACCAGTTTACTCAGTCCCGCATGGAGAGGGACTAACACGTTATCATCGTGCTGCGACTGGAATCGCTGTGGAAAGAAATGCATGAAAATGACCCTGGCAGAAAAGGGATGCAGAATGGGAGACACTGGGGCATATATGACTGCGCTGTAACGAAGGGGGAACAAGCAAAACCAAACCCCACTTGCAGGTGCAGCTGGGCAGTACCTCAAAATGGCCGCTCTTCCGGACAAAGGGGCTGGAGCACACTAGCATCACGCAGATGAGGAGCTGCAGTGCAATCCCGGTGATCGAGGCGCTCCCGTGAATCCAGCCAATCCCGGGCCGAGTGGTGAACAGATATTCCCAAAGCGCGGGGCGATCCCGGGTCTGCGTCAGCCTGACTAAACACAGAGAAACATGGGGCGGCGGAGCAGCAGCGGCCAAGGGGATTAGCGCTTTCCACAAGGAGTACGGGATCAACAAGGGGATACTGGGCGTCCCAATGTGGCCATGAACTCCTCGGAGCTGCGGTCCCTGATCTGTTCATTTGTCTGTAAAATGCCATGCACACCTCGGATGCAGTGTAACTCAGAGATACATAATGACGACAACAACAAGGGGCCCATGTACCAAGGTCTCCCACAGAGTAATATTAACCCTTGTTTGACCAAAAAAAGCTTTGAGGGCAATGGAATACAAAGCAATCCTTTCCCTTACTGGGTTGTGGTCCTGGGACACCATGGCACTAAACCTGTTTTCTTTGTCTTGAAGCCAGCGTTCCAGTTGCAATCATGTCTCCTTTCTTTGTATTTATTAATAAAATATATTGTTCATGCAAAAAAACAAACTACAGCCCACCCTCCCACAAAGTACCTCAGGGTGCCCTTATAAATCAGAGGAAGTTGAAGTCAGGATTTCTGACTGATTTGTCCTAAAGCAGGATCATATTCCACAACTCACTCCAAACATGGGTTGTCAGCAGGGACTGAACCCAAAACCTTGAGCACTTGAGCTAAAGAGAAACTCCATTAGCTGGTAACAGTAGAAAGCTCTTAACCTCATATCGGGGGAAGCCACTAGAGGGGGACAACACACAATGAACCAGTGGATTACGTACAGCTCCAATCCCTTCCTGTCTCACATACACTTCTACCTTAGTTGAAACTTTACACAATTAGCAGCAATGGGAAGAGTGAAAGTAAAATGCTGAGCTGATCTTACAAGCGACACCTGCCTTAAATCCATTGCGCCCCAAACTTTTGAAAGCTGAACCCCACCCTTTAGGAATATGGAATCAATTTTGTCCCTTCAGTCTCACCGTATCTCATTAAAGGCCTGCTCTTGTTAAATGTATACATCTTCTATGCCCCCCATGCCCTCCCCCGGATAGTCCTTAGAACCCCCTCTACTTTAGGGCATGCTGGAGCAAGCTTTACAATTCTTCCTCTCTTTTCTTACATCCTTTGATGTGCAGTTAAATAGTTTAAAAGGCTGACATTTAAAGAAGCTTTATTACTGATATCCAAAATGACTGGGGCAAATCACACCTCAGAGCTATTGTTTTAGGCTCTCTGCAGACTCAGGCAGATGTTGCTACGTCAGTTACACTCAGGGCAGTTCCCCGTATCAGAGCTATTGTCTCAGGATCTCTTTAATTCAGGTAGAACAAGGCTACATTGGTTATCCGTGAGTCATGTTTTGAACGGTTTCTTTGCAACCATAACATCTAGAGACCAACTTTTTCGTTAAATAAAAGCTCGGACCCTGGAGAACAATGAAGAAGTTAGTCTGCATCCTGCTGGCTGGTCCTTCGTGTGCCCATTCCCCCCTCCCCAGAGGGTGCACCCCATACTTTAGGAAATGCTGCTTTATCAAGTCTGTATTTAATGTAGATTTCAATCCTTGGTTTTTTAGTAGCTGATGTTCTTTATAGTTAAAGAGGGGTTGGCATTTTCCATTTTAATAATTGATGGTTTTTCCTCTTTAGATCACTCAAGATTTGCAGCGTACGTTAGAAGAATGGTTGCATGAGCAAAGCATATTGCAAATAAAAGAATCATAGCAATTATTGCATGGGGGTATGGGCAAGCAGAGGATTTACTACTCACCAAAGTTCCCCACATGTGCTCCGGTGTGAACTGCTGAGAGAGCCCCCACCACATACCCCACGAGCTGGTGGAAGATGACGTTTTGGTCTAGTGGGAAAACTTTCGCAACCCAGGTAGCTCGCAACCACGTCAGGCAACGGCGCAGCATGAGCACCTTTGAAAACCGGACGACAGTGATAGTCACGCCTCGCTGTTACAGCCCTTTCCATCAGGACACAGAGCCATAGAGTTTAAGGCCAGAAGGGACCATCAGATCATCTGGTCTGACCTCCGTGTATCATAGCCCCTAACTCCACCCAACACACTTACTTCAAAGCCCTTTGCTAAGGTGAGTGATCATCATCCTGACAGGACAGAAGGACAAACCAAGGCCCAGAGATGTAAAAAGACGGGCCCAGGGTCACAGTCAGGACTTGAACACAACTCTCCTGAGTCCCAGCCCAGTGCTCTTCTCATGGGGCCATCCTACCCCTCTTTACCTTTGAGTAAAAGCTAAAGAAGACCGGAGGGATGTGTCTGTGCTGGCTGCTCTGGGACGAGGCCAGTCCTGGTTTTACTTGCTCTCGCAGAGCTCATATCCTTCTTCCTGTTTGTTATTCTTTAACTTTTTATTTTTAACTTCAATGGTCTGATTCTCGGAAATATTCCCCAGTGAGTGACACGACCACACGTTCCATTTCCTGCCATTGCAAAGAGCAGTGTGGCCAGCCCAGTGAGTTCCACGGTAACTTGGGGCGTGTCTACAGAGGAGCTGGCGGAGTAATTCCCGGCTTGGGTAGACGTACCATGCTAGCTTTGGTCGAGCTAGCACACTTAAAATAGTAGCGTAGCCACAGCTCTAGAGGTGGCAGGACAGCCCTAGGTACGTCCTCGGGGCAGCTAGCCTTCCCTGACACTGTGCAGCTGCCCCGAGGATGTACCTAGGGCTCTATTTTTAGCTCCATTAGGGTACGTCTACACTACCTGCCGGATCGGCAGGTAGTGATCGATCTATCAGGGATCGATTTATTGCGTCTTGTGTAGACACGATAAGTCGATCCCCGATCACTCTTCCGTCGACTCCGGAACTCCACCACGGCAAGAGGCGGAAGCGGAGTCGACGGGGGAGCGGCCGTCGATCCCGCGCCGCGAGGACACGAAGTAAGTGATTCTAAGTCGATCTAAGATACATCGACTTCAGCTATGCTATTCTTGTAGCTGAAGTTGCATATCTTAGATTGACACCCCCACCACCACCACCAGTGTAGACCAGGCCTTAGAGTTAGCACGGCTCTACACAAACTGGAAATGATGCCAACAGTTCCAGTGCAGACATGCCTTATGATTCTTCCAGCTGAAGTGTTGTCGGAGTAGTGAGAATGCAGTCCTGCAGGGTCTGTCCTGCGTCTGGTACTAGTTAATATTTTCATTCATAACTTGGATAATGGAGTAGAGATTAGGCTTATACAATTTGTGGATGACACCAAGTTGGGAGGGGTTTCAAGCTCTTTGGAGGGCAGGATTAGAATTCAAAACAACCTTGACAAATTGGAGAATTGGTCTGAAATCAACAAGATGAAAGGCAAAGTACTTGTCTTAATGATTGCCAACATTTGCCCTTTTGGACAGAAGCAAAGCAAAACTGCTCCATGCCCCCCTAGAAAAAGCAAGCATTACAGCAAGAATCCTCACTCCCTTAGAAATCCTATTTCCTGAGTGCAGGTGGGGTGGAAGGGAATAACTGGCCAGGTGGTAGTACTGCTGGAAAGAGTCTAGGGGTTGGAGTGGATCACAGATTGAATATGAGTCAACAATGTGATGCAGTTGCGAAAAAGACTAATATCGTTCTGGGATGTATTTACAAGAGTGTCATATGTAAGACATGGGAGGTAATTGTCCATTCTCTACTCAGCCCTTGTGAGGCCTCAGCCAGAGTACTGCATCCACCTCTGGGCACCACATACAAGGAAGGATGTGGACAAATTGGAGAGAGTCCAGAGGAAAGCAACCAAAATGATCAACAGTTTAGAAAACCTGACCTGTAAGGAAAGGTTAACAAAACTGGGCATGTTTAGGCTTGAGAAAAGAAGTCTGGAGGAAGATCTGAGAACAGTCTGCAAATATATTAAGGGCGGTTATAAAGTGGACAGTGATCAATTGTTCTCCATGGCCACTGAAGGTAGGACAAGAAGTAATAGGCTTCATCTGCAGCAAGGAAGATTTAGGTTGGATATTAGGAAAAACTTTCTAACCATAAGGGTAGTTAAGCTCTGGACCAGGGTCCCAAGGGCGGTGGTGGAATCCCCGTCACTGGAGATTTCTAAGAACAAGTTGGACAAACCCCTGTCAGGGCTGGTCTAGATCTGCTTGGTCCTGTCTCAGCGCAGAGAGCTGGACCCGATGACCTCTCCGGGTCCCTTCCAGCCCCACATTTCTACGATTCCATGCTTCACTCTTCTAGAGCGCCTGCCACGCAAGCACTACCCTCAGCCCCTTGTGACCCCTGATTCACGAACCCTCCCACAGCGCTGGGAGGGAGGGGTGACCGTCCCCAGCTGCCCGGAGAGGCGCAGGACTCACCCCAAGGAACGTGCAGTTGAAGTTCAGACACTGCCCGCAGCCTTTCGCCACCATAACCCAGCCCCCGAGAGGCGCATGCCGCAGAGCAGCCAAGGTGAAGAGGAGGGTATTCAGGCACAGGTAGCCGCCCATGAAGAGCAGCTTGCTCCTGTTGTTGTGCCAGTAGGCTGGGGTTAAGTAGCGCGGCGTGTGGCTCTTCTGTTTGGCTGTCGGGGGCTTTAGCCAGTTTGCGGCACTGTTGGAAAGGGAGGGAACATGAAGGGAAGAGGTTTGTTACAAAGCAACCGGCTCCAACGCTCTGCAGCTGTGAGAAGAGCACTGGGAAAGGTGGGGGAGGAGGTGGCCCTGCACCCACTCTCCAGGGGAACTCCCAGGGGTGCCAGTGGCAGCAGCTGCAGGATGCTCTCCTTTGGGTTTCGACTGCAGATAGCGTTCCTGCCGGCGCAGGCCCCTGAATCAGCGCATACCTCTGCCCGTGGCAAGCTCCTTTCCCAACCAGCCTCCCTGCCCCCAGACTTTACATCTCCATATAATCCATATAAAACTAAGTCCCTGGCCATACCATCAAACAGCTTCCAGCTCCAGCTTACAACCAGCTCGATATTAACCCATCCGGATGGGGCAGCTGTCAAATACATGGGCAGTGTCCCAGACTGGGCTGGAGAAGGCTTGTAAGATGTGGACGCTTGTATACCAGCAGCAGCTGCCATGTTTGCGGCCCTTCAGCGGCCTTTGTGGGGAAGTCGTGACATCACGTTTGCTACAAAGCTGCCGATCTACAGAAGCCCAGTTACACCAACTCTGCTGTATGGACACGAAACATGGGCGCAGAGGAGGGCTGAAGATCACCGGATTGACGTGTTCAATTCTTGTTGTCTCCTGCTCCATGTCAAATGGCAGGACAAGCTCAGCAACAAGGATATTCAAAGCCAAACCCAGCAACTGCCTCCATCAGGCGGGAGGGATAGCTCAGTGGTTTGAGCATTGGCCTGCTAAACCCAGGGTTGTGAGTTCAATCCTTGAGGGGGCCACTTAGGGATCTGGGGCAAAATTGGTCCTGCTAGTGAAGGCAGGGGGCTGGACTCGATGACCCTTCGGGGTCCCTTCCAGCTCTATGAGATAGGTATATCAGTGATTTCAGCGGCTTGGCTGGTATGGACATATGATTAGAATGGAAGACCAACGAATTCCAGCGTGTATGTACCAAGGAATGCTGCTACATGGCCGGTGACCAGGAGGGCACCTAAAGCTTCAGTGGCGCAAAAAGATCGCCAGTGCTGGAGAGAAACCGAATATACAATCAGACCAATTTAAACATCTTGCCAGAGATCGATCCGGTTGGCACTAGATTTGCAAGAAGGCCATGTCCCTTTGGGATTTGCCAAGATGATGATGACGACTCCATGCCCCCACACGTTGGTGCTGGTCTTCCTCCTTTGCACCACCTTGAGCATATCCTCCCTCTGGGACCCTCTGGATGGATTGAGAGCAGTAAAAGCAGTATAAACTCTGGGTGCATTTGGCCTGAGCTCTTGGTTTACCGACTGGCATGTCCCCTGGGCTGCTCTGCTCATGCAGTGCACTACTGGCTCTTAGATGAATCAGGATTGGTGGAGGAGGATTTGGATAAAGTTACTGGAACACAAACCCTCCTTCCCGTGGGCTATAAGGCCACAAAGGTGGGAAGTGGGAGCCTACAATAAATGGACAGCTGGAGGCACCCTGAAGTCCCAACTCCTTGAAGCACAGAAAGTGGAAAGGCAGCTGTAAGCCACTAACAGGAGGAAACCAGATAGGTGGAGATGATGTGCCTGCATCATTCCACAATGCCGGAGAAGGGTCAACGTCCCTCGCTTAATGCTGATTAGGTGGAAGGAGGAGATTCGTCTTATGGAAATGAGAGTGAGAGGGATCCCATGGGGCTCCTCACATTCTGAAGGCATCTCCACTGAAGAATCCATTGATAGAGGGGAACTATCCTGAAAGATACCGCTACCCTCGGCTCTCGGTGGGTCTTTAATTGTACAGATTAGGAGGAGAGTCAGTTGTGATGTCTAGAACACTACACTATTTTGCTCCCTCTCACATTCTGATGGTTCCCATGGCAAGACTTACTCCTGGCCTCTTCTCCTCCGGGAAGTGCATTTCAAAGCACACGACAAGCAGCATTTCTGAGGTGCGATCGCGCTCTTCATTTCATCGGGGGATGCTCAGGATCTTAGGCCCTTCATTTTTAAACATCACTGCCCTGTTCTGATTGTTAGTCCAGCACTGACGCAGCGCAGAAACTGGTGTCCGGTTTCTCACACTGGGCATCTGTAAGCGAGTGCCACAAACCATGGCAGCTCCCAGCAGTAGACTCAAGCAGACCAAGTCTGTGTAGCTGGAGTACAGCACGGAGGGCGTCTTGCCCTATGAACGTTCAAGCAGCCCCGCTGTGGACAGAAGGGATGCAGCTTCCTTTAAGTGTGCTGTTTCTCAAAAATCACCCCCAGGCCTGGGACGGGATCCCAGGCCTCGTGCTCTCCTGATGGGGAAGGGTTTGGTAGATTCGTGGATGAGGGACACTTAATCGCAAAGGGAAAAAAGAAAAAGCACCCATCCGCGGCTAGGCCGCTGTGAGCATAAATAATGATATTGAAGGAGCCTGTGAAATCGGGGAAGAGCAAGGTGCTAACAAGGAAAATGCAGTTCTAATATACAGCGCTGATTAGGAACCCAGAAGGGCCTGTCAAAGCTATTATACTAGGGATAAAATACTAGGGATAAAATACCTTATGGTTAAGTTCTCCATGACCTCTGGAAAGCGTTCGAGTTCCTCCCTGAGTTCCTCAAAAGTGATGGAGCCACTGTTGTCTTTGTCGGCTGACTCAAAAAGAGCCAGCGTGAGGTCATCCAGTTTCTCCTCTGGCAAGGATATTGCGCTCTCCTTCAGACATGATTTCAGGACTGTGCGCAGTTCATCTGGGTCAATGGAACCACTGCCTACGGTGAGCAAGAATTTACATCTGACACAGATTAAAGTAATAACACATTTGCTCCTGTGTTACCGAGACAACAAAAGGATATACAACAGCTAGTGAACCGGTTTATGAAAACCCTGGGTGCTTTTAGTTTTATCTTCCCCTTGGATACAGAAACAGGCTTCCTTCCTTGAACTCAGGATTTTCATTGGGAAATTGTGCCCCGAGGGTAAGGTTGGCTAATTGTTGATAGATTAGGGAAAAAATTGGTTTAATTTAGATTAAGTAGTGAGTGATCTACGCGAAACAACTATTTTGAGAGTGTGAATTCCAATTTTGATTGACAACGTTCACCATTATGAAATCCACACAGACATGCTTAACTGGCTGCAAAATGTAAAGACAAATTAGCTTGGAAAGTGATTTGGTTCTTAGTTTTGTGGCCAATCCTTTAAGCTCAATTAGGTCAGAGCAGAAAATACTGGCAGGGCAGAACTGGGACGTTTATTTTGCTGATGTTTTCACTTTTCCTAGCCTGTAGATAAACCAACATTTCACATGTACCAGAATTGCAATACTAGACCAAACAAAAAAACCATGACCCTCAAAACTAAACCTCTTTGCAAATTTCAAGTTGCGGCAGGTATGTTTTGGAGTCAGATCCCTAGCTTCAAACCTGCCCCTGTGGTTTTGATCAAACCATTCACTATGAATAATATTTGCGAACAAATATTTTTTGTTAACAAAATACTTTTTATTGTCTTTGACTGTACTTGTTCGTCATTGAGTGTGTTTAAATACCGTGTAGAAATCATTCAAATAGTCATTGGTGCAATCAGTCCGTCAATGAATCTCTTTCTCGGTGTGTACCGAAATCAGAGGTGTGACTGCAGCATGGATAGACATCCCCAAGCTAGCTTTCCCGTAGCTCGCTCCAATAACAGTAACAACGATGCTCTGGCAGCATGGGCTGGCCACCTGAATACACATCCAGAGTCCTGCATGGACGTGTGCAGCCCGTGCAGCTGTGGCTTCACTGCTATTGATGGGGATGGCTACGCACGCCACAGTCACCCCTCTGATTGCGGCGTAGGCAGACCCTCTCTCTCTGGCCCAATTCATATTTAATTATTTATACAGAGTGGAACAGCTCCAACAAGAGAGATTGGGAGGGAGTCACCCCAGAATCCAGTGGTGAGAGTACTCAGCTGGGAGGTGGCAGATCTGGGTTCAAATCTCTGCTCTACCTCTAGCAGAGTGAGGAGTCGAATCTGGGTCTCCCACATCCTGGTGAGTGCTGCAGCCACTGGGCAATGGCTGTATTCTGTGTGGGCTCTGATCCATTAGATGTGCTCTAAGGGGGTCTCTGAGCACACCGATCCAATCAGGCCCCACAAGTGCGATAGATGAAGGAAGGCCTAGTTCGAGAACCCCCCTGGGGCTGAGGTATGAGTTAGGTGCTGAGCTGCTTGGCGGTGTCAGGACTGAGGTGGCTGTGCATGTGCCCCATGACAGAGACGGAGGTACCGAGGGGCCTTTACGAATGGAAACATAGGGACTTAGGCAGCAGCTCTGATGATCTAACGTTTGGACTTAGGTGCCTAAAGCAGCAGTGAGGTGTGCAAGTCCCCCTTGTGAATCTAGCCCTAACGGCTTGGCTCCTGTCTAGGGTAAGAACATACCGAGGTAGAACTTACAATTGGAGCTAGTTTAATTGCTGCCTTTTAAGGGTATTTTTGAGACCTTCATCACAGATGGGGAAGATTGAAAAGTCATGGATTGCAAAGTTGAGCTTGATAGATGGTTTAGAAGTGTCCATTCCCGATACTTCTCAGCCAGATTGATTTAATTCAGGAGGAGAAGTCTATGCTGTGCTGGAAGAGGACAAAGCTGGCACTATAGAATATTAGACAATGGCTTCAGCTGAGCGGTCCGATTCGTATAAATATATGCTAATGGCATGTTCCCTCCATCCATCTTTAAGAAGGCAGAAGCACACTCATGCTCAGGAGGACAGCATCATTGATATCCAAATGACAAGTGGGGGTAAGTAAATTCTTCAGAATCTTACCATCTACGTCGTAAACTTGGAAGAGGAATCTTAGCTTGTCTGTTTCGTCTCCATGTATGAGAAGGTTCAAGGCTTTGAGTAACTCATCTAAACTAATGGTTCCACTCCCGTCAGAATCAAACAATGCAAAGAACCTCTCGGCGAAGAAGGACTACAGAAAGGAGAACAAATATTTTCAACAACATTTGAGGGGTACTCCTTATAAACCCAAACCAGAAGTCTTCCATTAACATCAATGGAAATTTTGGCTTAGTAAGGGCCGAATATCATGGTGATTAGCAACCTTACAAAAAACTAGTCAGACAAACAGACTAAGACTTAAAGATTTAGCCCTATTCTTTCACCTGTGGTTTCCATCACTGCTAACAATATACGAGTACTGTGATAATCAAAGCTCTTTGTAACCCTTCTGCATTAGCCCCACCATTCTATTTTTAAGCTTCACTTTTCTAATTAAGACAGAATAACAACAGACCACAGACCCATTTTCATCTGTTTTGCACTAACTACTGACAAAAGGGTGAAGTCTAATAATACCTCTACAGTCTGAGCTCACATCTGGCTATCTGAACAGAAACACAGCAGATCATCAGCCAAACTCCCCCCAAGCCCCAAAAGAACTTGCCTCTTTCACTTTCAGAGCAGTTTTGAATTCTTCCAAGTCAATTTCTTTATCTTCCCCAGCGATGCTTTCAAACTGCTTCGTTACCCACTCAAGCCATTGGGTGTCATCGTCTATACTCATTGTGCTAGGAAATCAAAAAAGGCACATTAAATACTGTCACTTCAACTTCATGTTAATTGCTCAGATTTAGAAATGCCTTATTAGGCACATTAGAGAGACAAGGTGGCTGAGCTAATTTCTTTTATTGGACCAACTTCTGCTGGTGAATGAGACGAGCTTTCAAGTTACACAGAGCTCTTCTTCAGCTCTGTAAAATGTACTCAGTGTCACAGCTAAATACAAGGTGGAACAGATTCTTTAGCGTAAGTATTTTACACTCATTATAAGAGACCATTCAAGGTGAAGTGGTCTGTTAACAACTCTCCAGTCATAGGACAAAGAAGTGGGGTTAGTGGGTTACAGATTGTTGTAATAAGCCATAAATCCAGGGCCTCTGTTCAGTCCATGATTTTTAGTGTCTAGCAAAGTTATAAATTCAAGTTCCCAGGCGCATCTTTTGAAGGTCTTGTGCAGCTTTCCTTTGAGGACGAGGCCTGAGAGATCAGATATGCAGCGACTGCTTTGTGAAAGTGTTTGCCCCGGGGTGTTTTCCTCTTGTATCATTTCTCTGTGTGAGGATGATTGTCTGGTTTCACCCACATAGTTGTTATTAGGGCATTTAGTGCACTGGATCAGACATATAGCAGTAAGGGAACTGTTTTGGTTTGATAATGCTTTGGGAATTGATAATGCTTTGGGAATTATATTTCAATATCTTGCCATCATTGGTGTTTCCCCCAAGCCTCTGTTAAAACAGCAAGTACAGCTGTCCAGCCAGTGCCAGTCTCCTCTGTGTCCAAACCCAGTTTCTTCTCCTTCTATGCCAGGTCCCAATCCCAGTCTCTCCCCACCACCCCATGGTCCTTGTCCACTACTCTCTCTGCTATGCCCTGCACTCCATTTGCCTCTTTTATCTTCTGCATTCGAGTCAAACTGTGTTCTCCTTCACACTGCTTGAGTGCCAGCCTGGGGAGCATTGGGAGTACAACAGAGACCATCTCCCTGCTCTCAATTCCTGTGCCCAGGACCAGAGCAGACAGGAGCAGCAATTGCAGGCAAAACCCTGCTCAGCCCCTGCCGCCATGGGCTGGAGCGTGCTCAGTATAGATGGAATCTTCGAAGAATTTAGCTGCCAAACTCTAACATGTCTCTACTGTGCATGTGCAAACTGAAACTTTTCAAAAGCTAGTAACTTAGCCAGATTTGGCATTTTTTCCAAGGGAACAGCAAAAATGCACATCCCCAGAACAGGCCAAATTTCAGGTCCCTACCACAAAACTAAAGGTTTTCAATGAAACTGCTATAGGAATTTTTTTAACCTGGGCAAAATAATGTATTTTTCCCTAGTCTTGTTCTCAGAAATGGCAGAACCGTTTTTGCTGAAACTTAAAAAAAAAAAAAAAAATCAGACCGAGGCAGAGACCTGGCGTGCAAAATTTCAGCCCAAATGGTTAACGTTTGGTAAAGTTACAAGTAACTGAAAACAGGGTTTTATAATGGGAAGTATCAAGCAACCTTAACTACCAGGCAGCATTACCGGCTTTACTTATCATAAGAACATAAGAATGGCCATACTGGGTTAGACCAATGGTCCATAAAAACCAGAAAGAGAGAGCAGTCAACAAGTCGTTTCAATATTGTAAATCAGCCCATGTGTCATGTTCTATTAAACTAAAACCCTTCCAGATCCCAGATCCCATTCTTACACCTGCAGGAGTCAGCCAAATAGGGATCATCGTCAGAATTTTACATTCCTCCTGAGAGGATCTTCCAATAATATATCAGGTATTTTTATATCCAGTTTATATGTGTGAGAGAGACACACACAAACTAGGTATAAAATAATTGACACAGCTACATAGTTTTTATATACTATATTATAAAACTATCTATACAGGTAAATCATTATCAAGCTCTGTACCACTTCACACTGTCTTTTAATTTATGATTTCACACGTTTCCTGACTCATGTCCACTTATTCTATCATATGTTAAATTGCAGCCTAGTTATTCTGTTGCCTCATTGTACTTGAAATGTAGCTGACCACAGCTGTTTATGTTATTCTTTTAATTTCCTTTATTTTACATCGCTGGCTCCATTAAACTGTCTAACCTTGAAAACTGCGCCCTGCCAAACTCAGTAAAGAGCTTGTACTCACTGTGTTTCAGTCCTTATTTACTAGCCATCAGGAACACATGGGGAAGTGTCTTTTCCATGCTGCAACGTTTATTCAATTTTTGAACAAATCCTACTTGTGAGGCAGTAAACTGTGACTAAATTGGGGGGAGGTTGCCATGGGAATGTCAGAACCAGAAACCAGATAGTAAACCACTTGCACTTTACTATGAACTGATGTAATAGGCACTTCAGGTCCATGTGTGATAAGCCAGTTAGTTTAGAAAGTAAAGTGAAACTATACCCCTTGCTGCGTGAGCTGCACTTCATCACTGGTGTGGAGGCAGCAAATCTCATTTGGAAGGCTCCCTCTGTTTACTTAGTTATTTAAAAACTCAATAAGTTGGCAAGCTGACACACTACGGTTTGTGCAATAAAGGAAAACTCCAGGCCAAATGCAAACATGGCAACAGACCAGGTCACCTCCCACACTGCTGTCCTGGGCGACACAGTCTGGGGAGGAGGTGAGCAGCCCTCAGTGGTGAAAGAACAGGTTAAGGACTATTTAGAAAAGCTGGACGAGCACAAGTTCATGGGTCCAGATCTAATGCATCTGAGGGTGCTGAGGGAGTTGGCTGATGTGATTGCAGAGCCATTGGCCATTATCTTTGAAAACTCATGGCGATCAGAGGAGGTCCCGGACAATTGGAAAAAGGCAAATATAGTGCCCATCTTTAAAAAAGGGAAGAAGGAGAATCTGTGGAACTACAGACCAGTCAGCCTCACCTCAGTCCCTGGAAAAATCATGGAGCAGGTCCTCAAGGAAACCATTTTGAAGCACTTGGAGGAGAGGAAGGTGATCAGGAACAGTCAACATAGACTCACCAAAGGCAAGTCATGCCTGACCAACCTGATTGCCTTCTATGATGAGATAACTGGCTCTGTGGATATGGGGAAACCACTGGACGTGATATATCTTGATTTTAGCAAAGCTTTTGATACGGTCTCCCACAGTATTCTTGCCAGCAAGTTAAGAAAGTGTGGATTTGATGGACTATAAGGTGGATAGAAACTGGCTAGATTGTCGGGCTCAATGGGTAGTGATCAACGGCTCAATGTCTAGTTGGCAGCCGGTATCAAGCGGAGTGCCCCAGGGGTCGGTCCTGGGGCCGGTTTTGTTCAACATCTTTATTAATGATCTGGAGGATGGCATGGATTGCACCCTCAGCAAGTTCGCAGATGACACTAAGCTGGGGGGAGAGGTAGATACGCTGGAGGGTAGGAATAGGGTTCAAAGTGACCTAGACAAATTGGAGGATTGGGACAAAAGAAATCTGATGAGGTTCAACAAGGACAAGTGCAGAGTCCTGCACTTAGGAAGGAAGAATCCCATGCACTGCTACAGGCTGGGGACCAACTGGCTAAGCAGCAGTTCTGCAAAAAAGGACCTGGGGATTACAGTGGATGAGAAGCTGGATATGAGTCAGCAGCGTGCCCTTGTTGCCAAGGCTAACGGCATTTTGGGCTGCATTAATAGGAGCATTGCCAGCAGATCGAGGGAAGTGATTATTCCCCTCTATTCGGCACTGGTGAGGCCTCATCTGGAGTATTGCATCCAGTTTTGGGCCCCCCACTACAGGAAGGATGTGGACAAATTGGAAAGAGTCCAGCGGAGGGCAACGAAAATGATCAGGGGGCTGGAGCACATGAGTTATGAGGAGAGGCTGAGGGAACTGGGCTTGTTTAGTCTGCAGAAGAGAAGAATGAGGGGGGATTTGATAGCAGCCTTCAACTACCCGGAGTGTAGTTAAGTGCAATCGAGCTACTTCTAATTCACACCCCTGTGAGATCAGAATTAGGTCCCGACTGTCTAAAATAACATTTTGATTTGCCGGTTATTTGTAGATGATATACCTGAACTGTCAGCATTTTCCCCAGAGTGAAGGCAGCACTTTTCTGAAATTCTTCTGCTTACTTTTAACAGTTTATAAAGAAAGCTGAGACCATGCAAGTATTTTCCAAGCTCTCTGTGCTGGAAGTGTACTTTGCACTTGGAGCCTCTATGCAAACAACAAGAAGCATGACTGAATGTTTCAGACTACAACGCTCCTGCCACAGAGAACACACATTACCTGAAACATCTGAGGCGTCTGTGTCCAGAGTCTCTTCCTTTTCCCAATGTCACTGTCCTGAGTTCCATTCTTCCTAACTCAATATCACAAATGAGTGCCATGAGACACAAAGTGCTAATTTGCCTAATCTTGATCCAGTGTTTAATATATTTACTTTAAGTTAAAATGACCCTGATGGAGCACATTTGTGCTGTATATTTTAAAATCGCAAATGTAATGATAACTATACCTGTTCTAATTCATGCAAGAGCTGAAAAACAGGTATTGTAGGCACACCATATAACTGAATTCAGTGCAAAATAGTACAACATAAAGGGATTGCTTTTATTAATTCCCAATATATTAGTATTTCTTTTCAATTGCATGTGTTTTACATTAACTCATGGTATTCCATAGTGGGATTCCAACAGAAACCCTAACACAAGTTTAAAAAACAGATCTAAAAACATCAGCTAGAATCAAGACACATTTACTAAAACATTATTTTAAAAGGTCATTTTGCCAGATCACATCATATAAGTATTTACTTGGATAAGAGAGTGAGATATAAATCTTGTGTTCAAATATGCCCTGGGCCTGATGCAAACAAAACACCCACGATCCCTCACAGTATTTCTATTATATATATGCAGGGCCGGCGCTTCCATTAGGCGACCTAGGCGGTCGCCTAGGGCGCTGCTATTTTGGGGGCGCCTGCGCCCCCGCCGCCCGTAAAAATTTGGGGGCGGGACCTTCCACCGCCGCTGTTGGGGGCGGGATTTCGGGGGCGGGACCTTCTGCCGCCTAGGGCGCCAGCAAAGCTGGCGCCGCTACTGTATATATGCCTTAAACTTTGCTAATTTTCCTAATGAAATTTCAGCAGTCTGCTACAAAAAAAGCATGATCTAATATTCAGTAGTATGAGCTTGCCTGAAGTGGGATACTGTGTTATTTAGTCACTTGGGGGCTGGCAGATGGACCGTTCACAGGTCTGTTTTATATCAGCATTTGTCTGTTAAGCTGCTCATCCAAATTTGTTTAATCAATCAAATATTTCCAGAAAGCCCCTACTGTTTCTCTGCATGCAGAGATTCTCCTTTTCAGCTTACAAACAGCCACAAAACTCAGCAATTTTGCTTGCAAGTTGGAATTCGTACATGTAAATCAAGTAGTCTAGGCAGCTTATAAAAATAAAAGGCCCAATTCTGAAAACTTACTCAGGTGTGCAGCTTTACTCAGCTGAGCGGTTCCATTCAAATCACTACCCATTGGGACCACTCACCTGAGTCAAGTTACACGTGTATGTTTGCAGGATGGAGCCTTCAACTTGCCATTGAGCATTTGACTCCATAACCACAATAAGCAGCTGCTACTGTCATTGTAGTGCACTCCCCCAGTGAGTGTGCAGACACTGCCCAATCTCCTCACCCTACATGGATCCCACACCCCATGGAGAGGCCTTTGTGGAAACCAGAATGCAAGGGAGCTGTGCAGTGGAGGTGGCTCAGTACTCTGCCATACACAGAAGAGGAGCTCTGCCCCTCCACGGGACGACTTGGACTTTATTCAAGCAAGGCTCCCATTGACATCAAGTTTTACTTGAGTAAGGAATGCATAAAAGCTGAGTACAGGCCTCAGGATGTGGCCCAGGATTTTACAATCAACCCCCATTCCACCAAATAATTTCAGTACTGATTTATTTCAACCCAAACATAACAAACCAACCACCCCAGACAGCTTACTCAGAAATGAAACATGCACAGCTGATGCTACTCCAAAGAGTCATAGTGTCTGGACTGTAATGTTCAGGGAGCACTAACTCCAGAGACGTGGTTTTGAACTTTACTGAACTGTTTGTTGTCCCAAGTTCAAAAATGGATCCCAAGCCCAATTAACATCTTTTGAATCAGCAAGCCATCGGAGTATCAAAAAGGAGATACAGCTCAAATGCAGTGACACAAGAGAGATTGGATCAAGACTACTCAATCAATACGAGGCTGTAATTAATGTAAAAGAGGTAAAGCTCAATAATACTACTGAGCAACAATAAAAGGTAACTTCTGAGCAGTCTTCCTGTATCTCAGCAAGTAGCAACTTTGAAATGTTCACCAGCCTGTCTGAGTCACCTGTTCAAAGGAAAACTTCCAATCTGATGGAGCAACAGCTTGAAAATTTAGAGGATTATGGATGTAGGAGTGTCAGAATCCAGTTCAATGGAGAAATTTAAAGACAAGAGCAGCATCACAGTGCTGGAGAGAGCAGGGAAAGGATTGGGGTTATTTCTGACCACCATAGAAAGAGGGCCCATTATATTTTGGCTTTTAAGCATTCTGATAGCCCAACCACCACCCACAGCTGAGAGTCAGGAAAGACTGCTTCTGACAGCTTGTCACAACTATCAAGGAATTCATTAAAAAAAAATCAACAAAACTCTGTCCTGTTACATTTTGATCTTTATAGGCCTGCTCCTGCAAACCCAGGAGAACTCCCATTGACTGGATGGGCTGACTGTACTAGCATGCATTACTAGCAGTATTGGCAACTCCTGCAATTTTATCACAAGTCTCATGATATTTGGTGTTTTTCTTAAAGCTTCAGCTCCTGGACTCATGTGATTACACAAGAATCTCAGCTTTCTTTTTAAAAATTAGAACTGCAGAGGAAAGCTATGAAGGGACCCCTAATGGCTCAAAAACAAGAAGGCAAATGAAAAGACCCAACATTTATTATTTTTTAAAATCTCGTGATTTTTAAGCGAATCCCATGGGTTTTGGGGACCTAACTCATGGTTTTTGAAGGATTGGGTTTGGTAATACTGAATAAGTTCCCCTTTCACATTGTGACTTCTTGCTTCAAATGTCCCTAAGACAGATTTAAAGGCACCTAATTTGGGAAGTACTGGGTGTTTTGCAAGATGAAAAATACCCTCTCTCTTTGAAGGCACTTGAAACATCAAAGGTGACTTTTAAGGGTTATACACCGTAAGTTGACTGTACAAGAATGTATTTGGCTTCATTTTTAATTAAAGTGGACTATGGTGGTAATTACAAAACGGAGATGCAATGTTATGAATCAGTGTATTTACTCAGTAATGGGTCTCCAGGCAAAGTCAGTCAGAACAAGAAAAACAGCAAAGAGAAAAAGAAGAGCTACTACTACCTGTGAAGCTAATGAAAGAAAGACAGAGACAAACAGAGAGAAGAAATAAAGTGTGCATAAATCCATTATTTTTTTTAATTAATACCCTTTGACAGTGTTTTCTAAAAACTCCCTTAAAAAGAACTACCGTGACTGACCAAAGACAGGTATTGTTTTTAAAGAACTGAAAATAAACAAAATTTAAAGAATAAATTCTGCATGAGCACGATATAACTTTGCCTCTTTCTCAGATGCTAAAAATAGGTATAAAAGCTAAATTAAATTCTGTAAAGATTTTCTTTTTGAGAATTAAATTAAGCATACTTTTACTACTTTATAATTTCACAAGTTATAAACTACTATACAAACATTAATCACTCAAGCTGGATACAGTTGGTGTAAAAAAAAAGACAGCCAACAGCTTCTGCATATCAATTTAAAGAATTTCCCTTAAGTATTATATTTCCTTTCTGATTTTTTTCAATAAATACTTATTGAGTTGATTTGATATTTACCAGCAGAGTATTTTCACTAAAAACGAAGTACATACATGGATCAACATTATATATCATTTATAGTTAGTCATAAAATATTATTTTTAAAATGGGTTTTTCTACTCCAACTTGTAAATATGTTCCTAGAAAATATAACAATTAAAGGTTTTTTAAAATCTATAAAATGGTAACAAATATTTATGACTTTTTTTTCTTAAGATTTTTGTATCATTGGTGATTTTAATATATTGGTTAATTCACTCATTTTAGATTGAATCGTAAAAAAATGCCATTCTGCAGAATAAAAGCACTCACCTTAAATGATACATTTGAAATGCCTTTCATTATTCAGAATTCTTGCTTTTCCCAGTAGAAGTATAGGACAATTCTGGTGTATCCTACTTTTCAAGTCTTATCTAATAATTCAGCTGTAAATGATTTTACAATAAGGTGTAGAGATGTCTCTCTTTTAGAGGTTTAAGTTAACTCTGTCATGCTAAAAGGTTTCTGTCTGTCAAATAAAAGGATTTCAACTGAATCAGTACAGAACATATGGTGGTGACATTTTAATAATTACCCTATTTCATAATTACTTTTAGAGTGGCTTATGATTACACATCTAAATAGCTTGATAAACAACAGAGACGATTGTGTTCCCCAAATGCACACAGTCAAATCATTCTGCTATGCTATGAACTACCAATTGTATGACTCTTTAGTGGCATCAAACTCCACATCTGAATGTTATTGCACAAAATTCCACACAACAAAAACGTAATTTTATTTTGGAAGACACTTTTTATGGGACAATGCACATGATAGCTAAAGAGAGGATTATGTGTTCTTATTCACACTGATTTTATATTTTCATCTGTTTTTTTAAGTTTTTATAAATTAAAGGGGAGGTTTTAAAATATATTTATAGGTGGTAACTTTAGACAGAAAAAATGGTTAGCACAATTAAACTCACATTAATAAATATTAAAAGGGGCCCTCCTAGAAAATTCCACATACAACATCTCTATACAAGAGATCACAGACATCCGGAGTTCGATCCTGGAAGGTGCTGAATACTCAATCCTTGATCCAGCAAAGCATTTAAACACATGCTTAACTTTAGGGAATAAAGTGCTTAAAGTTAAACCTGTGCTTAAGTGCTTTGCAGGAGCAGGGCCAGACTGCTCAGCATTTTGTAGGCTCAAGACATGGAATAGTAAAGAATATTTTAAAACCTCAAAAGCCAGCCCCATGAAATTACTGTCCTTCCTTTCTACAAACTTGTAGTCAATAAATCAAACTTTCGTCTTTGATCTTGGATTGCATAAAACCTGGCAGGAAATATAGATGTATGATTTCCCCAAATGTGACCTTTAAAAAAAAGGTCAGCAAAGCCCAATATCTGCCTCTAATGGATATAAAGGTTAAGATAATAAGAGTACATCATTAAAGGTATTTAGGGTATTAGAGTGGCACCTCGGCTCTCTTGCATATTTTAATATAATTTACCAAGTCACTACAAACACCCCTTCCGATGCTGATGCTCACCCCTATCTCATGCTTCCCACACAAACATAACACATCACACTTAACTGCTGCACATATTTCAATGCTGAATATTTGCTAATGTTCCTGAGGTGGTTAATAACATTTTGTGCAACGCTGTGAGGGAGATTTATGTATTTTTGTGTGGTAATAAATTTGCTTATCTATTACAGGCAAAAGAAAGTTCTTTATGAAGATGAAGAGTCTGCTGCTTTCAATGAACACGAGTTCGAGTACAGCGACAGAGTGTCCAATAACCTGGCATAGATTTGAGTTGGTGGGATGTCACAGTCAACAAACCTTAATTCCTTTTATGAAAAGCTTTTGTTTAAGAAATATATATCAAAGCATAAATGTACTAGCCTATCCAGTTATACAAGGAAGAGGCAAGGAGGCAGTTCTTGTGGGAATCATCATTTTTGACTTTCCAAACTTTTGATTTAAAATTGGTTGGAAGGAATCTTATTTTTTCTTAATATTCCTTACTCCCATAAAAGGTTATATCATTTTGATTAAATAAATTAGGCAAAAATCTCATTAAATTGATTGGGAGCAAGATCAAGTCCACATTAGGGCCGGTTGAACAGTTAAACTAATTCATTAATATTTTCATGAATAACAAGAATAAGTTCAGTTTGCTATGAAGTCATTTTCCTTTAATCACACATATTCAGCAGCTGCCACATAGTGGTGAAAATGTTTACAAACCCAAAAACGTTCATACAATTTATCACAAGTGATTATTTGTCCAAAATCTGTAGTAGAAAGTGCAGTATTTGTTATCCTCTATTCATTATTTTCCTGCCTAAAAAGTTTCAATAATTCAATCAAGAATCAGCATTAACACCATAAGACAAAGACAATCAAGCCTATGAATACCCAACAGCAAACATTCAACGCAAACAGGCTGTAAATAGGCCACATGCTGACAATTATTTATCCTGTCTACAAATGAATACTTATGAATGACAAATTCTGTACATTCAAAAAAAATCAGGCTTGGTTTGTGAATAATTCACTAACTGAAAAAGAGCTAAATTCGTAACAATCATAACAAAACAGTTCAACAAGCTCTTATGTGCATGCTAGACAAAAACTTCTGAGCTGTCAAGTAATCGCTATTTCTGAACTTTCCCATGACAATTCAACTTTTGACCCTACTGGCTTTATTTTTCTCTTCTTTACTAAGATTGTCAACATTTACAAAGCCCTGTCATATGACAGTCAGGGTCTAAACTCTGTTGTCTTCTGTGGTGCCTTATGCTTTTCCATTCCATTTCCACATTTCTATTTCTTTGTAACATTTACTTAGGAAGACACTACCTGCCCAGCCAATGAGTCAAGCCAACTGCTGATTTGGCCAAACCTCTTGTTTCTGGTTTCTTAGAGAGAAAAACAAACAACCAAATAGCAGAGCTTTGATATTTGAAATGAATATCCCAAATCAATAACAGAATGAATGATATGTTTAAAAGCCAGAAATATATTTTCAAGTTAAGTTTATTTAAAATTTTGCATCATTTGAGTGGATACTACTAAAAGACCAATAATGAGCATGTTGCAGTAGTCGGACTGTTAGATTAGTACTATCATGGTATGATCCGAGATTTATTAGAAAAAGTTGAAAGAAACTCCACGTCAGATATACTGAACCAACAAATCTATAAGATCAAATGGATTTAATATGAAGTTCTAGACATTATGCCAAAAAACTCTGAAGCTTCAATTTTCAAACAGTTTTTAACATGCACAGATAAATATACAGAAAAGTAGGAACAACAGTATTTGACAAAAGTCTTTAGGAACTCATGTTATTTTAAAAGAAATCTTAAGAAAAAAGAAACAATATAGAACAGCAAGTGCCTATGCACAAGCAGCAGAAAGTATAAATTATTTTGAATTAAGAACAACTTGCACATATATCAGAAGAGAGCAAGCTCCCCTTAGTAAAGTGAAGAAAGACAAGGCTTGGCTTTTCATCCTCTAGATCTCAAAGTTCATTGACCATTTGGGACCTAGTGAGCAAAAATATGGCTCTGTAAGCAGCATCTATACAGCATAATTCAGGAAATAAATCTCTCTGATCATTGATTCATGTTGCAGGTCCGGACATCTGCACTGTCCCCACCTGAAAACATGGTTGATTTGGATTATCTCCTCTTCAAAGGCCACATGAGGTATATGGGGAAGTCAGGAAGAAGCCACCAAGAATGTTCAAGGAAACCTCGTTTCATTATGGCTTACTTTCCAAAATAAGTCTCAAAAGCCTTAAAAAAATGAAGTCATAAGAAAAACATGGGCTCCCACAAACAAAGGCAAGAGGTATCAGCCTTGTCATAAAAAAAACATCACTTGGGGTCAAATGTTGGACACAAAACTTGAATAAATAAGCTTTGAATGGGAAATATCCTCAGAAGTTGGAGGATGGGAAAAAATCATCCCCTTTCCAACCCAGAGTACCAGCACAGCCCCTACAGTCTAGGAAATTCCCCTATATAATGTGTCTGTGTCTGCATTTTGTCCAGAGCCGCACATGGTAGCAGATTCCCTGACCACACTTGCACTTCTCCTGTGCTTCCTTCCTTTGGGCCATGGAGAAAGAGGTCCCATAAAGGAGAGCTCCATGACGACTAGGGTTCAGTGTTGATATATGCAAAGTAATGCACATTGGAAAACATAATCCCAACTATACATATAAAATGATGGCATCTAAATTAACTGTTACCACTCAAGAAAGAGATCTTTGAGCCATTGTGGATAGTTCTCTGAAAACATCCACTCAATGTGCAGCGGCAATCAAAAAAGCTAACAGAATGTTGTGAATCATTAAGAAAGGGATAGATAATAAGTCAGAAAATATATTACCTCTATATAAATCCATGGTATGTCCCACATCTTGAATACTGCTGTAGATGTGGTCACCCCCTCTCAAAAAAAGATATATTGGAAATGGAAAAGGTACACAAAAGGGCAACAAAAATGATTGGGGTATGGAACAGCTTCCATATGAGGAAAGATTAATAAGACTTGGAAAAGAGACAACTAAGGGGGGATATGATAGAGGTCTATAAAATCATGACAGGTATGGAGAAAGTAAATAAGGAAGTGTTATTTACTCCTTCTCATAACAGAAGAACTAGGGGTCACCAAATTAAATTAATAGGCAGCAGGTTTAAAACAAACAAAAGGAAGTATTTCTTCACACAACGTACAGTCAACCTGTGGAACTCCTTGCCAGAGGATGTTGTGAAAACCAAGACACTAACAGGGTTCAAAAAAGAACTAGATAAGTTCATGGGGGATAGGTCCATCAGTGGCTTTTAGTCAGGAAGGACAGAGATGGTGTCCCTAGCTTCTGTTTGCCAGAAGCTGGGGATGGGCAACAGGGGATGGATCACTTGATGATTGTTTTGTTCATTCCCTCAGAAGCACCTGGCATTGGCCACTGTCGGAAGACATGATACTGGGCTAGATGGACCTTTGGTCTGACCCAGTATAGCCATTCTTAAGTTCTTATGGAGTGCTCCAAGAAGCCCCCTTTGCAGCCCACTTCCTTCCCCATGTATCAGAACCATGCAGTTTGACTGCAGTTAGGGCCTTCTCTACTTGTGAACAAGAATAGGGAGCCAAGGGTTGCTCCTTGACGTTTATTTGGTAGCTACAGGAACCACTATCCTGTACCAGAGTAACCCCCTTTGCATTCCTATCGTTGAGAGTCACTAGCCCAAGAGTGTAGATCTATTTGGTGTTATTTAATTTTAACAAATAACATTAAAAGACTAAAAGCTTTACTTCAGCCCTCTACACTAAGTGGTATGTATTACAGCGGCATTGCAGAACAACCCTTACAAAAGGAAATTGTAAAATTTTAAACTAACAATATATCTAAGCATAATTCATTCAGATGCCAACACAAATTTAACAACAGAATAAGCTTATCCAAGGTCAACAACCCATCATGGTAAACACTGAAAATGAACATTTTTTAAAAATGGTGTTTAATTACTGAAATGAATATTGTTACAACAGAGATCAGGTCTAGATGACAATGACAAACTAGAAAATCGATCTTTAAAATTAAAGTAAATGCAATGAAGGGTACCAATAAATGACTATTTTTTAAGAGTCTATTCGTGGTTCTTAAGAACTATGTTTAAAAGCTTTATATCATCCTCTAGCAACTTCTTCAACATCTTTTTGTTTTGCTCTGCCTGACTTCCACAGAAAATATGTTTCATAGCATCAAGAACAGCAATAGCTTTTGCACTAATATCCTCTGGGACATATTTCTTGTCAGAACTATCAATATATGTAGTTAGCTGAGGACTAAAATCATACAGCAGGTTAATAAATGCTCTTAACTTTCTGATTTCTGCTGTGTCCTGTTCTACTTCTTCTGTGTTCTGTTCTACCTTTTCTTTCGGAGGTGAAGGCTTAGGTTGGTGATACAGCAGACCTAGTGAAGCCTCTGCTTCTTTTTCCAGCATAAGAGATTTCGTTATATAGTTTTCAGATGATTCAACATACTCTTTGAGATGTGGATTTTGTTTAACATAATCTGGTGGCTTCTGTAACAATTTTTTTAGCTTTTCAATCTTTTCCAAGATTGCTTCACCTGCAGGTTGATGTTTCACCTTGTCATATACATGTAGCTTTTTCACTTTTGCAACATGTTTCAGTTTTTCAGCTTTTTTGGTGATGTTTTCTGTTTCTTTGAGTTTTTTTACATTCTTTAAAGACTCAACTAGATTTTCCAGGGATCCATTTGTTAACTGATCAAAAGTCTTACTTTTTCTTTTTGAAACAGCATTTTCAAATGGAATAAATATTTTTTTCAGTGGTGTTGAGCTAGAAGACTCATTAGTGTGTAAAACAACAGACACTTCTGTGCCAGTTCGCAGTCTCCAAAATGGGGTTGTTGTAGATGTAGCAAATTTTCTTGTAACAGCAGCCTTTTTCTTTGACTTCTGTAGCTTTCTACCAGGTTTTAGGCCCACATTTAACCAAAGAGAGTCAATACTGCCATTAACATACGATCTCACTATTTTAGGTGTAATGATTGTTTGTTCAGTTGGTGTGCGCTGTGTAGGAACATCTTGTATCATATCCTGCAGAATCTCCACAAGGTTCCTCAGGGTTTTTTCTTCTTTCTTTTCTTCTGACCCAAAAGGTGTTGTATGAGATTCTATAAAAGATTATCAAATAATTATAAAGTGCACTCATAGAAATTGCAGGTCCACATTTGCCTAATATACTTTCACCTATATCATGCGTAAAACAAATTCCAGCTATATCTGGACTTTTGCCATAACTTTAATGATTTTCATATTTATAGAAAATCTATGCTTTTTGACATTTTTAATGTAACCCTGCCTTCTTAAATGAATGATGTAGGACATCTGCATTGAGTTTCTCTTTCGCAAGCCTGCAAGTTGGGGACTTTTCTACTCTTAGTTCTAAAATGCTGAAATATGGGCACAGGCACAGCTCCCCAAGAGCTAGCTGCTTTGAAACAGATCTAAATGATGCAATTTTACAGTTAGGATCTGCAAAGATATTGATGTGAATGAGAGCAAGGAGTTCTTACCATAGATTGTTAAGTTGTCTGTTCCTGAGCTTGAAACCTGGATAGATGAGGTTGGATGCACACTGATCTGTTAAGCACAAAAATAACTGTAATTGCAATATGACTTTAATGTCATTATAACAATATTTTTCTTCATATTATTAGTCCACATTATTTTGGGGCAATAATTAAGGCAGATTTCCAGACAAAATAATTTGACCTAATCAGAACATTATAGCTAAAACAAAACAAAACAAACAAAGCCAACAAATTCAAAGTTAAAGTTACCAAAAAGAGAGAGAGAGAGAGAGGTTCCAAACAACAGAGAACATAGAGCTCAGATATTTGTTGTACTACACACAATCATAACTTTGCTTCCCTTCTACTCCCGCTATATAAGGTAAACTTATGTCTTTGGCAAGGTCACGGTTAGCTAAAATGTTAAAACTGCAAATACCATGGTGGTTCTGCCTGGGACCCTGACATCTGGAAACATCTTCAAAACTGTGTATTTAGCATTTTGCCATCTTAAACCACATTTTCCATTATTTGCATAGTAGTGTGTGTGTATACTTTATATACAAAAAAAGAATGCCAAGGTTGGAAATTAAGCATGCAAAAGTTAGGAAATGCCAGAATTAAGATTGCAACTTTAATTTGCCCCCTTGTGTAGTCTTTAATTATATGATCACATACTATTTTTTTCATAGGATCTCTGCCATATTGCGTGCACAGGATGGATGGTGCTCACTCATAGCTTGATCCTGCTACTACTGAAATGAGAGTTCAGATTCCTATTGACTTTTGTGTTGCAGGAACAAGTACTGAATAGGTAGCTATTCAATATTTATTTTTATCCTCATCATTCAATGTATGACCCCATTCTTTGTTTACTGCACACCATTCAAGCCCTGTACTAAATACAGAACTATTTATTTTCTTACATGGGCTTTTCTATGGCAGTCATCACTGAAGCGTCTTAGTGCTTCAAAAACATTAATGAATTTATCTTTACAATGCCCTTTGAAGTGAAGTGATATTATTATTCTCATTTCACAGATGGGAAACTGAGGCTCGGAGCTATAGTCAAAAGTGTCCACTAATTTTGGGTGTCCTCCTCAATGTACCTACAGCCTAATTTTTCAGAGCACTTAGCATTTTTATAGCACATTATATGTTCAAAGCACAGCACCCATTGACTTCAGTTGCAGGTATGAGTGCTCAGCACTTCCGCAAATCCAACCCCTGCATTTCATGTTGGACACCCAGAAAATGGGGGAACACCTAGAGGCCATCTGCAAAAATTTTGGTTTAAGTGACTTGTCCGGTCTCACATAGAAATTATGTGCTGGAGGCAGAGATAGACTCCAGAATGGTATTCACCCGCCTTAACCATGAGACAACCCTTTATCTTCATGCAGTCCCCTGTCTGATTCACTGCATACCTTCCAATTTATACAACTAATGACTTTAAATACATGAGGCAGATATCCTCCAGAAAAGTCCCCATATGGTTGCAGAGAAAAGCTTGAAATGTGAACCCCAATGGTACAAAAGCCAAATAAAAAGAAATCCAAATTTATTTTTAAAAAACTCATAATTTTTAAGCCAGACTAGTGCTTTTTGGTGCTTTTTGAATGCTTGAGGTTGGTAATATTTCTTATAATTCAGCCAAATTTGAGTGAATTTTCACAGGGGCAGCAAAAGGCACCTCTCTGACCCCAGGAGGATCCCCTTGCAAATTTCAAGTCTGTGATCCAAAACACAGTGACGCTAAAACTTTTCAACAAAATAGTTGTAAGAATTTGTTAACATTGGCAAACAACATATATTTCCCCTGACCACTTTCTTGAAAATAGATGAACTGTTTTTGCTGAAACTTTCAAAGACACTGAGCCTGGGGCAAACACCTAGCATGGAAAATTTCAGCCTAAACTGTTCAAATTTGTCAAAATTATGAGTACCTGATAACAGGAGCTTATAATAGATAGTGTGAGGCAAACTTAACCACAGGCATCTTTCAGCTCTGCCTATAATAATCTAAACACAAGGGTAAATGTGTTGAAACTGCCCATGGGTGCAGGCAGTCCAACTACTGTGAACAGAAAGGGGTTAAAATGATTATAAATTTTCCAGGATGTGCAGCATGAGAGAAATACATTAGGAAGGGAGAGTGGGAGTTGGATATGTCTTTGAAAAGTACATGAAATTTTGAAAGAAAGATGTTGTGTTCCTGTCTTGTCAAGGAAGGATGAACTAGAAGTGTGCTTTGTAATTCTATAACTGTCTTCTTTATTATCTATTTCACTCTATAGTTATATTAATTCTACAATGCCTTTTCAGACTAATTTGTGTGAAAACCCCATACCAAATCAAGTTTATTATTATTCCATTCTTGTGTTTTTAGGCTGTTTTAGCATCTATAATCCCTATTGGATGACTTTCCCTCTCCTGTATTTCAACATTGTAAATTTGGTACAAGTGTTCAAAGATTCAATCAGTGACACTACATATATTTGATCCATAATAACTCTATAAGCTTCTTCCTGAGCTTTCTTTGCCTGAGGAACTGAAGAACCATATCAGTTCTCCCTACTAAACGATTTCACTGCCCCTAACACTTCAGACACACAGGGACAAAGTAATGTACTTATTTCTTCTGCATAATCTAAATGATTAATTTCTACTCACTTTTCCTTTTGAACCCCAACCATATTTGGAATAGTCTGCCGATGTCCAAACATGACAAGTGCATTTTGCTGAGCAACTCATAGCAGTTTTCTTTGCTTTCAGTAAAAATGGTAGGTGCATAACTCAGTCTCTGTGATGGTGCTCCAAAACATTCACAACTGTATTTTCAACGTCTGATTAAATCTTTCCACCTTGCTGTCTGACTGATGTCAGAGGCCTGATATGGGTTTAACTGAAGACCAAACTTTTGTGAACTCAAATATTCAAAACTCAAAATCCATTTCTTGGTGCTAGTTCACTCCCAGGGAAACACCAAATCTAGCGATAAAAGAATTTACTGCAGAGATATGTAGGGCCTTGTTTTTATATGTGGCCTCTATTTTTAATTGATTATATTATTATTATTTATTTGTATTACTATAGCACCTAGGAACTCTATTCAAGGGCCGAGACCCTTTTATGCTAGACACTGTACAAACATCAAACAAAAAGATGGTCCCTGCCCCAAAGAGCTTACAATCAAAGTATAAGACAAGAGACAACAGATGGATACAGACAGCCAGATTACAAGGAAAAATGAGATAATATTGGTCAGTATGATAGGCAGTGGTCACAATACACCAGCAGGCTAACATCTATCTAAACTTGCTTGTGCATTTGTTCACATTCAGGTTTTTTCATGTGAAGAAATTCAAATGTATGCAACTGCATTTCCACATGCAAGCTAGGTAGCTTTCAACTAACAATGTTATTTAGTGACAAATGCAATTTGCACACACAAATTTGAGTTTTTTCCATGCACAAATTTAGGTATTAGTAAATGTATGCAGAAGTTCAATTGAAGACATACATTTAGCGATTGGGGTGAGACCTCTTTGAAAATTTGTTCTCTGTACTGTAAAACTGTTCAATATTTATTTCAGCAGCAAACTTCTCTGCCTCAAACTTAGTCTAATATGCTGAAATAGTCAACGTTGTTTACAACTTACGTCTACAGCAAAAAGGCATGAAGTTAAGGCATATCAGAAATGTATTTGAAGAGCTGTGGGGCCACATGAAAAAGTTTGAAAATATTCTATTTGGAAGCAATTCTGCATCTATATCATCTGTGACTTGCAGATGAACTACTCTAATCTGCAATATCCGTAGACCTCACAATCAAAACAAAGTCAAGTGTGCTAAGGATTGGGAGGAGAGAGAAAGAAAGAAAATACTGGTGCTGTTTTCTTAATAAAGAATAAAGTTAAAATCAGAAAATTATATATGAACAGAACTGTTCCTAAATACCAATATTTTTCAGTTTTTCCCACAAGGCACCAATGTTTCCTTTAAAATAGAAATGAAAGCACTAACAACTAGGGTGACCAGACGTCCCGATTTTATAGGGACAGTCCCGATATTTGGGGTTTTGTCTTATATAGGCACCTATTACCCCCCCAGCCCTGTCCCGATTTTTCACACTTGCTATCTGGTCACCCTACTAACAACAAACAAACAAAAATCAGCACACATTCTAGAATAGCCTAAAAAAAGTGTCACTCAGTAGTGAAAACACTTACCCTGCTTAGTAGAAAGAATAAGCATCTTTACTAAGGCCCTGATCCTGCAAAGATTAAAGTTAAGCACATGTGTAAATCTTTGCAGGACCGGGACATAATTAATTAATTGGCTAATTCTGTCATAGAACATGTAGAATTTTCCTTTCTTCTCCATCTCTCGCAATGTAGGACTTTATCCTGCTCCCACAGAAGTCAATGGAAAAATCTCTTAGCAGCAGAATTAGACATATCGTATACACTGTAATAGTGAAAATTAGTAATTAACAAGTATTTTCCTTTGTTTTGATGTTAGAGAAATGAGAAGACTGATAAACCCAAATTATACTGAAATGTTGGTAGGCATATCTCTTTGGGGCAGGGACAATTACTTCTTTTCTGTTTGGAAGGACCCTAGCACATTGTGGGCAAAAACAGAAATAAATAAATACATTTTTCAAAATCCCAAAATTAGAGTTACCTTTATGTGTTTAACATTCTCGAAAGTATGTTGCAATGCTAAAAGAAAAAAACACTTTTAAAATTGAAATTAGTTATTGAGCTTAACATTTAAATTACACAATGTCAATGCTGAGGCCCAGACTGGGATTTGGAGTTCTTTTATTTTATAAATGTGCCCTGTGCATTGTATTTAAAAGTGTTCGCCTCACATTACACCAAACAGGGAAAGAACGCCCACTGCAAAGTTAAAATATGAAATTATAACAAAAAATAAGATAACTTCTCTTTATTTCAAGTAATTTTGTGTTGGAAGTTTAGGGCCAGTTTTTCAAAAAACTCAGTACCAGCTTCTCTGATTTAGGTACCCAAATGAAGTGTCCAGATTTTCAAAACTTCTCAGCTTTCAGGTCATCTAATTAACATGAACAATGGGAGCTGCTGGTGCTCATCTCTTCTGAAAATCTGGCCATTTCAATGTAAGTGCCTAAATTGGAGACTGAGCTGAGCACTTTTGAAAAGCTAGTCCCTTAACTTCTGCATGAAAAATAGAGAAGAAATTTACAACTGTTTTTCAGAACCCTAATGATGGAGCAAAGAAATGTGATGTTTAGACTTACATGCCATGCCAGGTAATCAGGAATTTTTCCTACTTGCAAATATTATTCCTTTAAATTAGACTGCACTCTTCTGGGGATGTTGGATTGAGTGTTTCTGCCAGCAGGTGAAGAAATAAAACCAAAAAGATTGCTCAAGATCACAGTAAGTGTCATCTCTCTCAGTTTAAGAAATTCCACTACAGTAATCATTCACTTGTGAAAGCACATAACTGTAAAATTAAACACAAGGAAAAAGAAAAAAAAGACAACAGAATCAAGAGAAAAGGTAGTATTCTGGACTGATAAAATTCAATTTACAAATGCCATCCAAACATTTTAAGTAACAAAAAATTGTTCATTCTATAAAGTTGGCTGTTATCAACCTAGGACTGCCTTGACTAAGAAGCAATGCAACAAAGGTATAGCGAAAATCTCTGAAGCAGTGCCTGGAGAACTCCTCTGCGGGAAGTTACTTCTGCAGAAGACCAAACTTCTAGACACAAAGAGTCAGTGGAGGAATGAACAGAACTCTATGTAGCGTTTTAATAAATGTATTGCATTGAAGCATCCTATCAAAGACTCAAGACATTCCAAATGCCTTTATAGAACAATTCTAATGAAACCTGGTAAAGCCTTGTTGTTGACTTTATAGATATTGTAATACACTTTTCTTTCCCATTCTATGCTGCCTAAATAGTCCTCCAGGTACATTTTGAAAGCCCCTTATACATCTACAAAATATAAAATAATGTTGTGGGACATAAAGACACACAAAATAATCTTGTGACCCTAGACAAATTCAAAATTGATTTAAAAAAAATTAAGGATACGTCGGGAATGGTGGTGGAATGGATCGCTCAGGGGTTCTGGGCTGCGGTGCACAAGGCCAATCGGATGTCCGGTGCCACTAACAGCTTGGCCAGCAGGTGGCTGAAGGACTGGCTAGAACAACACAAATGACGTGAGGGCTGATGGATCGATCAATCAAAGTGAAAATTAAGGATAATTCTACATTATTTTGTCTATGTGAAACTAGAAAAATGGCTTTACCAAAGAAATTCTCACTTGTCCTTTCTGCCTAACACATAGCCACTAAAAGGAAGCTTTGGGGAAAAAAGAGGAAAAAAGACAACGTAAGAATTTTAAACTGATCTTCCATTGATGCACAACGGATCTATGCAAGTTTCCAGCTCAACCAGCAGAAAACCCTAGCACTTAGAACTTTGACTGCCACTTATCACCACTACAATGTCAAATATGATGTGTACCTGCTTCTTACTAAAATGAGAGCCTCCATCCTGATCCCCTAGGCTCCAAAGAGAGATTATAGCCTCCCATGACTCAAGACTCCTTGTATTGTTAGGATACTGAGCAAGGCACTTTATCACACAAAACTGTTCAGTTTGACCCTTTCTTTGTTTCTGCAGCTCACAGGAATACACAGTCTTGTGACTCAACCATCACTGACTGAAGCTATCTTGACAATGAAGATACTGGCCCTGTGTACTTTGAGTTCACTGGCTCAAACTGAGGCTCTATAAGTCTCCCAGATAAAAACCTGAGCTAGGGGACAGTATCCATACAAGAAACCATCAGGCTCCAAGCTATGGTCTAGTCCACAACATAATACAGATCTGGCCCTTGAAGTTGAAGAACTTTTCTTGCATGATCAATTCTCCAACAAAGTTGTTTTACGGAGAGCTTTACACATCTCAAAGGATTGACCTAGAGAGAAAAATAAATTTCATAGTTCAGCTGAACAATCATAAGGAACCCAAAACAAGGCCAAGGCTGATAAGAAGAAAAACAAAAAGTTAATCTTACCCCCACTCAAGTATAGAGAGGATTTGCAAGTCCAAAGTCAAACAAAGAGTATTTAGTATTTACAGGTCTGTCGCATCTTAGGCGCATTTAACATGTGCGATTTCAGCTTTACGCGGTCAGCAAAAACAAGAAAAAAAAACCCAAAAAGAGAAAAACAACAATTTAAATACTGTTTCTGAATGTAATTTTGACTATACGCGGTTTTCGCTTTACGCACTGACCGCGGAACGTAACCCCAGCGTAAGATGAGACAGACCTGTATATTGATTACTTAAGAATCCCCAGTTAACACTCTGAGGTTTGATAGGGTTCAGTTGGGAACCCCGATGTGCAAGGTTGCAACACTCACAATCCATAGATCAAACAACAGGTTTGGCGACCAAACAGGGAAGGGTCCACAGTGGCAACCCCGCTACCTGTAGCTTAAACCCGGGCAACAGGTAACTCACCTGCAATAAAAATGTAAATTGCAATCCAAATTAATCTCTCAATTAGAATGTAGTGCCTGTCACAAACACTGTACGTTTCCAGAGTACGGGACTTCCTCGCTTCCTCTGTGGTTATTCTTCTTTTCTGTTTCTTTGCCTCTAGTATACTACTTCTACTTGTACTCAGCTGACCAACTCTGCAATAGAGGGAGTACTGTCCTCCTGGGAGGACTAGTAACTAGCACACACACACACATCCCTCGAGCAGAGGTATTTAAGACACAGTGGATACAATTCAATGATTTAAAAAAAAAAATCAAAAAAATTTGATTTTTTTTTATAAAATGTTTTTTGAGGAAAAAACCTATCTAAAGATAGTTTTAATTAAGATACATTATAGCTCAAAGATATCTCATCATGGAATAGGGATTATAAATTCTAATTCTATAGTATGAGACAATATATTCATGTAATGTTTAAGAAAAGTTTTGTAAATGAGTTCCAATAGTTCATGGATTAGGGACTCAATCTTATGGGGTTCCACAGGCTTCTGTATAGATTATTTAAATTAATCTTTCTATCTACCCAATGGGACTCAGTGCTCAGTCTAGAAGATACCATCAGAGATGCTTAGTTTTGCAGTTCTCAAACTGTGGATTTGTGTCTCCAGAGGTAACATGCTTGTTAACAGCAAAAATGTTTTTAAATAAATAAATAAATAAATATAGAGAGAAACAACAGACCTCAACTCTATTGTCCCTCTGCAAATTTGTGTACACAGAGTCAATCCCTTACCTCTCTCTAAAAGTGCAAAGTTTCAAAAAGTTCAATGAATAGAAGATTGTTGGGGGCGGAATAGATCTGGACAAGGAGAAGAAGTCTGGAGATAAATGTGAGAAGTGAGGGACATATGCTTGTTTTGTTAAAATATTATATGTTTGCTGTTGAAGAAAAAAATCCAAAATACTTAGCATTGTTGTTTTAGTTAAATAAGACAATTTAAATGTCTGTCTGGTGATGTTCTCCTCCTAATACTGCATGGCAGGAAAATCCTCCAAATACACGTCTACCCCGATATAATGCTGTCCTCGGGAGCCAAAAAATCTTACCGGGTTATAGGTGAAACCGCATTATATCAAACTTGCTTTGATCCGCCGGAGTGCGCAGCCCCCCCCCCCCCGGAGCACTGCTTTACAGCGTTATATCCGAATTTGTGTTATATCGGGTCGCGTTTTATCGGGGTAGAGGTGTATTAATGATTAACCTGTTGAATTGGAGATAGTTCACCTCCCAATGACTTCATAAATATCTGCTTCAATTACCTTTGGTAAATGAAATAACCAAACAATCATTCATTTTCTGATATAGCTGTAAAACTAATCTGAAAAGTTTTCAAAATAAATCACTGTTTAAAAATGTGTAGTGTGTACCTTCTAAAAATGAAACCTACCTCTATCTCTGAGTTGTGAAGAATAGGTATTAAGGTTATAACAACCAACAAGAATGCACTTTTATGTAGAAAACCATGATTAAATCGAGTCTTCCTGACTAGTGATTTAAATCAAAACCACCCTGATCAAGACCTTGACCATCAGACTCACATGGCATGCCAGAGGCAGGGTAGGACCCTCATAGATAGCAACCTGTCTCCCACCACTAGGTCTCCATGATAATTATAACTGTGTGAGGATGCGTGTGGGGTGATGTGGGACATCAGCCTCATTGAACTGTGATTGCATCCTCATTAGGTGTTATTGACTAGTCCTTTGTGTTCAGAATCTCACAAGAAGGGGATTCTGTGCTGTTTAAAATTTAGCAAGTGTTAAGGGGGCTTTGTAAATTGAACTGTTTGTAATATTAAAGGTACCTAAAGTTTAATAAGTAGCAGCATTGGGCCCAGTGACCCACACCTTGAGGTGGCAGAGGAGCTGATTTCATATTCCAGTTTTAGCCACAGTAGTTCAGACTCTGTCCAAATCTGTCTATTCACCTATTTCGGTCCCATGCCAAAGTTCACAGGCCTCAAAGCCTTATGCTAACTGCTTAAGCCAATGTCTTACAGCAGTGGATTTCAACCTGTGGTCCACAGACCCTTGGGGTCCACAGACTATATCTAAGATTTCCAAAAGGGTCCACACCTCCATTTGATATTTTGTAGGGATGCACAAATTAAAAAAGGTTGAAAACTACCGTCTGACAGGATATAGGCCTGTAGGCTCATGCTTTATTACCTTAACTTATGCCTATGCCTTACCTAGCAAACACCTATAGGCAACAGGTGAAGACTGATTAAATCAATTTTTGTCTGTGAAATTAGAAAAAAGATACTGTAATTTAGAAGATGGAAAGCCTCTGGTGACTATACTGTGATTTGTCATCTCTGGAGGACAGATGTAAATTGGAAAGAGAGGAAGAGGACTTGGGCTGTCAAGAAAATATTGATTTGTACTCAGCTGTCTTCTTTTAAATGTCTTCCAAACCTTCATAGAATAGCAAATCATACTGGAGCAGAAGACCTATCAGATGTGACTTGACACTGTATCCTCTTGTCCATAATATTACCAGATAGTCTTTCTATCCTCTGAAATGGGAGTTATGACACAAAAAATGCTGACAGACTATAAATGCTGTCAGCCAGGAACTTAAAAGTCACAGATATTACATGCACCAAAAAGTCACAGATATTACATGCACCAATTTCTTAAATGTATTTAAAAAAAAAGGAATTCCCCATCTCCTGTACCTGTGGACTATAGTTCTAAATATTAGAATCAAGTATACTGGAACAATTACAATCTTCAGTGGCATTTGCAAGCTGCCATCTGCTCTCCTCTCTAAAAACTCCTTAAGATTCATTGTTCTATCAAATGGCACAGCATTACCTTTTACATGGTTGCATTAACCCTGCAACTTTTGACATGTTGATTATGTTTTGGGCAAACCAGAAAAGATTGCAGGTAAGGGATGCCCTTGCAACAGGTTCATCCTGAGCCCCCAACCCAAGATTAGAACACCACTTTAAGAACTCCATTTAGGCAGGAATTTGTGAGGACAAATAAAAATTGTAAAGTACAAATTTTTAGTAAAAAATAGAAGTAGACAACATATTTTTTTCATTTTTGTTGAACTGATTTGGAGTGCCTAAATATAGAAAAAAAAAGTTTTCAGTAAAAAGGTATAGAAAAATTGGATAGAGAAAGTCATAGATCCACATAGTTCATTCCATCTCCAAGCAGGAAAATCTACCTTTTGCTCTTAATCTCGCAAGTTCTTGCACAGTAAACAGGCAGGAAAATAAGGTTGTTGTGCTCCAGTGCTAGTGTTAGCAGAAGCTACATGAAGGCTACAAATATTTACTAGTATAGGTAAAATAATTTAAGCCTCCACTAATTTTGAAAGCCTTTAGTTTTGGTAGCCTGATTTAAGACTACTATCACCTGCTTTCCAGAGGTGCTGAGCAACCTATTAACCACTTACTTAAATTTCTGTCAATAATGTGAATCAAGATAAAAGGTAATCTGAATAAATATGTAGAGAATGAAATGAAGAAACTGAATGCAGAAAAAAAAACCCCACACAAATTATTAACTGCCAGAAACAAAAAGAGTGGGGAGAGAGTTGGTCAGATTCATTCATCAATTTGTACCCTACCCCACTTGCTGGTAGAGAGGCTCAATCCATTAAAGTTTCAAAACCACTATTTTGCCTTGCCACTTCCCCCAAATATGTGAACATTATATCCCGTGTGTTCTGCGTGATATGATAGGTTAGTACAGGGGTAGGCAACCTATGGCACGGGTGCCGACGGCGGCACGCGAGCTGATTTTCAGCGGCACTCACACTGCCCGGGTCCTGGCCACCGGTCGGGGGGCTCTGCATTTTAATTTCATTTTAAATGAAGCTTCTTAAACATTTTAAAACCCTTATTTACTTTATATACAACAATAGTTTAGTTATATATTATAGACTTATAGAAAGAGACCTTCTAAAAATGTTAAAGTGTATGACTGGCACATGAAACCTTAAATTAGAGTGAATAAATGAAGACTCGGCACACCACTTCTGAAAGGTTGCCGACCCCTGGGTTAGTAGTTTTAACACCTGACCTCTACAGAACATGCTTGTTATTTTTAATACATTGAGAAACAGTGTGACTTAGGCCTTTACATATATATTTTCAAGAGGAATGTAAGACATTAATTGTTGGACTAAATCTCCATCCACCACTTTGAAAATGTATATCTATAATGTTCTTACACGAGATCCCTATTATTTGTTTCAGTTATGTTTATAAACACCCCTTCCCTTTTCATTCATTCATAGTTAATAATATTTGTTTGGGAAATATGTATGCAATTAAACACATCAGGCATCTTATTAGTAGGTCATGCCAATTTTCCATAGCTCTATAGCTACGCGAATAGCGTAGCTGAAGTCGAAGTATCTTAGTTCGAATTTGGCGCGCTTACCCCGCGTCCGCGCGGCGCGCCATCGACGTTCGCGGCTCCTACTTCGGACTCCGGTACTCCGCTCGCTCTGCAGGAGTACCAGAGTTCGAACTAGCGCGTTCGGGGATCGATTTATCGCGTCCAGACAAGACGCGATAATTCGATCCCCGATAGTTCGATGGCTACCCGCCGATTTCGGCGGGTAGTGTAGACGTACCCTTAGTAATAATTTGACATCACTAGCTCCTTTTACAAGCCTACACTAAACCTCAAAGCCAGTTACATAAAAACTAACCAATATATATAAGGCTCCAAGCCTGCAACTGAATCCACGCACGTGGACCTATTGAAGTCACTGGGGCTACATATTGGTAGACCTTTGAGACAACACATAACTCCAGTGAATTCAGTAAGTTCACCCAAGCAGACCTGACTACAGGATAAGGTTTATATTTGCTGTAAGTACAACAAATGCCTTTTAGTACATTATTGTAATTCGCAGCTGAGCGCCCTCTTAGGTCTGAAGTAGTCGGGTTTCTCTTCCTGCGGATTAAGCTACGGCCCATATTTTTGTTTCTTCAGCCCCATACCCATAGAACGCGCCGTCCAAATAGTACATGTGCTATGCAATTAGCCATCTTGAAACAAGGCACTAAGGATCTGATCCATCCAGTGCCAGCTGAAACCAAAGGCAGCAGGAGCAGGTCCTTAGAACCTTATCCAAAGAGCCTTTAGTGATGGATGTTTTAGTTTTGTATTTAGAATGTAAAAAGACCAGGAGTCCTTGTGGCACCTGGGAGACTAACACATTTATTTGAGCATGAGCTTTCGTGGGCTACAGCCCACTTCTTCGGATCCGAAGAAGTGGGCTGTAGCCCACGAAAGCTCATGCTCAAATAAATGTGTTAGTCTCCCAGGTGCCACAAGGACTCCTGGTCTTTTTACATTCTAAATACAAAACTAAAACATCCATCACTAAAGGCTCTTTGGATAAGGTTCTAAGGACCTGCTCCTGCTGCCTTTGGTTTCAGCTGGCACTGGATGGATCAGATCCTTAGTGCCTTGTTTCAAGATGGCTAATTGCATAGCACATGTACTATTTGGACGGCGCGTTCTATGGGTATGGGGCTGAAGAAACAAAAATATGGGCCGTAGCTTAATCCGCAGGAAGAGAAACCCGACTACTTCAGACCTAAGAGGGCGCTCAGCTGCGAATTACAATAATGTACTAAAAGGCATTTGTTGTACTTACAGCAAATATAAACCTTATCCTGTAGTCAGGTCTGCTTGGGTGAACTTACTGAATTCACTGGAGTTATGTGTTGTCTCAAAGGTCTACCAATATGTAGCCCCAGTGACTTCAATAGGTCCACGTGCGTGGATTCAGTTGCAGGCTTGGAGCCTTATATATATTGGTTAGTTTTTATGTAACTGGCTTTGAGGTTTAGTGTAGGCTTGTAAAAGGAGCTAGTGATGTCAAATTATTACTAAGGGTACGTCTACACTACCCGCCGAAATCGGCGGGTAGCCATCGAACTATCGGGGATCGAATTATCGCGTCTTGTCTGGACGCGATAAATCGATCCCCGAACGCGCTAGTTCGAACTCTGGTACTCCTGCAGAGCGAGCGGAGTACCGGAGTTCGAAGTAGGAGCCGCGAACGTCGATGGCGCGCCGCGCGGACGCGAGGTAAGCGCGCCAAATTCGAACTAAGATACTTCGACTTCAGCTACGCTATTCGCGTAGCTGAAGTCGCGTATCTTAGTTCGATCCCTGCCCCTAGTGTGGACCAGGCCT